>VWZS01010175.1:1231740-1472916 GCA_013397075.1 Rhabdornis inornatus
TTTTTTTGTGTTGAGGGGAAATATTATTTTCTTCTTAGAAAAGTAGAAGTATATAAACCCAAAGGATTATAGAAGTTAGTCCACAACTCTGGAGTTGAGGTTCTGTTTTCATGGAAAGGGGGATTAAAATCCTTCTCTTTCGCACATTACAAATTGAAGTAAGTTTCCAACCAAAACTTCAGCCTTCACAAAAACAGGGTACAGCTGTGGAAAAAGACAAGCTCAGTAGCTGTTCATGGGGGTTTTGTTGTTGTTGTTGTTGTCTCCCCTTCTTTTCTACCTATATTATTATGAAGCTAAACTGAGACAATATATGTCTGAGACTAATTTCTTTCAATGAGTTGCGAACTCTGCAGGAGCTCCACTGACCAGCTTCACAGATAGACACACTAAAAGCTTTGCTGATGGCATTTTTATCAGAAACACTGACCCAGAAAAGTAAAAATACAAACAGAAAAAGCTTAAATCCTTAGATTTTGTACGCCCATGGCTGAATATCCCCAACGCAGTATATTGTTATTCTATACAGGAAAATCATGGGTCTAAGTTTTTTTCCTGACTTGACTTAATAAAGAAAAGCACTGGGCTTGGTGAGAGAACCAGGCTGGCACACTGGTTGATGTAAGGTAATGTATAGGAGTAGTGCTAATTGAGATCTCTGAGAGAGGAGATACAGTGGGTATCAGCAGAGGATCGTGTAAGAACACAGAATGAGTCAAAACCACAGTGTTTTCTCCCTGGGCAATCCATGGCGTTAAAAGCTTCTCTTTAAAGAAGAGTGGGAGAAAGCAGTGAAAGGTGAGCAGCTGCCTATATTCACAAAAGCATGTGGTTTAGTGGTGGTAGGTTGGTGGAAGCATTTCAGTTGTTCTCACCCTAGGAATACAGAAATGCTGAGGTCAGTAGAGACCCTCACTGAAAATGTGATTATCTTAGTGTCTGAATTACTCCTTTTTTAAGACAGTATATGCTGGTAAAAGCTGGAGGCTTTGTAGGATTCAGATGACAAATAAGTGTAAATTGTTGATAATGAGACCATTATGGTATAGAGGGTGAAGAACAAACTTGAAGCATGGTCCTGAAAAAGCAGTAAGTGTTTATCTGTCCTTCAGGATGAGGCTAAGATGAAACTTTAAGGAGAAATTAAACATGTCATTACAACATTGTTAATATCTAACTATATTTCACCTGTAAATGAATAGGCTTCTACATAGACAACTATTAAGAATGTAAATTGCTGAAAGAATAGATTTGTTTTCCATTGGTTTACAGGAATCCTTATATTCAGTGAAACATCCCTAATGCATGTTCAATCTGAACACAAAATAGTTAAATTAGTGAAAGTTAACAGCAGTAAATTGTGGGCTACATTGATTTTCTGACCTGCATACACAGTAAATTTTTCACATTGAGCCTACCCACAGAGGCTTTTGTTTTCCACTTCTCAGATTTCAGTTTGAAATAACTGAGAGAAAGCTTTCAGAGTCTCCTTTCAGAGCCAGGTTTTGAGGTGACCTTTGACTTGAAAGGGACAGTTAAAGCAGGACATCAAATATCAGAAAATTACATCATTTTCAGGGATCTTTTACTCTTTGGCCTAGCAGCTGAGATGATGAAAATACAGTATTAAAATAAAAATTTCCTGGAAAATCGGTAATTACTTGGTTTTAAGATTTCTTGGACAATGATTGAGGAAGAAATTAAAAATGCAACCCTCTCGCTGAAAAGTCAGGATCCCTCCAGTTATTTTTGCTTTCACAGTCTGTGTGTCATTGACACATGGGTCCTGTACATAAAGGTTTTGATCAGGTTGTAGAGAAAAATGAAACAAAAATGGATGTCAAGGCAGAAAATAAAATTTTGTATAAATACTTAATTTTTCAAGAGAGGCAGCTACATTCCATCCAAAATAGCAGTTTTTTAGTTTCGTAGTTTGTGAATAGAGTCCTCTCTAAGGGATTCCATTGCATGAAAGCTTATAGGAAGGCAGGAAGCTTTTTGGTCTTCATACTGCAGATAACCAATTTTAATGCAACTGTTCAGATCCAGTTATTGGGTTGTTTAAGTTCTGGGAAAACAGCCTGTCACTTGCATTGCTGACTTAAGATGCGAGTTTTGACAAAATTACATGTTTTCAATATTTTTCAGTCTTCACTTTTCATTGTAGAAAACTAGATTTCTGGAATTTCTCAAAAAGTAGAGAAAAAGAAAACAGTAGGGCTAAAACTAAATATTGAGGGCATTACCTCTGTGAGAAAACTCTTTCCTGTTCTGTAAAAACAGGTAATTATTGAGACAGCACATTTTCATGCATGTACACTCTGTTTGGGTGGAATAGGATGGGTTTAGAGCTAGTCTAGTATTTAGTTTTTTTCTAGCAGATATTGTAAATATAATTTAGGGCTTCACTGTCAAAAGTTGGGTTGTTATCATGGGGTAACTATCACATATCAGATGCAAAGTATAATAGTAAGGTGAAAACAAGCCAGTGCCATTTGGTTCAGAGCTAAATTGAGTATTCTAAATGACTAATAATTAAAAAGACCAGGAATTTAATTCTGTGAGGAAGCCAAAGTCAGCTAGTGAGGATAGTACGTGAGCAGTCCCATGGAAAGGAAAACAAAATCTTTATTTTATCTAGAAGACAAGACTAAAATTCATTTTAGTGTTGCTTTTTTTGCTTTTTCTTTAGACATACTGATGTTCATAGCAAAGTTCAACTTTTGGTTAACTCCTCAAAATGCCTTCCTTTCTGTGAGTGAAATTTTCCACTGAATTAAAAGGAAACATTGCATTTGGACTAGATGATCACTGTAGGTCCCTTCCAATTGAAATAGTCTAATCTATTCTATTTACTAGAGAATTAATCTTTTTTTCTCATGGCCACATTCCAAGATGCTTAAAACTTCTGACCTGAAATACAGTCTCCATCCTCCAGGAAACAGCTGCTAGCAGGATGATCCCTTCCCTTTACCACTCCCAGTTCTGACGGAAGATTCAAACAGAGCCTTGCTCCTTGGTTGCAATTACTGTTAGCTGTTTTTCTGTTTCCAGATCCATATATATGTCTGGTTGTTACTCTCCTGGGTTTACACCAATATGGAATTTAAGAGCAAATAATTATTTTCCATCCCTCTCTAAAAGTATAGAGCCATATACTGTAAATATATTACTTTCTGCATATATACTATTTATGTGTAGTATAAAGAACAAAAATACAGAAATATTTCTTGGTAGGTGGTTTAAAGCTTGTATAGTATTTGCATTTTTTGACTATGAATCATAGCTAGGAATTAGTCTGCAGCTACCAATCAACTGTTAGCTGGTGAAAGAATTTATGCAGCAGGAAATCTTACATGTACTTGTTGCTCATGAATGGCACTTTGAAACTACTTATTGTGCAGAAACAGCTGCTTTTGTCCTGGTTAACTTCTGAAATGTGTGTCTTCTCTGGCTCTGATATGCCCCTGAGCCATTTGGACTAAGTCCAGGTAAAATATTTTCAGTTAAAATATTTTCAGGTAAAATATTTTCAATTCAACAAATCAGCTTCCTGCTGTTGTACATTGCTAGGAAGTACTGAAAGGTGCTCTCATACTTGTAAATAACAATAGATCATATGAAAATGACTCATCTGTAATAGAAGACTTCATGTAAACCAACGTATTCATTTCAATCTTTGTATACACATGGTGAGAATTCAAGCATTTAGGCAGACCTGTTAATAGAGGTATGAAATTCTATGGATTATATATTCAAATGTAAAGGTCACTAGATCTTAATTTTATACTAAAAATTGTCTGAACTTCCATGATGAAAGTGATATTTAAGGAATACAGAGAAGCAGGTGAAATAATAGGCCATTCCAAAAGACAACAAGGAGAAGATGCTGGAGTTTGTCAGCAGACTTTTGAAATACAAAACTGTACTCTTTTGCTGATATTTTCCATGACTGTACTGCAGGTCAAGAGGGTTAAGAAACTCCAAATTTTGATAAAAAATTTTATACTTATGAAGAACAGTTTACGCCTTTTGAACTTTCACAGTACTCTTTTAAACTAGTCCTTTTCTACATTAGTTCTTTTGTAAATTGTTGGTGTTATATAAAATAAGAAGAGCAAAACAAATTGATTTTCCCTTGAAGACACCAACCCATTGATGGAAGTTCATTATAGCACCCCCATGCCCACTTACAAAAGATATGAATAGTCACAGTCCCCAAATGCAACATCTTGCAAGGTGGTTTTGGGTTTTTTAAACCAAGATCCAGTAAAAGGATTCGAAACCATTTTAGCATGTGCATTTGAAATTGTGATTCTGAGGTTCTACATGATTTTGCTGCCCTGTACTTGGAGAAATAGAGCTTCCATCACATACATCTCACTTTCTGACCGTCAACTTTTGCGTTTCCACAACCCTCAAAACAGCACAGATTAAATCAGAATCACAAAACATAGGTATTCCTCCAAATCACTAGAAGCTGCAAATAATGGTTAATTGTGGAGCATCCCTAATGCAACCTGTAGGGTGTGGTTCCCCAAAAAAGGCCATGGTGATTTCTGCTTCAAATCACAGTGCTTCTGCTGTAACTCTTCATAGCTGCAGCACTTTCCCAGAAAAACCTGCCTTCTGCTCCTACTTTGGCATACATAGGTACAGCTCTGTTTGCTCAGGTCCTGAGGATATTGGTGTTTCAATACCAGTGGACTGGTGTTTCTTCTCTGGTTGTACAGAGAAACCAGAAAGGGAGCCTATGTATAGGAAGGCTGAGGTGTAAGAAAGGACTGACATTTCAGCATCCTTTCATTCTTCAACATCATTACTGTGGGAAACATTTCCTTAACTATAGGATTCTCATGTAATGTTTAATGGTGTCAGAAATCCCACTTCAACTCCAAATTTCCCGTACTCAATCTTCTGGCCTTGGCTCAGATGTCTCAAAAGACAGATGAATACTTCCCATTGGGCTTGCCATTGATTAACCTGCTGCTGAGTAAGGTAATTGGGATATGTGTTTTGCATATCATTTACCAGAGGTGTCATTTCTCCCACTGTGAGTAGCTCGATTTTGGATCTCTCCACAAACCTTCACAAGACCCAGCCCTTAAAAAGCCTCTATTTAGTGCAGTCTGTATTCCATAGGACTGAAAAAGTGCCCACTATTATGACGATTTGCCTGCATTTAGGGTTTTCTTTAAGGGTTTGGTTTTTTTAGGTTGTTTTTGAGAAAGGGTAGTTGCTCATACGTGACAGGTACATTTTAAAGGTAATTATATTTAACCCGAATAGCTGTCATTATTTTTGAATAAAATTATAGAAATAAACTTAATTTGTGTTGAGAGGGACCTCACCACACCATAACCAAAAAGTAGTACTTAGCACCCTTTCTTATCTTTCAAAAATGCTTTGCCATGATAAGCATTTGACAGGTACTCTTTAATGTGGATACTCTTCCTGAGTATGCCAGTAAGTTGTGATTTTACAGTATATATCCATTAAGACATGGAAACATGTTACTAAAATTAATTTTTTCCTCTCTTGCTCACTTTACTGATGAGAATATGAAAATCTCTTGGAGCCACTCTGCTGATTGCTTAAGTATTGTAATGTAGAGGTCATTCAGTGTTAGTTTTGAAGGTAGATCAAACTAGCTTTGGTGCTAAAACTTTTTTGTACATTGACAGTGAAGAACCACTTATAAGGAAGACAGTACAAAGAAATGCTTCCAGGTAAAACAAGTTCCTTTTGTTTTTAAGTAGGTTACCTCTTCAAAGTTCTTACCCCCTTAAATGTATTTTAAGGAAATGAATAGGAAATGAAGAGGCAGACTGAAAAAGGCCACCGCCAAGCACTTTCTGTCATGTTCTTTTAGAACAGTTAGTTTGAACATTTAAAAGGAAACATACTGCTCAATGCCTTTACCTTTTGATGCTATAGATGTCTTATAATATTGTCAACCACATATCAAGAAGGAATATTTAAGTTATTTGAATATTCAACACTCTAGGGCAGACAAACATATTGATATCCAAGACTGAACCCATTAGACTAATGTACTTAAAATGCTATATCACATAACAGTAATATAATAGAAATGGTTGTTACTCTTGCAGCTCATATCAGTTCTTGTCTATATCAAGAATCTTGGATCTCTCTCTGCCAAGACTTGATTCAAAGAAGGAGGGAAACTTTCAAATTGATGAGCATCTTCCACCCTGGTGGAGTAGGGGGAAGAATCAAAATAAAACTTCTGTGTTGAGATAAGAACAGTTTCATAGTTCAAAATTAATAAAACTACTGTAATAATGGAAATAATAAAAATAAAAATAAAAATAATAAATAGTTAATAATAATAATAATAGTAATAATAATAATAAAAAGGGAAAAGCAAGTGATGCACAGTGCAATTGTTCCCCACCTGCTGACCGATGCCAGTCCCCCCTTCCCAAACACAGAACAGTCCTCCCTTCCCTGGCCACCTTTCCAGGTAACATTCAATTCTGTACTGTATGTGGCTGCATTTATGTTTTAAGAAGTTGGTGTCTGTATCTGACATTGTATCTGTGGCCTGATTTGAATCAAAAGAGACCTGAGACTTGATTCAGGTGCCCTTCTTGGCCATTTGTACCCATTTGAGGTCCCTTAGGGCACCTGCAAGATTGGCAGATATGACAGAATAGCTAGAGCTACGTATAGCACTGTTGCTATGACCAGAATTACAGTAGTAGTAGACAATGTGAGATGCTATATGGTTCAGCTACATTCATGCATTCTTAAACTAGGGGCAGATAAAGAAGAATCAAATAAAGGAAGTTATTCCTGGTAGAAGTAGAGGTTGTCTATGGGTTGCTGTGTCTAAAACAGAGCAATAGGACCAGCATATTTATGCTTCAAGACTTCTGAAAAAGTTGAGATAACAAAACATGGGGAATGAAAATTAGTCAGTTTCAAGGGCTACTTGAAGTGTGGCAAAAATTTTAAAAACTATAGGAGTCTACATATGGACCAGTGCTGTTTAATACACTCATTAATGACAAAGGGATCAAGTGCACCCTAAGCAAGGGTTCAGAGGGCAGCAAACTGACCAATGCAGTTGACATACCTGCAGGACAGGATGCCAACCAGACGAACCTGGACAAGCTGAGAAATGGGCCCATGGGAATCTCATGAGGATTAACAAGACCAAGTGCAATATGCTGTATCTGGGTCAGGGCAACCCGCAGTATCAGCACAGGCTGAGGGATGAACAGCCCTGCCAAGAAGGACTTGGGGATGCTGGGGGGTGAGAGGCTGAAAATGACCCAGCCCTGTGCACTCACAGCCCAGAAAGCCAAACGTATCCTGGGCTGCATCACAGGAAGTGTGGCCAGCAGGGTGATGGAGGGGATTCTGCCACTCTGCTGCACTCTGGTGAGACCCCACTTGCAGTGCTGCATCCAGCTCTGGGGCCCTCAGCACATGAAAGGCCATGGACCTGCTGGAGTAAGTCCAGATGAGGGCCACCAAGTTAATCAGAGGAATGGAGCACATGTCCTGTGAGGAAAGACTGAGAAAACTGTGATTTTTTCAGCCTGAAAAAGAGAAGGCTTTGAGGTGACCTGATTGTGGTATGCCAGTATCTGAAGGGAATGTAAAGAAAAGATGGAAAGAGAGTATTCCCAAGAGCGTGTAGTGACAGGAGAAGTTAATGGGTTCAAATTGAAAGAGGAGAGGTTTAAATTATATATCAGGAAAAAATTCTTTCCTGTAAGGGTGGTGAGGCACAGGAACATGCTGTCCAGAGAATTTGTGGATACCCCATCCCAAGAGGTGTTCAAGGCCAGGCTGGATGGGGGTCTGAGCAACCTGATCTAGCAGAACGTGTCCCTGAGCAAAGTGGAGGGGTTGGAACTAGATGATCTTTAAGGTTCCTTCCAAACCAGGCCATTCTATGAATCTCTGATTTTATTATTATATGATTCTACCGCATTTCTTGTAATATACTTTGTTATTTTGTACTTTTGTACATGTTGTAATGTTATTGAAGTTTAAACCTTTTATCTTGAAGTGGACTCCTAGTGATTTACCACAACTCAAAATTCTATCCCCGTAAGTTCTCAAATCCTTAGAAAGTAGAGTCTGGACAGTTGCAATCAAAGAAATCAGCACTTTTCTTCAAAGTAAAAAAGAGAGCATTTCTGAATGCAGAGCCATGGGAGCTCATTTCAGGGTTACTTTGTTAGATGGTTTGCTATCAGGTTAGGTTGTCATCCAGCATTTGATGTGGGATATGATGTACAACTGGGAATCCTTTTGTGCTTCCTATTTCATAGGATTCTAGCATCAATAGCTACTTTGGGGGCTTAGTGTCCATTTCACTTCTTCCTGTACACACATTTCAGTAGTATTTACATTAAAGGAAAAAAAATGAAGTGTTTTGGTTTTTTGTTGTTGTTGTTGCTTTTTGGAGTGGTTGGTTTTTTTGTTTGTTTTGTTTGTTGTTTTTTTTTTTGCCTTTGTAATTTTCTGGTTTCCCTCACTCAGGAAGTCTTGGTGAAAGGAAGGAAAAATGGAATTATCAAAACCAATACACTTTCACTTGGTTCAGGTATACTGAGGATCTGTGCTGAAAAGGTTTGCATGGAGGAATATTTAGGGCTATAGAAAGTTGTGAGATAATTTACATATAAATTGATTTTTTTAAAGGAAAAGGTTAGCTTTCAGGAATTTGAGGGAAGAGTCATAATGCAAATTATATTTTATTGACTGCTGAACAAGCTCAAAAATTAAATTACGAAAGATGAAATTATAAAAAACTGAAGACATTTGGGAAAACATGTTCACACTAAATACACAGAAATTAGTTGTTAAAACAATAGGCCTTAAGTTGCAGAACTTTGACAAAAGCAGAAGTTCAGAGTCTTTCATGCCTGTACGGTTTCAGAAACTGTGAGGAAAATATTCTAATACTGGTGAAATGTGCAGTTGATAGCATTTTATTTTCTGTGAAGTGTTAGGTTGCTTTTCAAAAATATATGAAAATGTTTAATACAGGTGTTCTGGATATGGAACCAACTCTAACACAAAGCTCTCAGACTCATTTTGGGGACTTAGGGGCCTGTTTTGGGTTTTGGTTTGGTTTGGGTTTTTGTTTTGTTTTGGGTTCTTTTTGTGTGGTTTTGATTTTGTTTTTTTTTTTTGGTTGGTTGGTTGGGTTTGTTGTTGTCATTGTTGTGTTATTATGGTTTGGGGGTTTTTGTTGGTGTTTTCCATCCCATTTCTTTATTTAGAGATGTTGATTATGTTTCTATAAAATAACACCTTGTGGAGTATAGATTGTTCAGAGGTTATGATACAGAAAAACTGATATCTCAGCACCAGAACTGTATTCTTTGAGAAATGAAATAAAGAAGCAATATACAACAGATTAGTCACCCCTTTATTTCCCTTACTGAAGAACACAATATTTTCCTAGTCTCACTTTAAGAATCTGTGCCAAATCGTGTTACCTCTTCCTGTGCTGCACTGTAGATTTACTATGTTTAAAAGAGTTAAGAAATTTTATGTAGCTAAAAAGATCCAGCTAGTCAGGTGTTGGAATAAATCAGCCAAGACTCCATTTTCTTCATGCAGAAAGCCAATTCTTTCTTCACAAAGCTCATATTTGTAGGAAATATCAGAAGGCATTGTGTTAAACCTAGTTGGTCAGCAATACAGTGAAACTCAGTTCATTGATCACTAAGAGCTATTGTATATGTCTATCAAATTTTCTCTCTCTAGATATGTTTCCATTTTTCCTTTGTGGGTTCTCATGGGACAAATCTTATTGTTTCTACAGATGCATTTGTTTTTCACCCTCAGAATAGATTGTTGTTTTAAACAAACTTCTCTTTCTCAAAATAACTTCATATGGGAACTTGCAAATTTCTTGTTAGCTGCACTTAGAAGAAATGACAGCCCAGCTTTGGCAATTTTAGCAGAACGAGGCCTGATTTCATAAGGCCTTTCTTTTATAATTCTTCTATCTGTCTATGACAGTCAGTGGTTTAGTGCATATTTTGAAAGAAATTTTAATATTTTGCAGGTCTTTGTTTCTAGGTCGTATATTTCCTGTAACTCTTGTTTCTTTTTGTTGGGTTCTTCTTACACGTCACATTGCACTTCCAGTTCTCTCCTGTCTTCTCTCACACTGCCTCTCTCCCTCCTTTCTTTTTCTCATCCTTCATACAAAGCCTTCAGGGTAAGCCTTGATGTCTCTGCATTGCAACTGGAGAACTTGAATGAGCAGCCAAAGTCAGATACTGAAATGGGAATGTGCCTAGTTTTCCTAGGCAATATCCATGTGAAAAGCCAGCTCTTGCTGCCTTCTGCCACCCACCACCATGTCCAGAGAGGGAGCACACTCCTCTTTGCTGCTGCCTAACCTGGTTTTCAGTTTTTCACATCAATGGCTGGCCAGCAGGTCCCAGGGAAGCACTGATCTTTTCTATGACCTGATCCCTCACTGAAAGCCATGCAATTGTTGCTAAGGATTGATAATAATAATGACAACCACCTTCTGGGGTTTTTTTTGATGGCTCTGGAGCTACACTTCCTAGGTCACCCCTTAAAACTTCACATGTTCTTTCAACTTGTGAGATTTTAAGAATATTTTAATGAAAACCTGGGATAGGTCCTTATCCAGTATGTATATCCCTAAATCAGAAGGAGGGATTGATATTATGCCAAGAGTTAGTAGCAGGGAATTTGCCTGGGATTAGTTACCAGCTCAAACTTCGTAGTAGAAATAGGAATGTTAATTTTATGCCTACCAGAGCTGCTTGCAATATGATGCTTTTCAGAGGGTTTGGGAAATTGTCACAGGACAGTGATACTAACTTGGGAAAATTACCTATTTTAAAAGAGATTCACTCAGGAAACATGGCACTAGAAGTTGCAGAGAAGCATCTCTAACACAGTCTAAATTAAAACACTGAAAAGTAAGATTTCTGGTGGAGATGGTGACTGGATAAAGACAACTAGCTTTGTAAGCAAAGTGATTTTTGGTGCTTTTTTAACCCTGTGTGTCTTGCAAAAGCTCCTGTTTTTTAATAAATAAAAGGGCTCTTGAAAGAAGCCCATGTCATTGTAGTTTTTTTGTTGCCAATGCTAACAATTCCCCCCCACCTTGGAGTACAGTTAACCCCTTTTAATAAGAACAAAAGTCCTAAATAACCACCTTTAGCTTCTGGTTACTGAGTAGGAGAAAAACAGAAAAGAAGATTACTATCAGGGCAGGGTTGTGTCTTAGGTTCCAATACAGGATGTGACCAAAAGTATGTATTCTACCATCTGTTGAAAGCAGGTGGGGCAGTGATCCTTATCTCTGTGGGAGATATTCCCTGCTAATGGGCCATCTGTTAAAACCAGGTGGGGCAGTGTTCTTCATCTTTTCCACAACCCATCCTTCCTCCAGGAAGATATTGTCTGTTAATGGGCCATTGAGTCCTACTGTATGACTGATAAAATTACATCCTCCCATTGGGTCCCACTGAATGACTGATAAAATTACATCATCCCACTGGGAGATGCTCCAGCCAGGGTGAGGAGCCAAGCATTTCCTACCTAGATAAAATTTGAGATTTGCAACATCAGATCAGCCTTTTTCCACTGGATTCCAGAGGAAAACTAGACCCTTCTACATCATCACTTCGGAAGAAAACTGCACCCTTCTACAGGACCACTGCTTCAACAAAACCACATCTGTCACTCCAGGACTGCAGCCACCATTTAATAGGACTGCTACCAACACCCTGACTGACAGGGTGTCAGGTTGTATTCTGACTCTGTCAGTGTTTTGGTTTTTATATTACTGTATTTTTATTTTAATTTTCCTAGTAAAGAACTGTTATTCCTATTCCCATATCTTTGCCTGAGAGCTCCTTTATTTCAAAATTATAATTTGGAGAAGGGGGGTTTACATTTTCCATTTCAAGAGAGGCTCCTGCCTTCCTTAGCAGACACTCTGTCTTTCTAACCAAGACAGGTTGTTATTTCACCACAGTAATTTTAAGCAGCATTTCAGAATACTACTAGGCTAAGTATTCTATGTTTTTCTTTCTGTTTTCCAATCTGAACCTGAGATCTGTGTGTTACTATTGTTGTACACATCTAATTTCAAGCAGGACAGCCAAAGTTTCTCGTTGCCTGTTCAATTCTCAGTTTTCAATTACACAAACAGCATGTCATGTTTCCCAGCGTGTAGCCATATAGGTCTTTCTGAACATGGCAAGAATGAATACTCACTCAGAATTCTAATCTCAACAACTATGCAGCAGATCTTATTTTCTCTTCCCCCTTCAAAGCTTTGAAGTTTAGAATTGCTATTAAGGATAACATGTTTGAGTTCTAAATCCTTTAAAATCAGGTCAAGGAACCAACACCTTGTAAAACCAAGATTAAAGAGCAAGTGATAATGTTTAATCCAATTCTGTTAGATTTTACAACAGAAGAAACACGTAAGCAGTGGTGCTGCATTTTACTCCAAGGCTCAAATTTGCTGTTGCTTCCCCGAGCTATATTAAAAATATTAAAGCTTGGCTGCAGTAAATGTTTGTATAATGCTTAACTTTTAGCTTCCTAAAGTATACCTTATTATTTCTGTCGCTATAGTACATAAGTACTTCATAGACTGGTTGGCTACGATGTTAAAGCTTTCAAATCCTCTCTGAGGCACACACAGCCTGCTTAGCCCCATTACACTGATGAGGAACTAAGCACAAAGTTATATATAGATCTTTTGCAAGCAGGCATCTCACTCTGCTGGGCCAACAAATAGCCTCCTCAGCCAGATCTTTAGGAAAAGTCTTTAGGAAAATGTACTTCCACACCTTGGCAACTGCTGAAGCAGAATGCAGACAGACACTACTTGTCTCTGCTTGCAGGAGGTTTTGTTCTAAGCCGCAGAGAAAATCCAAGAACTAGGATTTCAGCACTGGACTCCTACAGCTGAGGCTATATGAGCACCTGATATTCTTTTCCTCTGGTGTTGTGTAAAATGAGACAGGGGTACTTGCTTGCCACAGGCAGCAATAAAAATAGTTGTATAGTACTGAAGGGCAGCAATATGAAATACTGCATATAATGGGATTTCCATACCTACATGCATTAAAGGGATGATTTGTCACCTTTTATGGTCAATACATGCTCTGGAACTGTACTGAAACATCCTTTTCCTCTCTGGTTACTGTAATTTCACTCACCTTTATTATCTATGGTAGCAAGTCACTACCTTCTCCAAAGATAGTTACTCAATGGTAATTGAAATAACATATGGAATTGCATCAAAGAAGGCCTTTCCATAGTTACAGCTTATTTCTGAGACAAAACCACTACTCGTCAACATTTCCTTAAATTTTAAGCCACCATTGCTTACATGGGCTGCCTAAGTGCTTCTGGTTTTAACCACCCAGTCAGAGATCCAGGCTTTTTGGTTTCCCATGATAGTACGTCAGAGACACTTAGTAATGATAAATAGATATCTGTACCATGCATCACCAAGCTGAAAAAATATTTTTTTAAAAGAGAAAATTTGCATAGGATTAAACATTTCTTATGCTAAGTTTTGTGCTAAGGCTTTGAGCTATAGAAGAAAAAAAAACAACATAAAAACAACAAAAAAAAAAGTAGAATTCAGGAGCTAATACATATCTCTTTTCTCCCTTGTGCATTGCTATTCTGTCTACATTTTAGTTCTTAGTAGCTTTTGTTTTGGGATGTATGTCTTTGGAAGAACCAGATGTTGCATCACAATTGCTGTTGATTTCTCATAGGGTATCACACTGTTGTAAAATCCCAATTACACATGTTTTTCACAGTTCCTGAAGCTAAATGATGATTTTTTTTCTACTGCAACTTCTTTGTTTCTTTCTTTCTTGCATACTGGGGGAACTTTAAGTCTTCCAGCAAAAATGTACTTGAAATACACAAATTCAGTCACATAGCTAAAAAAAAGTAAAAGGCTGTTTCCTTGGCTGAGATCCAGTTACTAGCTGGAGCAGGTTAGTTATGCTCACAGAGAACGTCTTCTGGTTTGGTCTTATTTCAAAGGACTCTAGTTTCACAGTCAGGCAAGACCAGCCTGCCATGTGAAAGAAGGTGTGGGTATGTGTACTGAAAGAGTATGCCTGATCCAAAATAAAACATCTAAGGTAGATCCCCCCCTGAAATGTAGATAATAGTGTCCCCAGACAGACACAAGCTTCTTTCTTCTGGAATCTACTAGATTATTACAAGTATTAACTCAAAAGTAGTGGTGTTTTGGGATGGATGGGAAAGTGAGATCCTGACATCACCTACGAGATATGGAAGAGACCACTTGAGCATGCTATCAATATGCTAAGTTATGTCAGAAAGTGTCTTAAGTAAATACTGTAGGGCAGGAAAGCTTGAATCCCGTATGCAAAAGAGATTACAAAAAGATGACAATGCACAATGCAACCTGACCGAAAAACTAGTCCGTACTTGGAAAGAATATTTTATGAAATGGTAAATTTTCTAACATATATTTTGCTTCATACCTACAAAAATGTGGAGCTTTTTCTTTTAATTTTTTTGTCTGTGAACCAAATATGTGAAATGTGTTATGTGAAATAAGGACAATTACCAGTGTAAACAGTCTGTGCTAACATCTAAGTAATAGGTTAGAAAACTGACTCCATTTTAGTTAGAAAACTGGCTTAATTTAATTCTATGCATATTTCTTGTTGTCATAGGCAAATAATTTCTCTTGAAAATGGTTATAAATATTTACAGGAATAGACAAAATATTTAATCTGTTACAATTTAATGAGTAAAAAAATCTGATTTTGTCTACCAAGGGATCACTGCCTTCTCCTAACACAAGGAGAGGTAACTAGACAGAAAAATAGTCTTTTTTTTTCTGTGTGTAGTATGGTGCTGTCAGTGTTTTCCAAAGTCACTATACTAATGGGTGAGGATAATTTATTTTTTTTAGCCATTTGTAATGGAATATTTTGTATAGATAATACCCATCAGTTTTCAGTGTAAATCAAAATACCATAGGTCTTCCCCATCTACAGGAAAAAGTTCCCTTCTTCCTCAGCTTTATTGTCCAGTTGCTTTTATCAGAAATTTTGTGCAGAAACTCTCTATTCTGTTTAATAGAAATAATCTGATGCATAAACAAGTTGCATTAAGGGACTTTTGTTATTATGCCTGTTTTATCCATTATCTTAAATACCTCTGTTTTCTCCCTGGTGTTTAACGCCCATATGTACTAGAGAGTAATCATATCTGGCCCTGACCCAACCTTCATAATATTGGGTTAAGCATGACATGCTCTTCTAGAGTCCTGCACTATGACAGGTTCTCTGTTCTTTTGCTTTTCCCAATGATCACATGAAAATGACCAATGAATCCCTTGCTGATAATTTTAATTTGTTATTATATTTCTTTCTAAAGTATTGAGAAGACAGCCATAGATAAATTAAATTTATTCATTGCACATTCCTTTCAATTGACCTTTCTGCCTGTCCTTATTTTAATAGAAAACTAGATTCCCTAACTAGCATGTAACCCCTGCACAATTATGACATTCATAAGCTGTGGTTATAATCAAATGAACATCAGGAGGCAGCTGTGGTTCACCAGCTTGTTGCTGCCTGCTGGGACTCTTTTCTCTTTATCAGCAATCAAACCAGCAACTGCTTGAGCCTTTCACACAAATATAACTCCAGTACAAGTTTCACCCTATTTTAATCCAGCTCCAGCACAACAATTCCTCGACAGTTTGTTTCTCAAACTGCTATCACCTACTATATTTTCCAGCTACAGGTCGACAAGGTCTGTTCCATGAAAAATCCCACGACTAATAGTTAGCCTGAAGTTAGAAACAATGTTCTCTGCAGGGAATGGCTCGCGTCACAAAAGCAGATTTGCTGGTCAATCAAACCAATTAGCACATGCCTACATGCCTTTCCTATCCCTATCCTATTGCAAAGTGTCCTGTTATCTTGAGACATATTTCAAAGACTGTGATTGTCATTTTTTAGAAACGTTGACCAGAAGTGTGACTAGAAGAATCAAAATCCCAATGGTAATGCCATAAAAAGTACAAACAACTGCCAGAGCTAACATTTTGGTTTGGTTTGAGTTTTTGTTTTGATTTGGGTTTTTGTTTTTTTTTTTCCTTTTTTAGAAAGGCTTCAGAAGCTACCATAGTTGAAAATAACTTTAAGTATGCTTGAATGCCCTTGGAAGTGAAAATTTGGGAACACTTAACTTGGACTGTTAATATCAGACCAAGTTTTATCTGAGAATTCTGGATAGATCAAGTAAATAAAAGGGCTGAAGACTTTGACAGATAATCGCAACCTTAGCTTTCAAATAGGAAGAGCAAACACTGAGTGGGATTCACATGACCAGGTACATTGTGGGCATCTGCACTGCTCACTCTTGGTATTTTTACAGACAATTAAGACAAACAGGCACTTCAGGGTGCAGTTTCTATGTCTCTAAATTGCATTCTACATCTGCATTCTAGGAAGCACTAACTAAATAGGGACTCTACTGTGACCAATTTGGATACAGGTATCAGCACTAATGGCATGCCAAGTTAGGTGATGTGAAACCAATCTTTTAAATAATTAAGTCACAAATCAAACCTTTCCCCAAACTCACTCTTTACCTTTCAGTATAAACACGGACTTGTTGAAATGAATGCTACATTATCGGCGCTCCTGTGTCATGAATTGTGACAAAGTAAGGGAAATAGGAATTTCATATCAGAGAGTAAGTATGCCTTCACTGAACCATGAAGAATTAGCACAAGCTTCACCCACCTTTATTCCTCAGCCGTGAATGTGGGCACACATACACATTTCTCTCCCCTGCAGCACAGTTTACGTTAGCTAAAGACAGAATCATAGAACAGTTAGGGCTGAAAGGGACCTTAAAGATCATCTGACTCCACCCCCCTTGCCATGGGCAGGGACATTTTCCACTAGACCATGTTGTTCCGAGCCCCATCCAACCTGCCCTTGAACACTTCCAGGCATGGGGCATCCACAGCTTCTCTGAGCAACCTATTCCAGTGCCTCCTCACCTCACAGTGAAGAATTTCTTCCTAATATCTTGCCTAAATCTACCCTCTTTATGGGTAAATTCGAACATGGAAGGGGAAGGTAAAGGAAAGTTTGGGCATTTTTTTCTAGTTTTACTAGTAAACCAAATATATTTTTACTAGCTTTTACCTCTAATAATTTTATCAGTGTTTTCTTTCTTGTTTAAAAGCTGATCAGTGTAACCTGGATTCTTTGTAGCTATAATAGATAAGCACATAGGGAAACGCTATTCTCTATCGCTCTCATTAGGTATTTCATCAGAGATAGTTTAGAAGTCCTGTATTAGGGAAATAAACATTCAGAACAAAAAAGGAAAGGGGAGTCATACGAGGTTAAGAACTCAATGAAAATTTAACATTCAGTCATTGACTATCAAGATCTAAAGTACTATTGATGATGATGATGGATAAAAAAAATGGCAATCTAGAAGTAACAAATCAGTCAGAAATTCTGATTATGTATTTATAAAAATAAACATTTTCATTTAAGGCACTTTTATGTAAAGGAATTAATTTTCAAATTTTGTAGTCTATACAGTTAGAAGAGACCTAGAATGCATGTTACTCCAGGGTGTTCAGTTTAAGATTTTTACTGCTACTTTTATTTTGTCATGAACAGGTATGCACTTAAAGTTTATAAGTGTGGGTCTCAAGGAACAGCAGTTTTAAAATATGTCAATGAGTTGGTAATCATGTCTATTTTTACCAGTCATAGGTTCATTAATTTCTGAGGTTTTATGAAAAATATCAAGAAATATTCTGATTGATGCCCAGTTCTGTATTTTTACGCTCACTTACTAAAGATTGCTGTGGTTAAGTACATTAGTGTTTATAAAAATGTATAATACCAATTTTAAAAGTTTTGTCTCTAGTATACGCATAAGCATCCGCACATGGGAGCATAGCATGGAAGACACACAATAATGTTAGGGGGATCAGTAGGATATTATCTGATTTCTCCAAAGTTTTAGAGCCACATAATCTTGTACCACTGACTTTACTGGGGTAAGTTATATGTTAGGAGTCATACTGAGTAGGAAATGAGAAAGAATCAATCGCATTGATTCAGTGATTGTGCGCAGTTCAGGTTGATTTGGGCCTCTTCCTCACTTCCTGGGTTCCTCGTTTTGGTTTCTTTGTGGCACAGGTTTTTGTGGAGATTACTTTTCCTGTGTGAAAAGGGTCAGTCACATGCTTAGTACAAAAACTAATCATAATTCCTCCTAATTGATGGTGTTTTTCACTGATCTGGATAGTGATAAGTATAATCTTTCCATCAAGGTTCCAGACTTCCAGCTCCAAAAGAACTGTGTGAATGATATTATTTCTATAATTTAGTATAAACATTGCATTTTATTTTCTAAATGCTTTTCTTTTTCCTTTTATTTATGCGCATCTTGCATTATGAACATTTTTAGCAAACTTTCACAGAAAAAACCATGTGTGCTCTACTCAGAATTAATACTGTATGATCCCCTGTGGCAAGGGGATTGGATGATCTCTAAGGATGATCTTTAGATGATCTCTAAGGTCTCTTGCAGCTGAACCACTCTATGATTCTGTGATTCTGTATGTGTACGTGAGTTAATATGCTGAGGTAGCCCTTAGTCCAAAAAACACATGTAATTCTATCATTTCATTAAGAGACACCGTGAAGAGAAACTCTATCTCGTTAGTTCTATGGGGAATAACTCTTGCCAGAGGTCTGCAATGGTTGCTTTGTGCCCACATGGTGAATTGAAGAGACCATGGAAGCTTTGGTTCATGGTCTGACCTTGTGGCACATCTATTAAAGATAACCAAATTCAGGTTGCAGGACTTGATGTGCAAATGAGAAGCAGAATGCAACAGCAAATGAGTAAAGGATCTGACAGCTTTGAAAGGTAGGAAACAGTTCTGGCACTTCAGAGGACTAGCATCTTCCTTTTTCCCTTCTCTGATCTTCCTTTTCCCCCTAAGCCAATCCCCAAGGTGCATAAGATACAATCTCCCACATCACATCATTAAAACGCCCTCAGGAATTAAAAAGCATGTCATTAGCAGTTTCCTGAAATAGTGGATAAAAAATAAAATAAAAATCAATTCAAATGCCAAGATCAATATGTTCTTAGACACGGTAGGAAAGAAAAATGAATAGTTTTCAGAATGGTTTTTGGTTTCCTTCAGAAATGGCAAGATAATTTACAACAGTGAAAGCACATACACAATTTGTTTTCTGAGCTTTTTAAACCCGTGTTTAAAATCCTGTTTAATAACAACTGCTGCAATTACTTGTTATCATAATTAAATTTTGTCATTTTGTAGTCCAGTCTAGGATAAACAGGATACCATTTGAGGGGCAGAAGTTTATCATTAAATCCCCATTTATTCAATTGTTTGTTTATTTTCTGAAATTATGAGGTTATTAGTTTAAGAAATATGGTTCTTTGCTTTTGGGGTTCTTTGGTTTGGGTTGGGGGTTTTCTGTTGTTGATGTTATTTTACCAAAGTTTTACCAGACATGTGAGCCTAAGATGATATGTTCCTTAAGCACAAGTTTACCAGCAATGTGTGTTTTGGTTCTGCATAACTTTTTCAGCATTTGCTCAAATGCCTGTGGCCAAATAAAAAATTGATCTCAGAATATTATGCTAACAAGAAATGTTGCCAAATGATAAAATATTAATTCTTTTATTTTACATGGAGATATGAGAGAAGCACAATTACCCCTACTTTAATTGTTTCATAGACTAGTACAATTATTATCTTATTCATTCCATTTGCAGACTGAATGTAAAAAATAACATCAACATCATGTAGTCAGACAGTTCATTCTAAAGTAAACCTTACAATGTCAGATATATTAAAGCAATAAACCAAGAGATTAAAGTTTCATAAACTGTAAGAGCTCATTGTTTTGTAAATGGATGTACAACGTGTTTGTAGCTCAAATGAAACCGTAAAACTGACTGGGTGTTTTAGTCTTTCTGCAAACTTTTGATTTATCTTTTTAATCACTTGTTAGGTTTTTGGTTTTTTTTTTAATGGCAATTAAACACTGGAAATGGCTTCAGCCTTCTTGCTACATTGCTCTTCTCTCATTGAGCTGCTGTCGTTTCTTTATGATGACAAGCAATTTAAAGGTGCAAAAGCAAGCCAGTTAAAGTATATGTGGCTCCTGCTGCTACAGGTGTTTGTTACTAATGGATGAAGTGATAGCTGTTGCTGGAATGTGAGATCTATCTTTCTTTCTAACTTGTGCAGCAGAGAGGAGAATGGGTTACCTTTGAAAAGCTGGTATAAACAGTCCACAATCACAGAAAGGCTGTAGTTGGACTTTATACCTGTAATACCAGAGTTAATGTTAGGGAATATTAAATAAAATTTGTTAGCTAGATTGCAATTTTGAACCTTACTACAGCTACAAATAAAAGAATGCAATACAACAGGCGTTAAGGTCCATCCATTACAGGTATCTGCTAATGTTCCCAACAGGAGTTTTAAAAACCCACCTAATACTTAGATATATATAATTAAGAAAACAAAATATGATGAATAAGAAAGACCATAACTGCTCTAAAATAATTAAACATACTATAAAACTGCTTGCACAGCTACAATGTTATAATTGCAAAGGTAATGCTACACACATTTCTAGCAGTAGCTATACCTAGGATTGGGAAGCAGTTCCTGGCAATCACCATATCGCCATAGTTTTCCAGCAATGGATGTCTTGCAATAATTTTTTTTTTTTTTAATTTNCTGTTCATGCCTAACAGAAGTTACTAGTACATTCTTTGCCCCGTCTGTCATGTTATTTCTGCAGGGCTAACAGGACTAAAGAGTGCTAAGAACATATTTTGTCATTGAACAAATCTGTTGACTCAAACTGCCATTTTTTGTGGTGACTTCTAAGAGTCGAACAGCACCCCAGAGAAAACTACTCTCTGGAAGAAGAAAAGTAGCAACAGCAGCAGAATTTCACTTCTCGTTTCCCACTGCCATCCAGCTACATAAAAATATTTTCTCTCTTTGTATCCAGTCCACATTGAGGAGAGAATTTTAAGCTGGGAATATTTCACTGCTCATAGGACTGAGCCTTTCATATTTTTAAATGCTAAACGCCCACAGTGACTTTTTCTTCCTTCATTTGCTGTTAATGTCCAATAACTTGTTTCCATTTTTTTTTTTATTAATGCATTTCTTGAATTTCTCATTCATGTATTTCAAAAGTATTATTTTAATCTATCACATCAATTGCTATGTGCATCCATTAATGATTTTTTTCTGCCAAATATAATCAGCCTGGCTCTGCAAATAAGCATGACCTAAAAATAAACCAGAAAATTTACATCTAGATATCATAGAAGGTGGCAGTAAATCCTGAAATAGCAACAGCTTCAAATTCTGCTTCTTTAGATGACTTCCTATGCACAGTTTGCATCAGTTAGTCTGTGTGTTGCTAGGACATTCCTACTGCCTGGAATTAGTTTTAATAATTTTAGTGGTGCGCTGTTTATATAAAACAGAGTGAACAAAGGACAACTTCAGGCATGAGTCTGAGATTTTGTCTTTCATTTGTTTTAGCTGCAAACGCTATTTGCATGTAGCTTTTGTGGTATAATCGTTTTTAGTTCTGCTGACATTGTGGCAGGATAGCAGCACAGATAATAACAGATGATGTTTCCTTTTGTGGAAGTTAAGAACTGGCTGATTAATTGTTATTATGGTACACTCTAGAGGAAACATTGTAATTAAACCACAAAAAGCTACATTAACATAATGGTAGGGGTCTGACTTAATCCCATGAAAGCAAGAAAATTCAAAGTTAAGGATGAAGAGGGTAATGTTATGTGTTTTAGGCCAAGTGCTTTTCTTTGGAAAAGAGCTTAGTCTGGCTATTTCTGGCTATTGTGGTTGTTTCTCTGTGATTAGGGCAGCTGCATTTAAATCAAATTAAGTCCTTTGACTTTTCTTTGTGTGCGCTTGCATATCAAGCTTAATAAAAAAAGATTATTGAGCAGTCAGTTTAGCAGTCATCTTTGGAACTAGGTCTGATGCTAGATTTCGTGCTTCCAGGCAGCTGGTCCTGGCTTTGAACTAGAGAATGAGCTCCCCAGTAATTTTTTTATTTGCAGGTATACTATATTTCCTGACAGCCTGCCAGACTAGTATTGGTATTTTTATGGGGTGTATTTTGATTTGCAGTAAAATTCTATTCCTTTATGTGTAAAACTTGGAAGAAGAAACACCTGGTTTATTTGAATGATTGCTTTTCTGAAGGCTAAAATCTTCCAAGTTTTAATACACACTCTATTCAAGACATGAAATTATTTCCACACTCACACTTCCCTGTCCTGCTTTATGTGTTTTCAGCTTTTTTATCTCCCCTACATAGACTGTCTGAAGATTTCAAAGCCTGTAGTATAGAGACATGCTATCAGGATGAAACATACCAGTAAAAATTCCACAATTAAAACTTTGAAGCAAGTCAGGGACTAGTCTGACAGGCTGATCACAGTGACTGCTTCCCCATCTCTACTTCCCCCATCCCAGCCCCTCACTTGTGGAGAGTTACAGCATCTGCCTGCAGCCTGGGTTGTTAGTTGTCACACACCTCTCCACAGCAGCTGATTGGGAGCCTTGATACTCCTGGAAGGTCTTGATTTGATGTAGTCCCCTTTTGTGTGAACAATTCAGGTATACGGAACTTAATTCTCTATTCTCTGGTCCGTATGATCCTGTGGCAATTTAATAGCCCGTTTTGCATCTATTATGGGTAGAAAATTACGTACAGGTTGATAGAATTGGTAGTGAAGTGGCAAAGACAGATGATTATCTGAAAAATTCATATCCTCTAACTAAAAGACTTCAATGCTCAAATATGGATTCTACCTTGCGTGCCTAAAGATTACTTTTGAATATATTTCCGGAAAATTAATGCCTAACTCCTAGTACTGGGGCAAGAGAAAGAAACACATAAATGCATAAGTTCCTGAATTGATCACAGGATTCATATGTAGTCAGTATTTCAGGAATTTTTAAAAACACGTACTATAAAATTAGTTCCAAGAGCTTCTTACTATAAAGGACAATAATAACAAGTGAATTGTCTCTATGAAAACTTAATGAAAACAGAAACAGTTTTAAAATATTAAGAACTCACTCAATTATGAAATTTAAACATTGTAAATGGACTCCAGAGATATGATTGCAATTCTAGGAATAAACTAGTTTATGAGCTGTCATAGCTAAAACATCCAAAATGATAATACATTTTTCATGTAGTTCTAAGGTAGTAAAAACACACTTGAATTTGTTTTCCAGTTTCCGTATTTCAGAGTTAGGCCAGTACACATTTTAGATGCATATGCCATGAAATCTGTCCTACTTAGTTATCATGCAAACTCATCAGCCACTGAATTTTAAATACAGTGTAGTCATCCTTGTTTTGGGAAACTAAAAGCACACAGTCTTACCTCCAACGGGTTTGTTTTCTAAACTCTCACCCCTATAACTAATATGCAAGAAGCAAGTTCTGTAGGAAAAAAAAAAAGACAGGGTTTAATATTTCTGAGCAATTTTTTTATTTTTTTTTTTAATTCCTAGGGCATATTCTTTTTCAGTGCTGTCCTGGACTGGAGCATAAAACATCCCTCTGACTTTCTGTGAGATTTCCCTGGTTCTCTTTGTATGCTTATGATGCTTTTTCTCCTCTCTCTCTCTGTGTCTCTCCTGGAGAGAAGTCCAGCTGCTAGCATCTATGCACAGAAACCAGCCTCCAAATTCCTGGCTAACTTACTGATGTGCTTTAGTTTGTGTGCAATTCATACACCTGCAGCTTCAGCTCTCTGGTTTATATGGTCCTTTTAATTATTTTTTTATCCTTCTCCTAAATGAAGGCCAGACATTATGCTCACTGGTTTCAATTATATTTTTTCTCTAAGCAGTTAAGTTGTAATAATTTAATTTTGCTCTGTTAAACTACAGAGCTAGATCAATTGGTATATTTAAAAGGGGCAAGTTACAACCGCAAAAGTTGCAGGAAATTTCACCTATTTTGCCTTCATGGGATCCTAATTCCGGTATGTAACACCACTGCTGTCATCTGGAGGAATACTTTTTTAGCACCTGTAAGAGCCTTATCTTCATGCCTGTAGATACCTGACTTAAATATTTGATTTGTAAACACTTTTGCATAGAAGGGTTTGACAAGCACATTAAAAATGGTTGCTCACAAGCTACAAATCTCTTAAGTTACAGCTACTGCATATATTGCACAGCTGGCTGTCATGATACTAGCAAGATTTTTTGCTCTTTCATCTAGCAGGAGTTTAAAATTCAAAGTCTTCAAGATGCTTATCAAGATTGTAATTTCTGTGCATTCCTGAAAATGCTAAGAAAAGCTTTCTGACCATCCAAGCACCACTGTCAGAAGATGAACTTTTAGTAAAGGTGCCAGCTCCATGCTGAATGAGTTCCTTGCTATTTTTGCTAAAGCCAGACCCTTGCCGAACTCTGCCAGTTGGTGCCCATTTAATATGAAATAGTTGAAGCACTGCACAGAAACCAGATGCAGAAGGACACAAAAAATTACATTGGCAAATGATCTGTTGAGTGACCCATGAACAAAATCGAGATTGAGTTGCCCTTTGAAATAAACCTATTTGAATTTTATTATCTCTAGAGCACCTTGTGTCTGTAATCTTGTGAAAGGTTAGTATTCCATCCATCAGAGCAAGATTAGAGCTCTTAGATGATGCCTGTGCTTGATGGTAACTGAATGCAGCAGTTGGGGCTGGAGCAAGGAGATTCATTACCATCAGCAGTTCAAAGAAAGATCGGGTAAACATGCTCAGAGAAGCAGGTTTGTGTTATAGACCACATACAGTCCAGATTGGGATAGCAGAAATGAAAGGAGCAGAATATCAACAAAGATTTAAACCTATTAACAAAATGAAGCAGTATTACCTTATTCCCATCCTTTTATTTCATGGCACAGATTAGCTGACCCAAATGGCCACTGCCTACTAGGCTGCAATGTTAGTCACTTTCTCAATGCATGTCTCAAGAAAAAGCTAAGACTAAATGAATAAATGAGATAATAATAAAATGAAAAGATCCAGGGCTCGTGACCCTTATATGCATAGATAGAAGTGAACAGTGCAGATTCTGTGATTTAAAAAAAAAAAAAAAGAAAGTTCTGTTTTTATTAATTCAGAAGTTCTCCTTCTCCTACATCTGTTAAAAAAATGATTTCTCTACTTTTATGTCTTTTTAAAGCTTACCTGACATTTTGGAAAAAGCTTTAATGAACATGCATCTTTTTTCCATGTCCTTGTTTGCCTGAACTTTCTAAATTTTATATTATGCTCTGAATTATATATGTGATTAAGTTAATAAAAGTGATGACCTTACTTCTTGTATTAAAAAAAAGAAATATGTTTAAATTCTTCATTTTTCTGTGTCAAGTCCAGGCCTATGCATTGCTTCAAGAATATAGAAGTAATTAAAAGGATTAAAATGTGTATATTTTTCTAATCCTTTAGTTCCTCTTGGTAGGTCTGGATTTGTGCCTCTGGCTTTTCTATTTGTGCAGAGCCGACCATGTATTTATGTTCTCACATTTGGCTTTGAAGGATAACAAGAGGCCCTTTGGACCTGATGCCAATGTATCAGGCCAGCAGCAAAATAACATGAGACTGAATTTTTTATTTCCTGTCAAACTTCATAACATCACAAAGGAAGCAGAAATAGAGGGTAGGTCTGAGATTTTCCAGAGACAGAGGTATGTTAAAGCAGTAGAAATAGCTGCTCTGCAAATGAGGAACCTGTTTAGTTATTAGGTAGTACCCACAGTGTAGTAAATTTTTAAAAATAAACAAACAACTGCCCCCCCCCAAAAAATCAACAAAGCAAATTAAAATAGTGCCAAAATAAATTTACATTTTTAGTAAGTTATGTTGATGCTCAGAGTATAAGAAATCATGACTTTCAGCTAGATTAGAATTACTCAGAGCCTGTGACAGGTATACAAACTATATGGCTCCTCAGAATAAGTAAAAATGTTTAGAGGAGGCCAATTTTCAAGTAAAACCAGGTAGTAGCAACAAGAAAAAAAAAAAAATTCAGGGTATTCATGATGTTATGAAATATTTCAATTCCAGAGACTGAGCTGATTCCTGTTTCTGTGTAATCAACAAAAAATATTTTTCAGTACCTGCTACAGTTACATTTTCAGTTACTTAACTGAGTTTCACTGTATTAAGGGACTTAAAGTATAAACTATACCTAATACATTATCTTAATTAATGTTCTTAATGAATAAATATGTATTAGGCAGGCAGTATGACCCCTATTGCTGTTACTGTGGCTTTAAAACATAAAAAATTCAATTAAATGTATTATATATGCACATATTATGGGCAAGTCTGAATGAACATATGGTCTTTGCAAGAGAGGAACTTGTGACTAATACAATAATGCTTCTTCAGTGAAAATGGAGAATATTTTCTCGATAATGGGTATACAATTTAATGCTGAACCCAAATATAAAAGTCACCTATTGGAAATACATAATTATATGGTTTGTAAATATGGAAGCACTTAAAATACAAGGCCATCCAGGTTACATAAAATTATAATGTACTTACTGTGGCAGAGGAACAGGGTAATTAATCTCACCTAACATGTAACATCCCTAACATTTACATTTTTCAGAAGTTATTGGTGTTTTATTGTGAGTTTGAAAGTACTTCCACAATTATTAAGGTCCTCATTAAAGAATGTTGAATGTGCCTCAATTAAAAAACAGAAAGCATGTTCTCTCTTATGTCCTTTTCAAATGGAATTGCCATTTCTTCGAGCTGTACTGTTTGACCCTTATTCTGTCCAATGTCTGAATGTTTCTCCCAAATGACTAAGCATATATACATTAGGTAAACGAATAAAGAAAGAAGTTATTGGATAAAATATTTTACAACAATCTCTTAAGCTAAGTCTTCATTTTGCTTCTGTATCTCACCGAACCACTAAAAACTTTAGTCTTTCAGATAATGCAGTAATGGAAGACCTAAAATAACATTCTCAAGCAATAACACGTATATTCATACATGCATTAAATGAAAATACTAGGGCTAATCCAGTGGGGTCGATACAAAGTACAGGTTCCTGCGGGATGTGAAGGGGAGCCCCCAATTTAAAGCCCAAGCCAGACTTCTGATCTAAATCCTTCTTTCTCTCCCCATGGACAACATAAAGGCAGAGCTGCAGCAAGGCTTCATGCCAAGGTTCCTAGGTTGGATATCTGAAGCCTAAATGTGTAACTGAATGTGTAGCCTGAACATTCAGTTTAGACTCTTGTTCTGCCTGTGTGTTCAAGGGTGATGGTTTTTGCAATATTGATAGACTGTGTCTGAGAAACTTCTGGAAAACTAAAGTTGAGCTCTCTTCTTATCACTTTGTTTAATTCAGTTGCAATTTCCCTGTTTCTCTATCTTCTCTCCAACTATTATTGTCCTCTCTAATTTTGCTTTCCTGTTTCACCTGTACTACCTCATTTGTGCTTATCCTCATATATTTTAAGATTTCTGCAGTAGTGTAGTGCAGGAAAACAAGTACAAGGCCTTTAGTCCACACAGGTCACCCTGGCCCCTTCACTACCTGCTGCCCAGTAGGATTGATAAGCTTTTCAACTTGTTCTTGAAATCTCATCTCAGAGGGCTGTAATTCTCAGCTGGCAAGATTTATATGAGAAAAACAGTTGGTGGGGTTTTCTTCCCAAATATTCATGCCAGAGAATTAATGTTGTGCCCAAACAAGCTGGGGCAACACCCAAATATTACACAAGGAAATAGTGTCCAGCAACAGTTCTAGGGACTGAATGAAAAGACCCTGCCACCAGAAGTGACACAGTCTCCACTTCACTTCCAACTCAGGAAGAAGCATTGGACACTAATGTGGAAAACATGCCTACGCTTCCCCAGCAAGCTCTCAGGTAAAAACCATGTAATGTGAGGGTTACATATGTCTGAGAGAGAGGGATGAGGGCTGTATAGCAAAGAAGGCAGACTATAAGGTCTCAAGATTGCGGAGATGGAAGAAGCAGTAAACGGCAGAAGGCCTGGAATTCCAGTAACTTCTGCACAAAAAACTCCTACCAACTCCTACCAAATAAAAATATACAAAAATCCAGAAATAGTTTCTAAATTCCTACCTCCCACTGAGTCACCCTATTTCTCACAAAACCCTAGGAAGCAGTCAAGTATATAGTTTATTTGCTTAGAGAGTCAACACCTTGTGGGTTCATTGAAATATTCTTGTCATTATATTCAATATGTTCAGTGACTTATCAGCACATCAGCAGCAGATGCACAAGACTTTGGTGTCACTAAATGGACATATCCATTTAGGTGGAAACACCATATGCAGAACAGCAGCTAATAAATGGAAAAAATTCCTCAGATAAACTTGGCCTAGGGGTTTTAAGGCCGCTCTTGTGTAGTTCAATCAAATAAAAAGTAGATTACATTGTTTGAAATCTAACATAATGCTAAATGCATACCCATCTTGTAAAGCTGGTTTTTCAGTTCATTGTGGTGTATCTTAGATAAAAGTTTCCTTCTGACTGGAAAGCTTTCCCCCTAGACAGCCTTGTAAGAGAAAAAAAAAACATTCAGTTGAGAAGGTAGGTCAGATAAAAATCAATCATGCAGCATCTTGATCCAGTGAACTAATGTCCGTAGATGAAGATTTGTGTTGGCTTTAAAGCTATTCAAATACTGACTTTGTTTTTTAATCCCTGATCTTTGAAACACCCAGGTAGGAAAGTTTATTGACTTTGCAAAGCTCCTTAGGGGACCCAAGGTCTTTCTACCAGCACATGAATGCAGATCCAGGATCTGAGGACTGTTTTCTTCTAAAAGTAATTTATCTTTCTTTTTTTTTTTTTTACATTTGTAGCTTATTTGAGGCCAGCTCTGTTATCCTTTACCTTAATCCTTAACCTTATCCTGATTTTATGCATTGCCTTAAGTCACTGATTGCCCAGATCTGATCTCTAGGACCATTGCTGGTCCTTAACTTTCCTACTATTGCCTTGGCAAAAAAAGTAAAATCATCCCTCTAACAGAGAACATTAAATTTAGCTTAATTTGCTGTCCTAAAACTAAAAGGAAGTTTGTTGCTTCAGTGAAGTTTGAACATGTAGCACAATTTACAAGCAAGAAATTCAATCACATCGGCATTATGTCAGAAACAAATAGCAATGTGCTCAGTGTCCAAATAGCAAGAAACAACTGGGAAACCAGCTGGGGTTTAATACTGCTTGACCTTAATGATACCTGGGGTTCTTTTGAGTGTAGGTGTAGAAAAATTGGATAAGCTCAAAAATAGTTAAATTTTCTTGAAGGTGGTTTTATATTTTTTGTTAGTAATGCTAAACCATAACAGAACTTATTAGCTGCATTCAGAGGTGTCTGGAAAAACCTTTAACATGACTTCATTACCTCTAAAGCTGCAGAATTATATAAAAAATTGATTTTATGTACATAATAATTCCCACAGGAAGTCAAACTTCAATCTGCTCTTACAGCAGGCTTCTGCTGGTTAGCTCAAATAGAAGTCTTTGCAATTATTTCAGTAGTATCTGTCTCAGGTCAAATATCTAAAGATTTTGGGGGTTTTTATGGAATAAACTGATTTCTTTCTAAATACTAAAATGAGCCGCCTTCAAAAAGGGGAAAAGGTGAAATGAGATTGAAAGGCAAACTGCAACAGATTTACAGCAGTTACTTTATATAAATACAACTGTGCAAATATGTTTTAGCTCTCTACACTTGCAACTGTGACATGAAAGTAGCTGCAGTTCTAATTTTAAACATATTGTGATGCAGCCAGTCTGGCCTGTTTAAACGCCATATTTCCACACTGGGATTCAGACCTGCAGTTCCTACTGGGTACTTCACTGAATGGATCTAATCCACCAGATGCTTCAGAAAACACTTCTTTCTTGAAGCTGAGTAAGGCTCAAGAAATTGTTTTCAAAACCCTCAATGACAGTTCTGCACAGTAGTCTATTTTGTTTAAAGTGGGAGGAAGAAAGCAAAGAAGACACCATGCTAAAAGAGGTGAGCAAGCCCTCTTTAATCCTACACATGTCTAAACCCAGGCTGGGATTTCTGCCTTCAAAGCCTGGTGTCACTGCTGTCAAGTTGTGGCTGATCACCTCACGATAAATAAAAGTCTATGAAGGTTTCAGTGTTTTCCTCTGGCCAGCCAGAGGCTCCTTCCTCATGTGTGACTCCTTCCTGCAGTCTACTCTGAGAAGAGATGTGAAGGCACAGTGACTTCGGGGCCGCATTCCTCCCCAGCACAGCACCTGTGACCTCCAAACAGCACAGGAGTGAGTCTGGTGATACTGGTGATAGCAAAAGCAAATAGTGTCTCTGGTTTCAGACCTGCTTGTCAAAAAATTGCCTTTTTTTTTTTCTCTTTTTTTTTTTTTCTTTTTTTGACAGAATATATAAATTATTATGAATTAAGTTTTATCTAGACTGTACAAGGCAATTTGTCGTTAATTTTCCCATATGTCTTCTGGTCCACTTTACACTTCCCTGTATAAAGAGTCAACAAATTTTTAATACGTTTAGAAGATGGTTGTAGATTATAGGCATGGCAAGGAATTTTCATGCAAAATTTTAGATGGTAAATCTCTTTAACTATTGAACTAGGTGTTTAATAGCCTCTAGTGAGACATAGCGAAAAATGGTACAGTCTCTATATTTTAAAACAATTGTTGCACTGAGACCCGTAGTTTATATATTGTTAATATTTTCATGAAAGCTTTAAATGTTTTTCAGAAGAAACTGTGGTGACTCGTGAATCTTTCATGAGGTTTTATGCATTTTTATGAACATATGATGTAAAATTCATCATTCCGAAATTCGCAGATATCCATGAAGTGCTACACGCCTCTCTTTGGTCATGGATATTCATGACAATACTACTTCTGGAAGCATTTAAATGCCCGTTCATAAATAGTCTAGAATGTAACCTTCTGATGCCATGTAATATTTTGCTTACATTTTATGAGTACTTCACTTGGGCATTTTCCACTTGATAATGAAAGCAGAACCTTCAGGGACAGTTATTGGTATATATATAAATTATGTGTAAAACTATCTTATTGCTTTGTTTTTATTTCTAGCATTTTCTTTCTTTGTTATTGCTCTAAGTTCAATGAATTCTTTGAGGGCATCTTGGGAATTTCAGGTTTCATATTTATAGCCAAGGATATATTATCAATATAAAGTACCACGTGCAACAGAATCGAGATTCTAGAGTGCAGTAAAGACTTCAGAAAGTATATGTAATGTCTAATATTCCTCAGGATAAACTTACGTGCTTCAGCTAGTTGCAGGAGTGTCTGTATAGAATTGTTAGCAGGATGAAGTCTCCCTTTCATGCGTACTCAAGTGTTGGCAAATGACCTTTTGCAATAAAATAATGGTAGATTTAACATTTGAAGGTTGCACCAGCATCCCCTGAAGTTGTTGATAATCTTCTTATTGATTTCAGCATTGCAGAATAAAGTCTTATAAGCCTTTATCAATGCATTTAATCAGCTTTGAGTAGATGACAGATCCTTTAACTCTGTGTTAATGTTCATTTGTACAATAGATCCTTTGTGCTCTGGCATTTAATAATGCCTTAAATTCTTTGTCAAATTAGGTTCCCATTGTGATAATGCCATTTGATGTATAAAAAAGCAGCACAGCTTTATTTCCTTTTTCCTGCACCAGATCCACCCTGTCCAACCCAGCCCATTATAGATGTGTTTGTCTTTCTTCCCCATCCTCACATCCCTCATTTTAGCTTAGGACAGTCTTGTTTGAATTGTCTCTGTGCTCCACAGTGGGGAGTGGTTAAGGATGATGCCTCAGTAGTTCCTCTCCCCCTGTATCTCATTTTTTCTTGCAATATCCTAACCCATGAGGGGGAAGAAGTCACAGACTCTGGATAGGAGTTGGGGAAGATCACAGTGAATCATCTGCTGTTACCAAGTCTTGCAGTAGTCTGAGAAAAGGAGGGATTAAAGAAGGAAGAGACTCTCATCTTTACTCACAACCTTTGAGACTGCACTGCTTCTAAAAAATTTAGTAGCATCCAAAGGATTTTTTAATATCATGATATTTACAGGTCTGGGACAGTCTAGAAAGCTATCTATTAGCAGCTAGATAATTTCACACATACCCACAACATAACTGGAGTATATAAATTATCCATTCTGAAATTTGCAATTATAGGGCACATTTAATTATCGGACTTGTATTTCTTGGCTTTAAATGCAATGCATATATATTCAAAATGAGTTTAAAGAGAAGAACAGTTTTCAACAAATCTCATCACACTGCAGCTTTTGTTTTTTCTAATGGGACATGAAATTTGCTTCCCAGTTGTGACTGTTGAGTGTTTTTAAAGGTCAAAGCTATAAGGGAATTTTTAAATTAGTTATTCAGGCTGACTAAAAAGTAATACCAGTGCACTGGTAGCCTTATGTAAGCAATTTGCTTGCTCTTGAATATAAAACAAATGTAATGTCAAAACTAGGGGAGAAAAATCATCTGCTGTAAATATTCTCCTATAGCAAATTTTTTCTCAAACAGGAAATTAAATTGAGTTCTTTTTGCTTTGTAAGGTTAGTTATTGTTTAAAGAAAGTCTCCAGAAACCTAAAGCAGTTGGAAAATGAAAAGCATAAAACCCACAGAGGTTAATTTCACTTGAATTTCCTTGAGATAAATCAGAACTTGCACTAATTGATGCCATTGTGGAATATCTTTAAAGAAAGAGAAAAGAAAAGAAAAAAGCCTTTGCAGCAGAAAATATGAAGATTTCACAAAAACATTTTTGTTTCCTTAATGACTTCCTGAACAAAGACAGACAGACAGACAGAAATAGAATGCAGGAAAAGGCTGACACTGATATTTGTAATGAATGCAAGTATCTGTACCTAAAGAACCCCCAAAGAATCTTTTTCTCAAAAAGCATAGTCAATTTACATTAATTCTAATATTCTCTTACCATCAGCCTTATTAGGACTGGAGAGTTCAATAATTTGCTATAAAGTTAGGTACACCAAGTCTGCATAGGGTGTAAATACATGCACATCTTCACAGTAAATGATAGATCATGGTAGAATGGTAAAGACTGGTAGAATTTACATATCTAAATCCTTAGAGCTTTTGGAAAAGCAATACTCCCACAAGAAGGAGAAAAAGGCTATGATGGGGAACTGCCAGCAGGGTTCGGGTGTTGTTAGGCAATGATAGTTGAAATCAGGATGTCACCCTGAGCGGTGTTGTATATAAAGACTGATGTAAAATTAGGCGTATATCGCTGTCCAGAGCTCTGTGTAGCTCAGCTGGTTTTTCTTTTCAGCTAATAGTGAGACTGCTTGACCAGTGTATCAGGTGCACCATAGTATTACTTTAGGTCTCAAATTCTGCTGAAAAGGAAAGCTGTGCAGAATGTATGATAATTAAATGAAGTTATCTTTTTTTTCTTTTTGGTCTTACAGCTCATGAATATATTTTTTGTTTTAGGAATTAGAAAACAAGCTGTTTCTAGCTTTGCATCTTGTCCCACAGTCAGACATTGCTCTTGCTTAAATTACAGAGGAAAAGAAAATGCAAGGAAACTTATCAGGCTAGGAATGATCATAGAATATCCACTCCAATATAATAAAAAATTGTGTCTATAAAAATTGCCTCTAGGTATTTGTGCACGTATTTTTGTTACAAGCAATTATTACATCAGTCATGCTGCAATATCATCTTGATCCACTGACTTACAGTGACAACTAGTTATCACTTTGAAAACAGACTAGATCCCATGTTGAATTGCCTTATGACACTAGTTTACCTATGTCAAAATAGAGTGAGGATGGCAACCTGCAGTTGGCAAAGTACTGTGAGAGCTAACAAGACATTATTTTTAATGTGCAAGCTGTTCCTACCTTTCAGTAATAGACTCTAGCAATTCTGCCCTTCCACTTTGTAACTGAGTTGTCTTATCATGACCAAAATATTTTAAAACAACTCAGGCTTTATATTCAGACTGTTACTATCTACCTTGCATGCTAAGGTTACAAAAAATGTTTTAAAATGAAAGCCAGCTAAAGTGTGATCCATGGACTGGAAACCCACCATTTAAGCCTATACAGAGCATGTAATGTCTTGCAATAGCAATCTTCTCTCCATCTTTTCAGTATCTCAGTGTGCCTTAGACCTTATTCTTTTCAACTACCTCCTAGAAGTGAACAGACTTCCTGCGACCCTCTGGTTAATAAATGAAATCTGCATAAAAATGTGCTGGCAACAAAAGACATACCCAGGACACATTCTGTCATATGAATGAATCATCACTTAAAATTAGGAAAAATTATTTCCAGCATTAACGCTGCTCATGACAACCTATTTTGGCAGCAAAAAAAAATCACAAGATATATATTTTAAAACATTTCACGGCTCTGTCTTATATAGATTCTCCTCTTCCACCCTAGTACTTGAATGCCTTCCAGAAGCACATTAAGCAACATGACTAATGTCTGTCTCATCTTCATTCTTTTACTTGAAGCTGAAAAATTACATTATTTTTTCAAAAACTACCTGCAAGTTGATGAAATATCATCTTGCAATGAACATAAAATTTTTACCTTACTGTGAAGACCATGGCAAAATTCAACCTTTAAAGAAGCACATACTGTTTCTACTGATGTAAGTGAACAAGTGCTCAGTTATGCCAGGATACAGTTTCTACACACAAGCATTGTAAAGCAGACTACCTTCTTGATATATGGGAGATTTTCAGACTAAAACAGCAAGCAATCCTTCACAGCAGCATTAATTTTGCTGGATAGGAGCTGATTGAGAAATTAGCACAGCATGGGAGATCTCTTTCCGTCTGGAACTAAAAAGGTGCCCAATTTTGTAGTTGCCGTTGATTTATTATTCTGATCCTGCATGGGGTTGCTGATGCAGATAGCTCTCTTAACTAACTGTCTGTTGTGTCAAAGTGTACAAAAGACTAACACTCCAACTTTTTAATGGCATAATTTACCTTTAGCAGTAGCTCTCAAAGACTAGAGATCTGTAAGAAAACTAAAATTTGAATAAATGTACTGCTGTTTACAGGACATTAGCTTTCCTACATAATTAACATGTATGGTGTCGCGTTTGGGACTAACGTGAAATTTAAGCTTGTGCCGTGTTTGTACCACAGTATAAATAAAGTTGTGACCAGCATGGATCACATTGTGCTGGATGCTGCACTAGCAAAGAATAAATATCTACTGCTCCATGAAAAGTTTGGTTGGGTTCCAATGAGCTGACTGTGAGGCTGCTAAATAATACACCCACACAAAGAAAGAGTAAACTAACAATCTCAGATAAGAGGAGCTGTCAGCAAACTGAGTTACACTTTGCTGTGACTGACTTATGCAGTGGCATGATCCTGTAAGATAAAGAGTAGGATTTTATTATAGGTATGGATTGTAAGGAGCCAGCATGTGAGTTGTTTTAGCAACCTCCTGGCACATATAGGCTTATGGGAAAGAAGTCAGGGGCCTGGATTCACTGGTTTTGTGACTGTCTTTCCCTGTTGTCATTCAATTGTGCTGGTGGGAAAACCTGGCTCCAGCCTTAAAACAAATTTTAATTTGAGCCCCAGGTTCTCTGCCATTTTTTTGCTTTCTGGATTGTATGACTAGAGAATTAGATGTATTCAGCAATGCAGTCAGTGTGCATTATTTCTAGAAGAAGAAATGCTGAATGTACAAAATAGTAATCATGGTGATTTGGATGTCAAAGACACCACTAGATCAGGGCTAGCAGTGAAAAACAGCTTTGTTTCACTTTTCTCTTGTACAGAAGCCTGTATGTTGTGAACATCAAATCATTATATTTGGCAACAAAATTTTTATTGTGGGCACTTATTTTTGCTTTTTTTTTCTCTTTTTTTTCTTTTGGCAAAAGCATATCCTTTTCCAAGTGTGATTTATTCCTTATGAAGAACTGCAGTTTTAATGACAGTTTAGACATTGATATATTTATTAGACTATATTTTCCCTTTAATAAATGCTTTGATGTAGCAAGTATGTGCTCAGTGTTCTATGTATACATTTTCATAATAACTCCTTTCCAGTTATCTGGGAGATCAAAGGCTGCAGCTCTGCACAACTTCTGCCAAAAATAAGAGATTTTTTTCTTACTGAGTCTTCATACAGTGGCCCACAGTCTACAGTTCAGCGGATTCTGCTTTCATCCGATCACAGTTGTGAGCCCTCAAATTTAGTGTAGATTTTTTTCTTACATAGTCTTAATTTCTGTCCTGTCTTTAGCACTGCAGCTGTTCTACATTTTTATAAGTCACTGCAGCCATAGCAGGGCCCTGTGTTAAAAGAGTATTCACATCCTAGCATTAGCCAAGAGTGTGAGAGGTCAGCACATCCCTGCAGTTAGCACACACAGATGTGTCTATGGGCAGTGACCACAAACAAGAATCTGGTATCCCAGACGTGGTGTGTGATAAATCCTGTTTCACTGCAAATCGTATAATTGCAGCAAACACACATTTTGCCAAAGGTTTTGCCATCTCTGCCTTGCTGTCTGCAATGCCTCATTTCCAAGGCACAGCAGTTACAGGACTCTTTTCCAAAGGTGGTTTAAGAAGGTTGACAGCAAGCCGTGTAAAAAGATGGGATCTTCTGGAAGCCAGGAGATACTATGCCTGCTTCGGTCAGCTGGGTTTAAAGAACTGTTGTCTATGCTCAGTGAATTTTTTGGGAAATCCTAAGTACCATATTGCAATTAAAAAATCTGGACAGAAGAGGTGTTTGCATACTTCTACTTCATCCCATGGGCTCAGTTTGCAGTAAGAATAATTTCCACAAACCAAAAATTTAGAAATATTTTATGGTTTAGGCTTCAGTAGATAAAAGGCACCAAAGCAGTTGTCTGAAACCCTTTCAAAAAAACCTTAATGCTTGCATTTCCAAGATAAACAACTAGCACAGACTGGAGCTAGTAGGATGGTTGTGACATGACTGGTGGAGGGTTATAGCACTGCTTTTGAGCAGAGTAAAAAATTATTGAAAATACTGACATTTTTTTACCATTACCTAGACATGTGACACTTTTAAGAAGGATCCTTCTCATTTCCACTCAAGTCTCTTTCAAGTTCTCAAGAATATATGCAAATAAGCATTCAGATTTATTTCCATGGTTTGTTTCTACATGGTAAAGATTTGATCAAAGTCAAATCTAAATTCTAAGATCATACATTTTTCAGTTAAATCGTCATATTAGTGACTTTACTATTAGCTTAGAAGATTTAGTATAATAGCTGTGGAGGGATAGGGATTGCTATGTTCAAATAGTACATGAGGAAGTGGAACTACCCTCACTGAAATTCTTTTAAATAGGTTTTTCTGCTCAATGTTATAGTTTCTACATCTTGATAGGGTATTCAGCTTATACTCTATTTTTCTTTACTTATAAATAAAGCTATTCCCTATCCAAATGATGAACTTCACTAGTAAAGTGCTGTGGTAACAACCTATTAAGACAAATGATGATGAGTTAGGAATGCAGTAAGAAGACCCTTCACACCTTACTATTATGGCCATTAACACCCGCTTGTTTTCCCCGCAGAGTTTTTCCGAGAACTTCTGGAGAATGCGGAACGCTCCTTAAATGACATGTTTGTCCGGACGTACGGCATGCTGTACATGCAGAACTCAGAGGTGTTCCAGGACCTCTTCACGGAGCTGAAGCGTTATTACACAGGAGGCAACGTGAACTTGGAGGAAATGCTGAACGACTTCTGGGCTCGGCTGCTGGAGCGGATGTTCCAGCTTATAAACCCCCAGTACCATTTCAGTGAGGACTACCTGGAGTGTGTGAGCAAGTACACGGACCAGCTGAAGCCATTTGGAGATGTGCCCAGGAAGCTGAAGGTTCAAGTGACTAGAGCGTTCATCGCTGCACGGACCTTTGTTCAGGGGCTGACAGTAGGCAGAGAGGTTGCGAACAGAGTATCCAAGGTAATCTAAAATATTTTAGTTTTTTTAGCTTGAATTTGTTCTCAACTTGCCAGACAGCTGAAATCTATCTGTTCTTTTTTTTTTTTTCAGTAAAAGGAAGTATGTTTGGTTGGTTTTTATGTCTACCGATATACCCATCCTAAGTTCGTAAATAGGGGCAACAGTTGTTTTCAGTTCCTTCTGGGGATATTAAAGTAATACTGACTGGAAAGCATTTCTTTGTGCTTAGGACACAGTGAAATATCAATATACATCAATATTATAGCATGGCACTGATTGTCATTTGTAATTCAAAACTGGCTACATATATAAAAGATGGGGATTAGATCAGAATTTAAATGTTTCAAGCAAATTTATTCTGCTGTTCATTGGGAAAGTACAGCCCTCACAGAATTCATTCATCATGCAGCTGGGTGATGGATTTTGTTAGAAATGTCTACTCATGTTTCTGATGAGAAAATAGACAAACAGTGACACCTCTGGAGCTTGAGTTTTCCCAGAGGATGGTTTGGCTCACATTTATTTTAGTTTTAATTATTTATCTATGCAAATATTTATGACAATTATAATCCTTGTGGGCTTCACATAATTAAAGAAAAAACACACACACAAAAATAACCCATCTGGGTGTCAAAAATGTGCCTGAATGACTTTCTCTTATATAGTATTTCAAAATCAGGTATATTTTTCTGAACTGGGGTTCCAGCTAGATATTTGCTCTGTGATCTTGCTATTTCACAGTCCTTGTAGTGTATTTGGACCTTGAGTTCTGAAATACTCTCATGAGATCCACTGTGAAATGCTCAAATTCTGAACAATAAGTGCATGAGTGATTTGGATGCTTGGCCCATCCAATACTTTCCCACATTTACAAGCCTAAGCCACATCTCTGCCTCAAGAGGATCGTCTCATTTGCTTCATTTAAATCATAGTCAGAAGGTGAGGTAGAGCTGATACATTGTACAGTACACTCAAGCTCTCAACAAAGTGGGGCTTTTAAACTTTTCTTAAGCTGTATTATGTGATATTTTGCAATTACAAGTTGAGAAGCTATGGAGCCAGACATGTAGTCAGGAAGAGAGAGTCTGATTTTATGTCTAGGAAATTGCATGGGAGAAAAAGGTCATTTTGGACTTAAAATTCAGTGGGTGAGGTATGTGATCCTTGTTAGTCAGCTAGAACCAAAGTCTCTTCCTCCAAGTGCCTTCATGAGCTTCAGGGTTGCCTTTCTTTGACTTCTGGCACTGTCTTTCTGAATGGTGGCAGGGTACCATCATGAAACCCCGGTCTGCCTAGTCTAGCTGGGGGCAGATGCAGCTTTTTACCCTGCAAATGTGCAGAATACATATATCTGCAGCCCTGGATTTCCTCTGAAGAGCGATGATGTTCCCATGGGTCGGGTTTTAAGTGAAAGTACAGAGCTCTGATGCCACTGTTGTCAGCAGGCATTAGATCTTGGTGGATCAGACTGTAGAGAGTAAGCTATGTAACTCACGTAATAGACATATAATTTGTGAATCCCTCACAGATTAAGGTCTGAATTGTCTGCTGAGGTGTCACTTTCCCTGTGTATGTACATGACTGTACAGAATGTGCAGGTGCCTCCTCTCTAATATCCAGGAAATCTTTTCCTCTCAGCCTCTGGGCTTTGGGCATAAGCCCTTTCAAAGAAAGGGTTTATAACAAGATCACTAAATGATCCTATGGTCCTATAATGAGAACTGCTAGCTCTGCAATCATGCAGTGGGTCTTTTTGTAGTGTCACTTGAAGATGGTAACAGTAGCTTAATAGCTTCTGTTATTTTTTGGGTTTTTTTGCTTTTAACATAAAAGAAACACTAGGAATCATCGTTAAAAGGGTTCAGTGGGTGGTGCAAGACACTATAGTGTCTTTATAGACATGTAGTGATACTTCATTAGACTACATCTAGAACACCATGTTCAGTTTTTGGCCCTTCCCTCACAAAAAAGACATTGATAAACTGAAGCAAGTTAGTGGAGGCTGCCATCATGATCTGGACTGGATCACTTGTCCTGAGAGGAGAGCCTGTGGGACTGGGGCTTCTTCATTCTTGAGAAGAGGTTACTTCAAGGGAACTTAGCAGTTGCTCCTGGTCTCTCTAGGGAGGTCATTAAAGAAATGCATCAGAGGTCTTCACAGTGGGGCATGTGATATGATGGGCATGAGTTGAAGCATTTCTTCCTGTCCTATCATAGCAAGCCCTAATAAAAATCTCATCCCCATATTTCTTATAAATGCCCTTTCAGTACTAGAAGGTTGCTAGTAAGATCTTCCTGGAGCTTCTTTTCTCCAGAACAGCCCCAAATCCCTTATGTCTTCATAGGAGAGGTGCTCCAGCCCTCTGACCATTTTTGTGACCCTCCTCTGGACACAGTACAACAGGTCCATGTCTTTCCTGTGATGCTGAGAATTCTAGAGCTGGATTTATTAATCCATGTCGGGTCTTCTGAGAGCAGAATACAGGTGATCTGCTGGTCACATTTCATTAGGATCATTACCCTATGATCTTATTAAAAAATTAATAAAATCAACATTTTTTTTTTATATGTAGAATATGCTCTGATGGCATGACTTTCTGTGGTATTAAAATCTCGCTGTATTCATACCCACAAATTGTTTTTGTTTATGCAAAACAATTGCTGGCCTTAGGGACTTTGTGTTACATGCAGCCTGGTGAGGCAGATATGAAGAACCCCAAGCAGCACCAAATATTCAAAATTAATAATTGTCCTGTGGAAAGGCTGTGATTACTCTGAGAATGAATTTTACATTGTCATACCGTAACTGTGGATTTTTATGCTGGTTTATCTACTGTAGAAAATGACAAATCACTTTCTTTAAACATAATTTTAAAGGACTACAACCATTTCTTAGAGTTAGCACATAACTGCAGCCAAAAGTGAGGCAGATAAACATCTTTTGTTGTTATTTTGAAAGTCATCCAAATTCAGCACAGATTTCTTTCTCATTGTACTCTAATATTGAGAGATTCTGTGATAAGGATGCCACATCTGGGTAAGTCAAGAGAAATTAATAAAGACAGAAAATGAAAGGAAGAACTATTGCAGTTCTTCTATAAAACTCTTAGTCCATTCTCTGCACTGGCTGGGAACAGACGGGAATCTCCTATCTGTAACATCACAAGCTAAAAGATTTTTTAGCTTTCTATTTGTGGACCCATTATTTCACTGAACCGCCACTAACATAAAAAAATGTTGAGCCTACATCTTAAACACCATGAGAAAGAGAGTGACTAATGAGAATGTTGGTAACAACATTTCTTTCAAGCATTTACTCTCTCATCGTCTTCTGGACCATTTCTGTAGAGGAGTTGGTGGGTCACACACATAGGATTTGTTGCCTCTCTAATGTCAGGAACATATCCTTTCTAAAGATTTTTCCTCAGAGAGGTTGTAATGTCTGAAAACAATGCAGTTGGTGTATTCCTTGCAAAGGAGCTACACTTCCTTTTTTTTGATGAAGTGTGGACTCAAGCACACTCAAAGTAGGCAACACATATTGCAAGCATTTTCCTCTTACAATAGGATTTTGCAGTTTAGCATTTTGCTTGTCAGTGAGATTGTAATTTAGTAAACCACACTCAGATAAATGGGGAGGGAGGGTGGTTAGAATATCTTATTTTTGTTATTTTTTCAAATATTATATTTCAGTTGTAAGCAGACATAGTTGCTTCCATCTGCCTGAAGTTTTATTATGCTGTTTTAGTTGAACAGTATTTTCATGATCTCTAGGTCTAATTACAGTTTTTAATCTTCAGAGATTTTAAAATCTTTTTAGTTCTCATTCTAATGCATTAAATTTGCCAGTGCTATGTTGCTATGCTGCTTAAATCTCCACTCAATGCAGTATATTTCCACTGGCTTGAATGGACCAGCTTGCTAAATTCTATATATATTCTAGAAAGTTGTATAGGTATATGAGCAAAAAGTAATTATTTCTTAAAGTGAGAAAATTTATTCCTAATTTAAATCAATTTATTCATTAATATAGAAGAATTCCTAAAATATTTCAAGTTGGAAGGGCCTCGTAAAGATTGTTGAATCCAACTCCCTGCTGCATGCAAGACTAACTAAAAATAAACCATATGACTAAAAGCTTTATCCAGCTGCTCCTTGAACTCTGACAGGCTTGGTTCCTTGACCTCTTCCCTGTGGACACTGTTCCAGTTAACAGCCACCCTCTCAGTGAAGAACCTTTTCCTGATGTCCAATCTGAACTCACCCTGATGCAGCTTCAATATATAATATTCTATATTCAACATCAGAACTGCCATTTTGGGTATGTCAAAGGTCTGTTTAGTTGATTTTACCTCAGTGGCAGTAGTTTAAAGGTCAGTATAGGAGCAGAGCTTCTTAAACTGTAGGAGCAGTGTGCTTTCTTAAGCTGTAGGTAGTAGATGTTTATGGACATTTTGAACTACAGTTTCAAAAATAATTAGTTAAATTTTCTACTACCTGTTTTTTCAGTACTTTGTTAGATTCTAAAAACCTGGCTTTTCTGTTTTGATACCATTTCGTAAAAAAATCCAAAAATAGTTCTGTGCTTCCTTGTTTCTCTGTAAAAAAAATATAGCATATTAAAATGTTATTGTTCTTAAATATACTTGTTATCAACATTTTTCCTAGATAAAATAAATAAATAAGCTAAACAAAAAAACAACCAAGCCTTCCTGACAAGCTGTGATTTAGTATCCAATGTTAAGCTGCAGAAGCTGCTGAAAATATTTCTGAAGTTGCTCTTAGCTATGATTTCCAATACTGTGATAGAAAAGACATATGCATTCTTTTCTTGTTCATCCTTTACTATGCCTGAGCTCTGGACACTGTGAGAAAATAATGCTAAGTTATTTTCTCTGACTCTAAACAAAGCATTCTTAGTTATCGTAATAATCCCTTTGAACTGTCACTGCGTGGTGGAGGGTATAAGCAGAAAAACACATGGGGATTTAAAATTTTTAATCAGGAGGGTCCACGATTTCCAGGATCCTGTGATTCCTGAAATACTTTTCCCAAATATATTAAAAGCCGAATTACAACAATTATAAAGTTGATCGTAATGGGATTCTTTCTTTCATTAAATAGGAAGAGTTCTGAACCAAACATGGTATGTGTAAAACAGAACCAGTTCCCAAGGAAAGATTGAGTGAAGCTAAGGGTATTTCAATATTGCCAAAAATATTGTACTAGTTGGTAAGGGCAATACTCTAGCATGGGTGTTATCCCATCAGGTCAGCATTCCAACCAAAGGAAATTCTTCCTGGAAATATTTTCTTTCTATATACTTTTAATGGAAAGTATATTATGGAAAACAGGAGAAAACAAAACAAAACAAAACAAAACAAAAAATAAAATCCACATTTTTTTCTGTTTCATGAGCCTAACTTCTCAGTTCTGACTTGTGCTGATTCCCTGTGTTAACCTGGGTGAATTCACATTGAGAACATGTGAGTTTAGTAGGAAAACAGAGATGGTGAAGTACAAGCGGTTGGTCCTGTCCAAAAGCACAGCCATTACCCCAGTGCTGTCCATCCCATCTCTGACTCCATCCCAGGCAGAAAGCTACACCTTCATTGCCTCTGGCACTAAACCTGCCTCACGAAGAACAGTGAGTGCAGAATACTTTTATTTACAGACATCTAGGGCTTTATTTATTGTTTGCTAGTTTTGCTTTTCTCTAAGTTTAGCCATTTTGTGGGTTGGGATTTTTTGTCTGAATTTGAGAACTTTCTTCCCATTGTATTCTGGGATAAAGACAAGAAGAATTGTTCTGAGTTTGGCTTTGACTTTCACACTTGAAAATTCATGCTACCAGCAACCAAAGTAGTTTTTATACCAGGAGTAAAGTGCAGCTTAGCTCAGGGGCATCATTAAGAGCAGTTAGTGATTTTGTTAGTGGCATAAACATCAAAGATTTGTGGCCCAGCCACTAAGAACTTATTTCATTAATGCATTTAAATATTAATTATCATTTATTGCAAAATAAAAAGAGACTGTTACAATACTTTTCTCATTGTATGGCATAGGCTATATATCTCCTTCTTTTTAAACCAATTAAAACCATTCATACCCTGAATATTATTAAATTATGTTAATATCAGACTTCTTATTAGGAACCTGGTGATATATGAGCAAAGTGAAATAAATTCAGTAATATAATTATAAGGTTAAATCCAAGATTAGTAGTGAAAAGCAGTCTCTAGTAATTGCCTGTGATTACTTTTACTTGCAGAATGCCAGGCCACTGCTTTTCTAATACGCTGAATCAATATTCTTACAAACTCTGCTTTTCATGGTTTATAAATAAACATTCAACGTTTTGTGAGAGGCATAAATAAAGGCCAGTATTGAATGACACAGTGATTCAGAATGTAATTATTGCAGGGGGGAGGGAATATGACATGGCGATAAGTCAGGTAATTAAAAGCCAAAACAAATTGTACTTTAAGCCTGGAAAATGTGATTTGCAGGGTATGACAGATAAAGAGCTATGTGTCCTGTATATTTTAACTTCATTGGCTGAAGAGATTTGGCTTGTTAAAGCCACAGAGGGAAAGGAAATCTAAAAAGACTATGGTTTCCAGCAAACTAATCCTCAGTTCAAACTGAGGTTTAGGAACAGCCCAGCTGAGCAAGCATAGCTTTTATGATTACATCTCTGTCTGTTGTTTCAAGGGGTTTTTTCAGTCATTAGTTCTTTGAGTTTTCATTGAGTTAACATATAGTTACAAGAACTGGATCACACTGTGACATGAATGGGGCCACATTCTTTTTTTCTTCTTCTCCCTTGGTGTTCCTCAGGTCGGGAGTCCAAGGATTATCCAGCAAGGGGAGTTTCAGAGCTTTAATGTGTCTGTGGCACAAAAGCAGGGGTGAATTATATCCACACTTGAGTTCTTTCTGGGAAGTATCCTTTGAATTGAGGTTCTTCAGCTGTGCTGAATATCTTTCCTCCTTTTTTTTGGAAAGAAAAGGCACATAAACTGATCCAGTTAATTGCACACATTTCATGGAGAAATAAAACAGATGCCTTCCAGATATCCCAGACATACTGCAGGTGCACTGATCTATTTTCCACTTTGTGTGTACTGGAATCATCAGATGTTCCAGAAGAGCAGTTCAGGAGAAAAGGCCTAAAATGAAACAGCAGCTTCAACAAAAGGAAAAAGGCAGTAGGAGGTCTACAAAAGCTGTGGTCTATGTCCTACCTATGAGAATTGTCAGATATAATCCAGCCTGGCCTCTCCATTTCATAGGTCTTTAAATATCATTCAGCTACCTTGGTATTTAACTGAATAACCCGAGTTTAACTGAGTCATGTTGCTCAGTAAGACAGTCTGTCTTGCTGAGTATCCCTCTAGGTAGGTCTGCTGTTTGGGTTTATTCCTACTGTGTGCCACATCACATCTCAAAATCCAAAGCAGTCCTGTCTTTTTGGATTTTTTGTATCATTCATAAGCAGAGATCTTCTGATTACAGTTCTTTTGCTCAGTTTCTGTTTTGGGCTTTGCTCAATGCCTACTGCATAGCAAATACCCATTAATTCAGCTTTGCATAAAACTTCTAACTACAAATTAAGAACTGTAATGAGAGTATTTTAGTTTAACAACATTATTAAACACTGTCATGACCCATTAGAAAATTAATTATTTTAATCCAGGTTTTTTGCAGGATTGCTGAAATGCACGCTTCACACACAATCCTTCAAAATTCTCACATCAGATGTATTTACCACCTACAAAAGATGTTGATATGGCATCTGAAGAAAATACATTAAGAAAAAATTTTGAACTTTTTAAGAGGCTTTCCTAGAAAAAGGGTGCATTCTAATGCATATCATGATACATAGTCAAGTCATGATAAAAGTAATGATGAAGAAACAAAGCTCATCTAGGAGCTTGCTGACCCCCCTATATTTAGAAGCTCTGTAATTAATCTTACAGCAGGTTTTATATTTTTGCTGTTTTAGAACAGGAAAGTGAAAGAAAATTCAGAGGAATCAAATGGAAATAAGGAGATTAAAAAGTCTGAAAGTCAAGCAATGCAAGAAGATCTAGATCATCCTACAACCTGCTGACCTTTTAGAATGACTCTTTTTACAGATTGTCTTAATTCTGTTTCAAAGACAGCCTATGGAAGCACTGTTTTTCAACCATGATTTGAGAAAACAAATTAATTTTACTTCTTATGTGAGCCAGAAGCAGAAAACAAATCCTAATAGGTTATTTGGCCTTTAGGTTTCTATGGAAAACGTTATCCAAGAAACTATCTGATTTACCTAAAATGCATCAGGAATACAAACTGCAATTTAAATTCATTTCTGCTTAAGTGTTACAGTCAACAAAGTCATCAGCAAACTAGTGAGGAAGTCAAATTTCTTTGAGACTTTCAGATAATTAGGTCTGAAATCAACAATGTAGACCTAAGTTCAATACTCAGTTATTCGGGGGTCAGTTACAATTGGCTTCATTGTCTGCTTAAGTCTTGCTTCTCAAAATATATATCAGACAAAAAAAAGACGGTGGGAACATAGGAATACAAAATGAAGAACTTAACTGTCAGGAAAATAATTCTGGTCATCTGTGAAATTTTAAACTTATCCACATACTCAGGTGTCTGTTGCTTACAGGAGATTTTATGACACAAGCTTACCGAGTTTTTTCCATAATATTTCTGGAAAAGATAAAATGTCACTTCCATTCAGTCCACACATTTAAGACCATCATTGCTCTTGCTTCTTCTTCTCTTTTCCTCCTTCTCCTGTTGTTTTATTTTTAAGCCCGTAAGAAGAATTGAATTCTCAAGTAAAAATTAAAGTTACCAGATCAAACTGGGGGAAAAAAGAGCTTTGAATAAGATAAGAGGATTTAGCTGACCTCAGATGAACACCTGTCACCTTTAAGTGGCCAAGAGCAGAAATTTAAAAAATAGAGTGAGGATTTTAATGCAAGATATGCCTGCTTGTCCTTCATAATGCTTTGGCATCCTTTGGTTACTGGTGTAAAAGACTTTGCAGTTGCCCAACACCTCAGTGAAGTTTTATCCTGCAAACAACTTCCTGCTTCTTGAAAAGGTTTTTTTTCTTTTAAAACTGCCAGAGATGTTTTGATATTCTGGACTGTTTCAATACTGTGCAAGTCTGATTTCTGGTCTTTGATTTTAGAAGGTTTAGCAATTTTGTATGAATTGTTGGATTTCTTCAGGAAGCACATATGGACTCTCCACTCAATCCCCACTTATGTGATCTTCACTACCAATCAGCAACAAAATTGTATCTACACTTGCCTATTGTGTTCTTCATCCCACAGTTCTTTCATTCATGCTCATGTGTTGGCATTGTCTGTGGATCCAGAAGCAAGTGTGTATAAGGCAATCTCTGGCAAGCTGACAAAACTGAGCAGGGCTAGTGCACTCCAATTCACGTTTCCTGAGTAAGCTCTCTGCATACTGATTTGTTGCCCAGAACCACCAGCAGCTCTCTCCACAGAGAAGACACCAATCTAACTGTCCTATTTCAAATTGAGGTTTCATGCATCTAATTGGTAGAGAGAAGCCTGAGCAGCCAAAGACATTATCTGTATTTCACAAAAGTAGCTTTAAGTGTTTAAGTACCAGAAAGCGAGAAATGACAAACTGTGTTCTTCCCTCCAGCAATTTGCTGGTTCAGGAGTATCACCACTCTGTTGATGTTATGGAACACCAAGTCAGCTGTTATGTACCCTGTTTTTCAGACATGTCCCAAAACAAGTGAATGCATATGGATCTAAGTGCTTGGTTGTCTCTGTCTGGGGAATGCAATAATTGACCTACTTTAGTCTGTGGCATCCAAGTTGCATTAACTCACACCAGCTCAAGCCTAGGAGCCATGGAAATACATATGGAAAAGCTACTCAGCTCAATGGCCATCCTCTTTTAGGTCTAAGGTCTTCAATGGGAATTAGGTTGGATTTGGCCATAATGCCTTGTATACCTGCCTATTTCCTAGTCAATGAAAGAACTATTAGAGGCATTTATTTGTCTAATTTCTTCAAGCTGAATCTATATTTTGTTGTTTCTGGCTTTACCTGATTATATTAACATTGGAGTGCTGTTCAATCCATTGTTTTTTCTGAAACTATTTCATTTTGTGTGCTACTGAGGAAAGGATAGCATGAATTGGGAAAAAAATCAGTTTTCCTCCAAACTGAATGTTAGTTTTGCATTTGCACTGACATTTTCTTTGAATAAGTGGTGGCTGTTTTAACACTTAGCTTGAAATCCAGCAGAGAGACAGCTCACAGCACATTGCTGCTTTTGGTCCTCGAGACCTAAAGGCAAACTTCAAGGTAAACTGTTACTACACAGGGTATAGGAAGACAAAACCAAAACATGTTCAGAAAGCACCTGGAAACCTCCCCATCTAGTAAGGTGTAGTTTTATAGGAAAAATAAACCACTGTGTATCTTTCATCATCACACATCTGTTTGTAAGTAACATTGCATATCTGCTTTTCAAGGACATTGTGTAGAAACCAAAACACAGGACAAACTGCCGCCAGACACTTTCACACTGGTCCTCAAAACTGAAGTTCTTTCTCTGAATGTTTCCTGACCATAACTGCAAGGTTAAAGAAATCTCTTAATAAAATATTTTTATAGTTACATAATTTTTTATATATTATCAACATCTAAAACTATGATAGAATATGCCGAATGGAAATTAATGCGGTTCAATTTTTCACTTAATTCGGAGTTAAAATTTTGGGTGAAGAATGTTTGCAGATTTATCTATACCCTGCAGTCGCCAAAGTTAAAATAGGAAACTGGCTGCCAGGCTCTACCACTACGTAAACATTTTTTTCTTCCATATAGTTACCGAAATATATTAAAAAATATTAGGAGTATGAAATAATAATGTGTACAATAAATTTTATTCAAAATAAGAGTGAGAGGAGTAGGGACCCAAACAGTGAAATCCCAATACCAAAATGGCTCAACTGTCTTACTGTTATCCTGACCCCAAAGAAAGCATCCAATGGCCAGATCATATTTTCAGTCTGATTCCCTAAAACTGCTTTTGAGAGATATGTCTTCTACACTTAGACTAGTAATGAAGAACTGTGAACGTACATATATTCCTACAATGAATCTTTTTGTATGTAAAAGTCTATTCTCTATTTAAGATTCAATGTGTGCCTCCTGCTCTTCCTCCCACTATCACTCCTTTTGACTGAATCAGTAAAAAGTACCTTAGCCATTGACTTCAATGTGAACTTGATTAAGGTCTGATTGTTCAGATTTATACAAAATCAGGTTGAAAATAAAGGTTTTAAGGCAAAGGTCTTTACAGGGAGATTGAAGAACTTACTGATGGAAACATTGCTGAGGAAACTTGGGTAGAATAATAGATTTTCAGTCAAGAAATGACCATTTAAAGGCATAAGAACAGCACTACATGTAAACATAGATAAAGTGTTTATAAATTATCTGTATGTAGTATAATTTGCATAAAATCATCATGAGTGGAATTTCACACATGCGATATTTTACTTTAACACACCATAGAAATTTAATACATTTCTGAAGCTTATATTCTGAAGCTTGCCTGCCACCAGGACCATGCCCCAATCAGGGGAGCACAGTGTTCACAGTTTCTCAGGGCAATTCCTGAGGTTGCCAGTGAACAGAATATGGGCTGGCAGTGTGCCCATATTGGGAGTTGGCCAAGAAGGCCAATGGCATCCCGGCTTGTATCAGCAATAGTGTGGCCAGCAGAACCAGGGCAGTGATTGCGCCTCTGTACTTGGCAATGCTGAGGCCACACCTTGGGTACTGTGTCCAGTTTGGGTCTCTCATTACAAAAAGACACTGAGGAGCTGGAGCATGTCCAGAGAAGGGCAATGAAGCTGGGGAAGGGTCTGGAGCACAAGTCCTGTGAGGAAAAGCTGAGGGAGCTGGGGTTGTTTAGGCTGGAGAAAAGAAGGCTCAGGGGAGACCTGATCCCTCTGCAACCACCTGAAAGGAGGGTGCAGCCAGGTGGAGATCAGTCTCTTCTTCCGAGTAAGAAGCAATGCAATGAGAGGATATGTCCTTAAATTGCACAAGCGAAAGTTTAGATTTAATATTAGGAAAAAATTCTTAATGGAGAGGGTTGTCAAGCATTGAGACCAGCTGCCTAGGGAAGCGGTTCAGTCACCACATGTAGATGTGGCACTCAGGCACATGGTTTACTGGTGGATTTGGCAGTGTTAATTTAATGTTTGGAGTCAGTTATCTTAAAGATCTTTTTCAACCTAAACAATTCTATGATTCTTTCATTCTATACACACACACACACACACACACACACACACAGAAAAAAAAAAGAAATTAATAAGCCTTGACAGATATACTGTATTAATAGTGCTGATGTTGTGAGGTAGAACTTATGCACTGGGTTATGTAAAGCACTAAGTTATTCTTGCTGCTGCCTAAGATATGACAAGGAAGAGATTGTCACTTAGCAGGAGAAAGAAACATGTTAACTAAATATGTTGGATTATTTTCTTTTTTTACTATCAGAATTATTTTCCTGGTGACTGTATATTGGTCCTTACTAGGAGGAGTAAGTACCTATCAAGGAAATGTTAGATTTCTATGGAGTGGTTGAGCTCACTGCTTAACCAAGCAATAATCCATTTCAGCACTTCTTTCTCTTGTCTTCGCATTCCTGCACACATACACACACACACACATTCCCAGGTGTTGTGTTGGCAGCTAAAGTAGTGGGAGAACTTGCTGTTCTTGTGCTTGTTATAGGAGAGGTGAACTGGACAATCTTCCTTTGCACAAACTCATAGCTGTTGAGGTTCACTCACCTGTGCTTATGATCAAGTATATTTCAAAATACTAATGGAAAGAGGGGACTAAAGTGCATACCAGCCTATGAGCACCCAAACTAACTGCAGATAATGGCATACAAAGGTTGCTATTTCAGCTTGTAATGGCTGTGTTATTATCACCTGATAGGTATTTATGTATATACCATGAAATGTTGATATATTTACACATAGATCACAGAAAGCACTACTCGGTCCAGTATTTTTGAAGGCAATCTTAACAGTGAGGAAAAAATACAGTCAACAAGTACCGAAAGTTACTCTAGGTTTTCTGTACTATGTAGATTTTGGTTTTTGTGTCTTTATTTTTGCCTTTTTGGGTCAAAGCTGAAGCATTGTTCGGAGTTGCACTTTCTTGCTCATTTTTATCAGTAACTAAGGGCTCAATTATACTTTGCTGTCAAGTTGACATCCTATGAAAACAGTAAGAATAAACAAATGCATTCTGATGGAACCATTTTTCACTATTATATTTTCACCTAAATGTATCCGCAGCATGATCCAAAAAGCCTCAGAAGTAAAATGTTTCCTAAATGCTCTAAGATACTCAAATATAATGCTATGTTTAATGTGAAAGTGGCAAATGGACAGGGGTGAAGAATAATGGAAGTTTTGGCAGATGAAAATGCTTATAAATGTGTTTATTTGTAGGAAAAGTTAAGTGCTTATAATTCAGAGAGTATTGTATGAGTTGAGAAGTTGCTAAGACATATAAAACTTGATGGGGAAAAAGTAGAGGAAAGATGTTCTTGGAAGCTAAGATCAAGCATAATATTTAATAGCCAGAAATTCATATCACCTAGGGTCAGAACTTATCTGAGGTAACTAAGTTAAAAATAGAGTGACCTGATACTGTTTCTATGATCTCTGCAGAAAATTAGGCCTCTCCCCGGGAAAATTACATCTTGTGCTTGTTCTATCGTGTTCAAGAGCGGACATGCTCTCACCAGTAAAGGAGAGGGAACAGAGAGCCACTAGAGGCCATTTAATGCATGGACTGGCCTTTAACTAGTCCAAGGTAAAACTGCCCAATAATGTGGACATCCCATGAACGTAACAAAACTTCCGCTAAATGCAAAGATGGGAATTGCCTTAAGTGTTTTCCATTTGTCACAGAAGTCCTAAATTCTTTCCTCTCCTTTTTGCACAACTGTAGAAAACACAGCTGTGCATTTTACTTGTGATTTTTTTTCAAATGGACTTCTAGTTCATTTTTTTAAATTACTCTGTAAGTTGATTTTATTTATTATGCTTAGGGTTTCATTAGAGAAGTCAATAGTAGTGTTCACACATTTCTTAAAAGACCAGAAGATTAGTTTCTGCCTGATATATAGGTATATTGGTATAGTCTTACCAAAAAACATATTATTAAACTCAAAATTATACTTTCTTTTTTTACAAACCCTATTCATCCAAGTATTCAGTATCTCAGGGGTCAGAAGTTAACTTTGCAGATGATGGATAAACATTAAATAAGGCAGAATCAACCTTAATTTCTTTATATGTAAAATGTGGTGCTTCATAATTAACTTAGAAAGTGGGACTGTCGTTGAAATTAAATGGAAAATGTCCTCTTTAATCTGTTGTTCCAGGTGTATGTAGATTATTCATTACTGGAATAAGGAGACCTTGTAACTTAAAGAACAGGTGAAGACACCACAAAAGAGGAGAGGCAGTATATGGTTTATAGAGTTCAGCTGCTATGCATACTTGTCACAGAATTGCAATTAGATTTTCTTATTAATCATTATAGAAAAGAATTTCTAAGCAAAACAAAATAAAACAAAACTACAAATGTAATAGGCAAAAAACTTACAACTGTTGGTTAGTACCTTCAGGGATGAGAAATGCCTGATTATAGAATCCTTTTCAGCATTAATATTATTTACTTACTCTTTTCCAAAGACAGGAATCTATATCCTAGGACATGACTAATTTTGTTCTGATTGCTGTCAAAAATATTTCCTGATTTTTTTCTGGCATGAGGCAAAGGGAGGATTTTTGAGCCATCACATCAATTGAAATGGTGGTCAGAGAGCAATAACAGCAGGAAAAAGTGAAAATTTCACTTCCCCATCTCTTTAATGTGGATGAAGTGGGTCTGAAATAGGCTTTGGCATGTATCAGCCATAAAGCCGCCAAGAACTGTCCTTGTAAATATTCGAATGGTAGTGTTTGCTGCTTAAAACAGGTGTAATTTGAACTATTTGTAAGAGGATTTTTTTTCTAGATGTAAGATTCTTTAAAGCAAATATACACACTAAAAAAAATTGTGCAGATAAATGAACTACTTGAATATCAACATTTCTGCCTTAGTATTTTGTCTTTTCCAAATACTTATGCTCTATTTAGCCAGGTAGACTTGCTTTTGAATATTATTCACTTTGAGAAGAGTGGTTGTTTTTCACCCTGGGACTTTAACTTGTTTTTGGTGTTTCTTTTGTGGTTAGTTTGTTTTTATAAGAATTGATAGATTGCTGGGTTTTCTTTTTTTACAGACTATGAAATGAACCTGGCAAAGGGTTACTTCCTCAGTAAATTTGAACAACCATTTTTGGGATGTGCTTGGAAATTTTAGAGGGTCTCATCTCAAAGCATGTGTTTCAGCTAATGAGAGAATTGACTTTGGATTGTTCCATAAATTGTATTCGGGCTTAGTCAGAAAGGTGCAAACTGATTTACTGTGAGAGAAATCTCTTCTGCCTCAGGAAGCTGTGGAGATGGCAGACTGTGGAATATCAGCCACCATTTCACCATGTTTAAAAGGCAGCTGTAGTTGGAGCTAACAGCCTACACTAGGGTTGGCCATACTGTGAGAGGGAAGAATCTGTTTGATCTTGTAGTCTCATCTCCACGCCTTATCAGTCATCCTACTTCATAATGTAGTGGACTAAAAAGTACTAAAAATTTTTCATCTGTCTGTTAATATTTTATATGTCCAATAATATAGTTTGAATCGTTTATTTAAGAGACTAAAATTTTACATTGCACCAAAACTTACTTTCTGATCTAGTGATTAATTACACAAATTGAAAAATTTCTTACCTCTTTGTTTCTATAACAGGGAAAAAATGTATTCCCATTTCTCTTGTACAGATTTTATATGCTTTATTCTAGTTTTAGTGCATATTTTACATCAAAAGAAAAAAAGTATCTCAGTGGCCTTGCTAAGATGAGAAACAAACACTTGTAATTGAAAGCTGACCTTAACTGGCGTATTTATTTTTGTAGAGACTTATTCAGAATCACATTTCTTCAAACCTGGAGGCCCTCAGGTTGGCCCAGCTAGTCTGGCTCATTAAGCCAAAGTGAAAAGCACGAAGTTACCTTATTTAACAGAATTTCGGATGATCCTTACTTTTGGTGAATCACGTGCCTTATGTTTGGAATGCATTTGTCATAGACTTCTTCAAATAAGCAATGACAAGACTTCAGCATCTCCAAAAAGCTGTTCTCATCTCCAGTCACATCAATTAACTTTAGGACCTTGCTCTCTTTCTTTAGCAGCGATACGGAAGAAAATAACTCTTCTTTACATTCTTTATCTATATGCATGACATTAGATGGGAAAAATTCCAGTCTGTCGATATTAATGAGCAATATAGTATTTTGTAGCTGTTAAATTAGAGATTGTTAGGATTTTATCATAGGTACTTATGTTAAAGCTGCTCCTTCTTAATTAAATGACCTAAATACAATTTTTAATGACATTTTATTCAGCAGTTATTGGTTAGTCATTGTGGAAATTATTCTGAAAGGAGAACAGACCAAGGTAATGATTTTCTGTAGAAATTGGCTGCTTTAAAGGCAACAAATGTACAGTTTTAATGCAGTTTAGTGTTCTTGTGTATTAATAGAGTTGACTGAATAATAGAAAATAGATTGTTGAATATGTTTGAGTAAAAGTAGACCAATTTTCCTTTATGTAAATTAGTATTTCTGAAAATGCTCAGTTTTGTAAATTGTAAATGAGTTAATCACAGTATTTATGTGAGGAACCTGCTGTTAGCTGGTCAGCAGCTGAAGAATTTTGTTTTTACATAAGAGATCTAAATACATGGCTAACTAGTCAGGCATAAAATTATCTAATTAAAATACACAGTCTGTAAATAAGTCAATTGTAAACATAATTTCCTAAATTCTGGTTGCAAATACTACTTAATAATGAGGACATCAACACAAATAGAAAATTATCAGCATTAGAAAAACCTCCTTCCTGAATCTTATAACCTGTACAACTTGCAATGGTATTTCATCATATATCCTAACATTATATAAGGGTTATGACATAGAGTTTGTATGTGGTTCTAGCCATGAAAGTTGTTAAGTAATATATTTTCTGTTTTCATCATAGTCTGTAACTCACATTCTCCCTGTTGCTCCTCCACATACTAGATGACTCACTGTAATTAAATTGGCTTTTTTTTTTTTCTTTTTTTAAGAAAGGACCTGATAATTCAAACAAATTTAGATGGCTTATTGACTGGGAACTCAGTTACTCAAATCAGCAGCATGGATATAAATCATGTGTAGCAATGCTGCAGGTAAGTCATGAAATAGATCAAGCTCAAGTTTATGCAGTACTGCTGCAGTACCTCACTTGATCACATTGGATGTGCTTAGATTTTATTCATCTTTTTACTGCTGTTTTTTGCTGTGTTCGTGGTTAACACTGCAATTAGCACAGAGGTCTTTGTAGCACTTACATTAAAAGCGTAACATTAGCATGAGTGTTAAGTGTCCTGAGAATATAGCTCGTGTCTGTATAACTTAAGAATTTATGTTGTTGGAAAGGTTTTTAAAACCCAACTTTAAAGAGTTATGTAAAAAGTTATGTAAGTGCATAAAAGGATACATAACTTTGGTTGGCAGAAAAAAAATCTTGACCAATAGGAACTGGAAATATGACTAAGGTGTGAATATTGTATTAACTGAAGCCTTTTTTTGATACCTAGTATTCCATAACCAGTCACAACATGTGCTTAAAATTTTTTTCAAGTAAATGTTATTTGTGAATCCTGTGTTCTTTTCCTATAGCACATCAGTGCTTAAGACAGTTTTCTCCCATAAATTTAGGTGCATGAGTGCTTGAAGACTGTGCCATTTGCTGGACACCAGTGTTCTTCATGGGCTGCTCAGGGTATCTACAGTATTTCATCCTCTGGCAGAGTGAAGTGCCTGAAACCACCACATCATCCTCTCTTCTATTGTTCCTGTATCTCATTCTGGCTTGGGCACTTGGCACTGGCATGCCACGCTCTGAGAAAACAATGTTCTTCATACAGATGGGATGGCCTTGGCAGTGCAATGTACTCTCACCACCTCAACCCACAGTTGACTGGCAGCTGTGTCCTGGAAAACTGGCATATTACCTTGCAAGGGGCACATTGCCATCCACAGACAATCAGGCACCTCGGCAGCAAAATGATCACAAATGAATATCAGCTGTTAACGTTCAAGGACTGATTCCAAGTCATTTGGGTTGGCTAGAAGCATGAAGTCTTTATTCTCTTTATTCCTAAATGCACAAGTCTCTATTGCACACTGCCTGCTCTCTTTCCCATAAATAAGTCTAAATTGAAGAGTAATTCTCCATACAATATTTACAGCACAGATATCTGTGCTCTTTCATGAGTACATAGAGATAGGCAGTTTTCAGGAGTATTTTGAATTGAAAAATCAGAAAATATACTGAACATTTTTTGATATCGTATCTTAACCATGCTCTGAGAAGCAGACTGTGGTCAGTAGTGAGCTACACTGATGTCAAGTTTAATAAATTAATGTTTCATAGCAACTGTCTTTCCAGAATAAAAGGTAGGACAGAAATGAATTATCTGACTCTTGCCCATAGTTATGAGCACAGATCATACCTTTCTTAACCAGGAAATCAGATAGTGCAATGAAATAATGCAATGAAAAGCATATATTAGGAAAACTTAGCTACCATTTTAAAATGTGATTTTGGTCTGAAAAAGGTGTCAAGGAGACATCTTGAATTAATTTTTCTTCATAAATTTATCATATTTTAACAGATTTCCTAAAATAAAATAGAAGGAGCTTTGAATTAGCAAACCTGAAAGTTAAAATAAGCTCGGTTTGGCTCATATGAAGATTTACTGAGCCAGGATCCCTACATAGTTCTGTCTTGTCTCCAGATGAATGGGACATTTGCAAAAAAGATTAGGATGGTACACTGAACAGTTATGGAGACCTAAAAGCAAGAATAAAATTAAATTAATTCTCATATATTTCTGTTCAGTTTGTAGGGATAAGAAGAGTGGAAAAGACTGGTCTTTGATTTTTCTTGCCAGACACTGAATGCATATAGCTGGCTGGAATGCTAATACCATGATGACATTTTTGCATACTGTATTCTCAGACTAGAAATGAATTCTGATTTATCACACAGCTCTTAGGGCAATTTTATTTGACCTTTTCTAAATAGTACCTCCATTTATCACTGGGCAACTGACAAAGTCTCTTTTCCCTGTGACATGGTATTTGTTAGAAAATATGAAAGTTGAGGTTGGTTTTAAATTACTGGCCTCACATAGTTTTATTATGAAAAAGGCTAATAAAGTGCCCTGCCCACCCCAAATGTTCAGTAGTGTTGGAACATTTTAATTGTGAGGTTTTTTCATTGCATCATTTTTTCCCAGGTAATTTTAGACAAGGTACATGGAAAATAAAAAGGGATGGGGGAGTGAACCCTGGGTTCAAAGTGGCACCAATTAACTCACGTTAACCCTGTCACCATGTGGAGTGAACGATGTCTTACACACATTTATGCACAAACTAAACTTCTTTTTTTTTTTTAAGAGGAGTGAGTAACCTTGGATCCTGGGGGTGGCGGGGGGGGAAGGTGCGGGGGGAATGGTATGTGCCAGTTTTCAGGACCACTATGTCCTTTCACAGCAAAATATTATCAGGATCATCATGTTGAATTTCGGCTGGGCTCTGTGCTGTAACTGCCAGCAGAGCAGTGATACTCAGTAAGCTGGCTGCCAGCTGGGCTGAGAAAACTCACAGCAGGGTGGGCAAGCACACAAGAACCCCATGTGGAAGGACACATCCGAAATGCGGCTCTCATCCAGCCGCTCTGAGGATCTCTGGAGTGCAATCTCTCCAGCTGCAGGTTTCTCACAAACAATGCAAATAGTATGAAATCTTTGGGCATTCCAGTAAGCAACAAATTTACAAGGAAATAATATTCTGTCAGCACTTTGCTCACAGCAGACTGTAAGGTTATGAGAAATCAAGCTTTAAAACCATAGGACTGTAATTTTTTGAAAATAACTGACATTTCAGTAGGTGGAGGTGTTCAAGTTTATGCTCCTTTGTTTTATAAAGTCAGCCCACATTACTAAGCTCACAAGGTGAACTCACTGTGAGAATTAGCATTCACTGTTTGCCAAGCTTTCTAGGCCTTTGTTTCAGGGAGCAGAGATGGTGCTAATTGCAGGGAGTGGGGCTGTGCAGCCAAGGAGACATGAGTGATATTATGTGAAGGTACCTATCCCACATTCTAATGGGAAGGTTAAACATTCTCTGCTTCCATCACGATAAATCCTTGTCTGTCTGGACCACTGAGCCGCTTCTCCAGGAGAGACATCATGCCTATGAATAATTCTGGCAACATTTTAAAGCAAATTAGAGTATGGCTTTATGGCATTTTCCACACTATCCTCACACAGAAAGGATTGTAGATGTCAATTATTTTATCTTTTAAAGAGAGAGATGAGATTCTCTGTACATTTCTTGATACACTGCATTGATGGAAATGCTGTGATGATGAGTTTACAAGACCTCTAAGGCTGATTAATTGCACATAAAATAGTAGTATGAGAGAATCCTGTTAAGAACAAAGAAACTATAAAATGATCCAGATGCAGCTGCATCTCAACATTACTTCATATGCTGGCTGTTAAACATCTTGCAAATGCTGTTGACTCCTCTTGAATGCAGTTCTTGTTAACTGTACACTAATCCTATTTGTATTCAGTGGCTATGTAAATTTCTTTTTATAGGGTTGTTTTTTTTCTTTATTTCCCTGGAAAATTGCACTTGTATACAAGAGATCCTGATGATATTCATATGAGGAACCAATCTATTGCACACCGAGAGGCATGACAATCAATGCAAAACAGTATTATGAATCTCAGGTGCATGTGTGAGACAATCTTATAGCTTAAAAGAAACAGAATAATCTCTTAATAAACTTATTCTCTGAATATCACATTTAAAATATATTTTATTGCTCTATCCAATGAGCACTCTGTGGCATTTTGTACTTGCTGTTCTGTTACTGTTTGTGACGTGTCAGTATGTTGACTTTGTACATAATTTCTGACCTGGCCAAAGACCTAAAAACATACTCATCTTTAAATCTGAGATACTAATTCAAAACTAAGGTCATCACTTAAATACTTTTCTAAATCAGGGCCAGAGTCTCCACAAATAAAATGCAATATGAATATTGAATTTGCAGAAATAGATTTTTCTATTTTAAAGAGAATAAGATGTATTACTTTTACACAGTGCTTTTGGAATGTTTAACTATTTAGCAGAAAACACATAGAAAGAATAAGTATTTTTTTCTACAACCAGTGATTCATGTCTTTTAGCACACCAGTGCAAGATGGTATTGTTATCAGAAGTAATGTTAAATAATTAGTAGTCAGAGAGCACTGTCATGCTCATTGTTATGGCCAATTAGTAAGGATTAAAGATAAAATGTGCTAATTTTTTTTTATTAGATAGGTAAAAAAAGATTGCCATGTTTAAATATCTCCTATTTTAAACTACAACATTCTTTCAGAGGTTGGTTTGCTCAAGAATTGGTACTTTTATAATACTTACAATAAAACGATTGCAAATATACAATTGAACTATGTAACCTGATGTTTTGGTAAAAATGAGATTTTTCCAGAGTTTGAGAGAAGCCTGCATGTCTCTAATGGAAGCTTTTTCTCTTTCATTATGACATTGTTTACGAATGGCGCTCTTCAATTTAGTGCTCTGCTAAAACCATGGTTCTGCTTTCTCCCTCTTCTTGTTCCCCCTTCCCACTATGGTTGGCTGAAGAATTGGAGGCATAGAAGGTAAATACTATGGGTTGAGATAAGAACAATTTACTGGAAAGAGCAATGAGGTAAGAAAACCTCATAACACAGTTATAGAATGGTAACAGCAGCAATACTAATAATGGAAGCATACAAAAGAGCTAGTGCAAAATGCTCACCTCAGAGCCCGACCCAGCCACACCACCCTGACTGGAAGAGGCCCCTTCTCCTGGGAAGAGACTCCCTTCCTCCCACCCCTGTCAATAACATGAGGTGCAATAGAATGACCTCTGTGTCACAGCCATGCCCCCTCCTGGCTACTGCAAAAAATTAACTCTGTCCTGGTTGAAACCAGGACGCACTGCAATCACAAAATTAAGACTCGCTTTTGGATATTACACAGATGCCATTAAGGCTAAGAACATTAAAAGGGATAAAGATTTGAGATCTGTTTGAGACACCACTGAAGTGTATTTCCCTGCATACAGAAATTACTCAGTTTCTAAAAATTAGGACACTGAAGCGCTCATTCTCTGGGCATCTGGATCTTCTAACTGCACTAAATTACTGTCTGGAGACAGAGGTGATTTTTTTTTTTCCTAGAATATGTAAACCTTACCTTAAGAAATTCCAAGCTATCTAGAGTACACCCATACCTATACTTCTGATCTATATTTTTTTCACTGGGGCTTGCAAGCTGACCTGATACTTTGGGAGGTTCTCTTTCTCCTTGTTTTAAAATTATTTGTGTATTTACATCTAACAGTCTCAGAGTATTCTTCTCCCAGAACAGTTAGGTAATATGAACACCATGTTGGGACATTTTAAGAACTAGCAGCCTGGTGATTAGAGGGGGAGGACTTTAGAATAAAGCTAGTTTCAACAGATATGTCCACTCTAACTGCTTCTTTATTTCTCCCACATCAAGCCAAGCTAAAAAACTTAGAATTATTATTAATTATGAGTTGCTCTATCTATAAAAATCAGTCTGCTGCTGTTGCAGCAGATCTCTGTTAGGGGTAGAAACGAGCCAAGACACAGACTCTCATTTAAAAATGTGAAAAGGGTCCTGGTTTATTCTTCTTCACAGCTTTGCCATCCTGACTCTGACTACAGCAAGCTCCTGCTGTAGGGTCCAGCTGCAGACTCTGGCTGTGGCTATTTCCTGCTGGACTGTGACTGCAAGCATTGGTTTGCAGACTCTGAGCACAGCTTTCACCCAGCTCAGCTGTGACTGCAGGCTCCAGCAGCAGGCTCTGACTCCATCAGACCCAGACTGATCTCACAGCAGATATTTTACTGCAGCAACTCTTCCTTGTTTCATTCTTCCTTGAGTCTCTCCGGATGAGTCCTTCATCCTCGGGCCAAAAGCATTCCTGACTAGCCAACCCACCCCTTTTATCACATTTACCTTTATTAGTCACAGCTGTGACCCATTAAGGGCAAGGCTATTCCTTTTCTTTGGTAATTAGTACAACTGTGAATTATCAGGGGTGAGGTTGCCTGTAATCTATTCTACACATACACGCTGCCCTTAGAAGAACAGAATTGGATCTCTATAGAGAGAAACCATATAACAGCATGGTTATAGTGAAAGAAACAGAGCTTTTCCAATGATTTTAAAATACAGAGAAAAGTTGAGAAGGAGCATAGGGCACTCCCTTCCTAAGTGGAAAGCGCAGAAATTAGAATTTTATTTCTGAAGAATAGCTGTTAGCAACTTCCTGGATCAGAATGATTGCTCTAGATGAAAAAGGATTGAGTATTGACAAATAAACATTAGTTCATCATAAAACGAAAGGATAAAATTGCTTAGATATGAGTTGGTGCAACTGGGTTTTATTTAGCCCAGTCTGAAAAAGATTTGAGCACATCCTTGACTGATTTGAAAAAGTGTTCCCAATTTCCATGTGTCCACAATCCAAGAAAGATACTGAGAGAGTGATGAAGAATGTCATAATAATATTTAGAAGTAATTAAAATATGTCCCATAGGAAGAGAGTGAAGCAGTGAAATCTATTTCTTTTGGAAAAAAAAAAAGCATAAAAGGTGGTTTAATAATGGATTTTGCACACACAAGTGTGGAACAGCATTTTGATGATGGAAGAGGCTTTCTCTTAATTGACTAAGACACATAAAGATCCTCTGGCTGGAAGCTTAAACTATGCAAATTCAGGCTCTATTCACTACACACATTTTTAATTGCGAGGGTAATTATCCATAGAAACAACTATTCAAAGGCTATGATGGCCTCCCTAGCACTTGAAGTTTTGAATATTAAATTGGATATTTTTTGAAATAGCTTTCTGAAAAAGCCCTGCTGTGTTTTTAACCTAGTTATTTTTTGGCTGTGTTTTGCTAGTCTTGACATCAGATGGCTGTAATGACCCCTTCTGGGTTTAAAATTCTACCAATATAAAGGGAAAGTACTGAACTTTAGTAAGTGAAAACTTAGTCTGATCAAACTAATTTGTTAAATAGTATGGCCCCACTTGGAGCACCCAGATAAGACAGCACAGAATAGGTTCAGTGTGGGAGATTTGTCTTGAAGTAATTTTTGTAGCATTTTTATCCTATACTCAAGGGAACTGAAAGACCCTCACAGAATAATTTAACACATAATACAGTAGAAGGTATGTAAACTGTGTAGGCTGCCTGATATTATTATTAATCATAGAAATACATAACGCATTGGGTTGAAAGGGACCTTTCATTATGCAGTTTCAACATCCCTGACATAGGCAAGGAAGGTCTTCTATTAGACCAGATTGCTCAAAGCCCCATCCAGCCTGGCCTTGAACACTTCCAGGCATTGTCTATCCATAGCTTTTCTGAGCAACCTCATCACCCTCACAATAAAGAATTTCTTCCTAATATCTAATATAACACTACTTTTGCTAAGTATAAAGCCTTTCCCCCTTGTCGTATGACTACTTGCCTGTATGAAAAGTGCCTCTTCATATTTCTTTTAAGCACCCTTTAGGTACTGGAAGGCTGCCCTAAGATCTTCCCAGAGTTGTTTCTTCTCCTGCCTGAACAATCCCAACTCTTTCAACTCTATTAATGCTGATAATCTGTAATTTTAGAACATGTACAAAACTTCAGTCCTAGACTACAGACCTCATGTGTTGGCTACTGTACAAATACAGATTGTCATTTCACAAACTCTGTGTGTGGAGGTACAAATCTCCATCTTGCTTTGTCTGCAAACCTATACAGGACAAACCATGTCTCTTCAAACCAAAACCTGTGCTTCATGTTGTTTCCCGTTCAGAGATATTGTTTTCCATCCAAGCTAAGTGGGTTTTAACAGCTGTGCCCATGACCCATGAAATAAAAAAATCCCTTCCTATTGCTTTTAATTTCATAATGTAAAATAGTTCTTTAGATCATGGAGAACATAATCTCCAAGACCTCATCTCCAGGTGATAAGATGCAGGGCCTTCCTGGTTACTGAACAGGAGCTGTGGAACTGTACCACAGAGTATAACCTGAATTTATGCAGTAGCATACTCTGCTGGGAGTTTCAAAGCATACACAGGTCTGGAAAGTGTACTGTATTCTCAAAGAAAGCATTAGAACAATAAAAAGTTTTTGATTTTAATATAACCTTTGCTTGAATGAAAAGAAAGAACAATAACTCCTCTTTCAGTACAGTTAAACCTTTCCAACAGTTCCGCCAAGTGGGAAATGTCTTTATTCAAATTCCTCCCCCCTTCAAGGGGTCTGGTTAAAAACCTTTTTGTTGGAAAAATCACCTTGATACTTGAGAAAACCCCTTGCTATCTGAGGTATACATATTTCTTGTTCAGTGGGTCAGTTCTTGCAGTGTTATATGCACGAGCTGCATGCTGGAGTTAAAAGGATAGAATGATTATGGAGTCAATTGATCTGGAAAGATGTCTCCGTGGAAGGAAGATTGGTTTAAAAGATGTTTTGAATATGCAATTAGCATCAGTGACTAGTCAAACACGGATATTCAAATCAGAGGAACAATTTGTTATTTATGAATGTCAGATTGAAAAAATAATTTGAATTTATGACACTAGGGTTTAAACAAACATCAACCTAAATGTATTCCTGAAAGTCCTTATGAGCATTTAAATAAATGACGCCACCCTTGGTACTTCAAAAAACCAGGTCGCTTATTTTTGCACCAGTAATGATATAGGAGATTTGAATGAGGCTTTTTTTATTAAAAATCCTGCATAGGGTATTAAAATGACTTATGTAAATGGCATTTGCAAATGCACAGAACCACAGAATGGTTTCAGTTGGAAGGGACATTAAAGATCATCTAGTTTATTAAAAGTAAATGTAATCCAAACTGCAATGTGTGATGCTGTATCAAGTTGAACATCTTGTTGCATTTGCCTGAGTAGGAAGCATGAAAAACTTTGTCTCTTTTCTTATCCTTTTTAGCACAAAAAGCACATAATAAGAAAATGATAATATTTGTATTGTTTGTGGAGAAACAGCAGGAATTTTTTTTAAGTTTAAAGCAAGACAGAGAGAGACAGGGCTCTGTGGGAGACTGTAGACACTGAATTATCATATATTTGGAAATACTCAATAATCAATTGCATGCAGACTTCTCTAAAGCTTTAGTGAATGCTCTAGGTGCAACACCAAACATAATTTTCAGTCCTCTGCTCATTACAAAAGAGAATAAAGGGTTGAAATTATTGAAAAATATGCAGTTGGCTTCAAAACAGTTACTCTTCAACGCATTTAACAGACATGTATTTGAAATGTCATTAAATATTAGCAAAGTAAAAGAAGAGTTGTTCCTTACAGGGTGTTTTTTAAGTAATCCATACAGAAGCAAGGTAGGAAGAGAGGTAAATAGGTAACTATCTTAAAGTACTCAGATAATGTAATTTCAGAAACATTTATGATCATTATATGTTTGTTTATTTCCTTCTGCGTTTGTAAGTTTGAAAAGTAGTTCTGCTGAAATGTTAATGTAGGGAAGAGATGTTGACTGATTTGATGTAAATGCCTCCAAACATATAAATAAAGATTAAAACTTTGGTCTGTGCTAGTCACAAAGCTTGTGGGGGCTTACGCCAGCACCTTAAAAAGCAGAATTGCCATGTGCTGTCGCCTTGTCCACTGCAGGACATGGAAACGGTACCAGGTAACCTACAATACTGCAAGATGTGATTGCAGTGGTTCCTAATGAGGTTCAGGCTGAACTTTCTGATATAACCTTGGGATCCTTCACTCCTAACCTGTCTCTGGACAGGAGCACTAATTTTGTTTCATTATCCTAATATGCGGCTCTGTTTACATCCTGCTTTTCAGCAGTGGTTCAGCCGTGGGCTATGGCCCTACCAGGTGGAAATGCATCCAAAGTCAGCAGGGAGGCAGATGGCAGCAGATTCTCTGGGCTGTGGCAACCATTAGTAACTGTCACTTTTCAGCTCAGACCTGCATAGTTTTCTGGTTCCAGATGGCTCTGTTAAAGCATTTGGATTTGTTGCTGGTTAGTTCTCAGAAGCAGTGTGGGAACAAAACATTTGCACAATGAGGCTGAGGTATCAGCCTGGGTGCTGTAAAATTAGCTCCTTTCCAGGACAGGAGCCTGACACTCTTCCACTCTTCCTCTGCTCTGTGCCTGAGAGACCTTTCTCTTTAGGCAGTAGTCCCAGATTAAAAAGGCAGTTAGAAATTTTCTCCACAGATGGAAATGCTCCTGTAGCCATGTCCTCTTCTCTGTTGGGACAAGACAGATAAAAGCTGAAGTCAGATGAGAGCTGAGACTTTGCATCTACTCTGTGCGTTAGAGCTTGACTGGGTTCCAGGTTTGCCTTGTTGTCCCCAGATATTACAGCGTAGATGCTCAAGTGCCTAGCAATCAAATGGTGTGCACTCTTAACAAATTAGGATCTAAGCCCAAACTGTGGCCACTGCAAATATATTATACTGTGGTAACTATTGTAAAACTATAAATATATATAAATAGTTATCTAAATTATAACACTGCAACAGTCAGACAGCCTTTAGTTCTCAACCAGGGCATTTCTCCCTTCTAAAATATTTTTTTCTTGTAACCACCACCCCATTCCCCTTTTGTATGCTTGCATCCTCTCATATGAATTTTCTTGGACATTGAATCCTCTGAGAACATCCTTTTCCTTACCTATTTCATTAGCTGCACCCCCAGCCTTATCTCCAGCCTCTGTTATTTTCTGTCTCTGTATTGCCTCTTGCCCTTGACTGCAAACCCTCTGTTTGCAATTGAAGAGTAGTTTGAAAAGTATCTTTCACACTGTGAATAAGCTGTATTAAAAAGATCAGTTTTCCAATGTAATGTCCCTTGACACAGAATAATTTGTGTTCCTAGAGTGTTTTCTTGCCTTCCCTTCTGTTTCCTTTCTGCTATCCCTCTTTAATTAAGACCCTTTTGCCCTCTGTCCAATTTGTTTCTTTCCATCTGGTAATTGGTCACTAATACATTTATCCAATTAAATATCATAGTGGTTTTTATGACAAGTGGGACGTCCTAAAGTCAGTAACAGGTTCTCTGATTTCTGTTCTTCCAATGTCTATACTATTAACATAATCTTTAAGTCAATGTTTCCCTAATCACTTTTTTGAACTATGAATTTTCCTGTTTCCTACATATATTTTCACTTGGAGAAGTTTGACTTTTTAAATTCCTTTCTTGAGGACTTCTTGAGAATTAACCTCACTCTCAACTTCTGGATTCTGCTGTTAGTTTCAAACACCAGAAATTACTTCAGAGTTTAAATCAGTATCACAATTCTGTGCTACAGATGCACTCTCCTCATGCTCTATAGGTTGTCAAGCTTGGTTAAGAAATCAGAAGGAATTGCTGTTATCCATAGATAAACTGTGGACTTCACTTCTCTGAATTTCATCTGGTCAAATGGTGATAGATCCTCTTTCCAGAAAACTAATCCTACTGTCCTCACTGATCACTTTGTACAAGTGTTTTGAGAGGGACTATTCTTTGTGGTTATCCTGTGTTGAAAACCACTGTGCTATTTACAGGTTCCTGTCTGGTGCTGTTTTAAGCTTAACAAAATTGAAGCTACTTCATTTCAGTCAGAAGAATAGTGAAGATAATCTTTCTTAACTTCAAGATAAAACTATTTTTACAGTATCAGTGTGAAACACTTTTGGTCTCACTTTATCATTTTTTGCCTTTCTGGCAAGGAGAAAGGGCAGCTAATGTAGTATTGCTATCCTGTTATTCCTTCCTCCTACAAAACATCTATTTCTACTGGAGGTGGCAGTTAACATTGTTTGTCCCACTTTACCTCGATTAAAGTAGCGGGAGGAAATCATGTGTCCTGGGGAGCTGATCTTTCTCTATTAAGCAAGTGAGTGGGCTGCACCTGGAGTTATAGCATGCTTTCTTCCTTCTGCTTCAAGGTCAATGGGACTGCCTGATTGATAAATAATGTCTTTGTCCCCTACTGTCATGCAGTTCAAAATGCAACTTCTCAGAAGGGATGAAAATCAGAAGCAAATTGAGTCTGCTTGGTTTTTTTTTCTTTTTTTCATGAAGAACAGTAAATTATTGTAGTAACATTATATGACCATTTGTTATATTAGTGCTACTTGCAAAGCCGATTGCCTCAACAGGAATGGCAGAATGTGATATATTATTTTCAGAGTGGGAAATACATCATGGTCATTACAACTCTGTTGAAACAAACCTTCTAGTAAGTAATAAAAGATACACAATGAAATTATGAAAGGAACTTACTAAGGCAAATAATCAGAGAGATGGAACACCTCTCCTATGAGAAAAGGCTGAGAGAGTTGTGTTTTTTTCAGCCTGGTGATGGCAAGGCTCTGAAGAGACTTTATTGAGGCTTTTAGATATTTAAAGGGGACTTCTAAGAAAGATAGGGTCAAGCATTTTAGTAGGGGTTGTAGAGACAGGACAAGATGTGATGGTTTTAAACTAAAAGAGGGTGGGTTCAGAGGAGACGGAAGGAATGTTTTATTATGAGGGTAGTGAATGCAGGTTGTCCAGAGAGGTGGTAGATGCCTTATCCCTGGAAATATTCAAGGTCAGGTTGGATGAGGCTCTGAGCAGCCTGGTTTACTTGAAGATGCCTCTCCTTATTGCAAGGAAGTTGGACTAGATGACACCTTCCACTAGACCAGGTTGCTTAAAGCCCCATCCAACCTGGCCTGGAACACTTCCATCCACAACTTCTCTGGGCAACCTATTACAGTGCCTCATCACCCTCACAGTAAAGTTCTTCCTAAAATCTAACCTAAGTCTGCCCTCTTCTAGTTTAAAATCATTACTCCTTGTCCTATCACTACACTCCTTCATAAAGAGCCCCTCCCCATCTTTCCTGTTGCCCCCCTTTAGGTACTATACTTTAAGATCTCCCTGGAGCCTTCTCTTCTCCGGGCTGAACAATCCCGATTCTGTCAGCCTAGCTTTGTAGGAGAGATGCTCCAGCCCTCTGATCATCTCCATGACCCTTCTCTGGACTCATTGCAACAGATCTTTCTTATGCTGCCAACCCCAGAGGTGGACACAGTACTCCAGGTGGAATCTCATGAAAGCAGAGAGAGATACCCTTCTCCCTTGACCTGCTGGTCACTATTCCTTTGATGCAGCCTAGGGGCTGATTCGCTTTCTGGGCTGCAAGCACACATTGCTGAGTGAGTTTTTCATCCACCAACAGCCCCAAGTCCTTCTCTGCAGGGCTGTTCTCAATCTACCCATGACCCAGACTGCATCCATGTTTGGTGTTGCCACATCCCAGCACCTTACATTTGGACTTGTTGAAATTAATGAGTGAAGTTCACCTTTACTCTTGAAATTCACCTGTTCAGGTGTCCACCTGTCAAGGCTGCCAAGCTACCAAGGCTGTCTGGATGACATTTCTCCCTGCTGGAGTGTGAACCACACCACACAGCCTGGTGTCATCTGCCAACCTCACTGAGGGTGGACTCAGTCCCACTGTCCATGTCACTGACAATGTTCAACAGTGCTGTTCCCAGTACTGACCCCTGAGGCATGTCAGTCCTCGCTGGTCTCCACCTCAGCATCAAGTAATCCATTAAATCTATGTCTCTCCACTTTAGAGAAAAGGATGTTGTGCAGAGAAATGTCAAATGCTTTACAGGTAGTCCCAGGTAGATGGCATCAATCACTCTTGTATTATCCACCAGTGCTTTAATACTGTCATTGGAATTTGCCATAGAATTTGTCAAACACCATTTGCCCTTGGTGAAGCAACGTTGGCTGTCACCTCTCTTTTCCTTGTGCCTTACCATCATTTCAGGGGGTTCTGCTCCTTGAACTTGCTAGGCACAGATTGAGAGTGACTGGCCTGTACTTTTTTCCTTTATAAAAATGAGGTTATATTTCCTCCTTTCCTGTCAGAGAAACTTGACCAGCATGCCACGACTTCTCAAATATGGCTAGTAGCTTAGCAGCTTCATTCCAGCTTCCCTCAGATGCATCTTATCAGGTCTCATTGACTTATACACATTCAGGTTCCTTGGATGGTCTAGAGCTTGATCTTCTCCTATGGTGGGCAGTAATTAATTCTGCCAGTCCCAGCCTTTCAGTTCTCTGAATTGGGTGACAAGGCAAGGGTGTGTGCTAGTAAAGAGTAAAGGGAAGATAATTTTTGAGTCTGCAAGGTGTATGTCCACAATGGACAATAAACAATTCCAGTCATGGTTTCTTTTAACATATGTGTATTGCCACTCATGTATCGACTCAATGAATGTCAAACATCTGCAGTCTGGAGGGGGATCTCACCAACTTAGAAATAATTTTTTGCAAACTTTATCTATTGTACTTGTTGATTGGATCCTGTTCTATGACATCTGGAACACTAACCCCAGCTACCTTTGGAGTCAGTGCCCATGTAGCGTCAAAATTAAGGAAAACAAGCTTATTCATTTACATATCTTGTATATTTATAAACCCACCATTTTTCTGTCTCAGGAGAAAACTGGGTGCAGAGACAAATGGGCCTGGGTCAATTGATTTTAAAGGACCTGGCATGATTGACACTAGCAGAGATTTTGTTCTGCTGTGTTTGGCTCTGGTTTACACTGAGTAACATAAAGCCAGGAAACATGATGTTGCAAGTGCTTAGAAGTGTTTTAAATCTTCTCTTGAGAAGCTTCTGCACAGCAGTGCTAATTTCAAGTCTGTGAAACTTTACAAGCAAAAGAATTGGCATCAAGCAAAAGCAGCACTGGACCTATGAAATAAGCCTAAAATTATTTCTAGCACAGAGTATTGGGACCTAGCTAGTAAAAACTGCCACAGGATCTGAAGTTACACTGCTGTGGCCACTGCATAGGTGGAATGGGACCTCCAAGATACATTTCTGCTGGAATATTATTTCTTGATTTATTTTTCATCTTCCCCTGCAGCTGGAGACTCTCCCTCAGTTTTAATGAAAATAAAAACACAGCTGGGTAGGAACATGATCTCCTGGAAAACAATGAATTCTTCACACTTCATGGAATAACATAAAAAAGGAGAACCCACAGTAGGGTATCAAAGATTACACAGAGGAGTCAGTGACTGACAGAAATAAAGTAAGGAGCTCTGGCTGAAAACACAAGCTCGGGGAAACAGTCTCATAGGAGGTTTTTCTGAGGAATAATGACAGTGGCTCCATGCAGTTTCCTGGGGAGGGGAGGAGGTGAAGTGTGTAACTGCAAGTGCAGTGGTGTGCAGGCTCATGTTGTTCTGCTCACCTGCCAAAGCCGGGACACTCCTGGAGCATGTGATAAGGGATTCAGGAACAGTAGCTGTTGGCAACCAAATAACTGATCCTCGTGGACTTTACTGCAGCTGTTTCTGTGTGCATGAATGTGGATGTACATGTTCGTTATATACAAAAACATGCACACGTGTGTCTGTTGTTTGTATGACTATCAAAGGTTTAATTAAAAAAATAAGTGGAAGTACTCTGTTACTGACATGAGTGCTTGATATATTAATAGATTTAAGCATTGTTTTTGAGGACGTCATCAACTTGAAATCTCACCTGCATATCAAAGCATTTTTACAGTTTAAAGGCATACGTTAAGATATGATAGCTATAAGGTAATAGAGCTTGAAATATTTCACCTGTTTTTCTGTTTATTTAGCATGTGTGACAGCATTTCATCTATAGTGAGTTTCCCCAGCTACTCAGTGTCACCTTTAGTTGTAGAGATCTTGTTCAAAACAAAGAGGAAAATCATTCTCAAGGGGAAAATTTTTGTGTCTTTCTGTCTTTACTATCTGTCCTTGATCCAGATTTATTTTAAAACCTGGCTCTAAACATAAGCATAAAAAAGTTGAGGAAAATTATATTATCTGCATGCTTCAAAAAAATAACACTTCTGTATAGAGTTCTCCTCTAGATCAGGCCCATTGCCAGGGTAATTAATGGGCAGATGCAGTCCTTGGAACTACTTTTAACTCATCTCTTGAAACTGATTCAATTTTAATTTGATGATCTGCCTTTAATAGTGCTTACTGTACAGTCAGTGCTAGTTAATAGCACTGTTCTCTTCCTTGTCAGAAAATGGGTTCATATGAGGTATTTAGGGATATCTCAGACCTCATGTCAGACATTATGATACCTGAGAATGTATTACCTTCTTAAATCCAGTAGTCCTTTGAATAAAATCTTTGAAATTTGGGAAAAAAAAAGTTGTATTTTTTTTCGAATATGTGGAGATATCACAGAAAGAAATAGCACTGTCATTACACATTTAACAATGCAGTTCACAATTCTTCCATTTTTACAGCTGAAACTGAGCCTTGTTCTATGATTATGATATCTTCTGATCCTTTTTATGTGACAAAAGCGCATATTTAAATTTTATTCATCATGATTAACTAAAGTCAATCCTTAGGAAATGCTTGTATTTGCTAGAGGTGACCTTTGGTTTACACTAGGAAGAAACTGCAGCTTCAGTTCTCCAAAGGTGGATTGCCGTTTGGAAGCAGAGCTGACTCCATACAGCTGTGTTTAAGATCTGGTTTTAGTGTGGTAATGATTCAAAAATGTAGAGGAAAGGAGGCAAGTGATTCTGAGAAGGAAATGGACTGAAGTTTATTTTTTCTTGAAACAGTGTGAGATTTGGTTCTGCTCTGTACCTCCACAACTGAACGTTTATTATACTCTCAGGAATGATGGTTTTACTGTCAACTTCCCAGACAGTTTTTCAGCAACATCTCTGCTTAGTTTTTCTCTTCTTTCTCATTTTTAATGACTCTTTAAAAGAAGACTACTAACATTCCTAGCCATGTTTAAAATTCTCAGGCCAAAGAATTAGAAGAAATAATTTATTTTTCCCCTAATTATATCCCTTATATTAAATTTTTTGGCCCAGTTTAGGCAAAGTCTTCCCCAAATTATGGAATATTACAGTGTTATTTGTAAATGGAGCAATTGTAGTTTGTCAACCAATTTGTTGCAAGCAATTTGTTCAGTAAGACTGTGGGAGGAATGACTGTGGAGTAAATGAGCTTCATGGAAGAGAGTAATGGGAACAGACTATGAATTACTTTGCTGCGAACAGAAAAGCTTCTGTTAATCTGTCCAGAAAAAAAAAAGCAGTCTGTCTACTTTCTATATGGTTTTTTCCTTTTTTTTTTTTTTTTTTTTGGGAGACATAGTTCACATCTCAGAGACCATTTGCCCTCTTGGCTTTAGTTAATGTCTCTATTTTACCTCTGTGTTTAAATAATTGACAAATCTCCAGAGATCAGGGTAGTTAGGAAGGGTCTTGAACTGCTGCTTCAGCTTGGCTTCAAAATAATATTAGAAATGTGCAGTGTTTCCTTACATAGCAGTCAAACTACTGTCAGTCAGACAAAATATGAATTTTGTGTTCCAGGTTCAATTTACATTATCAAAAAGATGTAGAAAATAAGAAAAAAAATTTTTAATTATATTTTTATTTAAATGCACATCATAAAGGCCTGTTTGCTTCAGCAGATTCAAAATATAATTTATACATTATGTTTGCTTTATAACATTAAGCTGCCCACAGCAATAACAGCCAACAGCTGAAGTAAAATGTGTTGTCAAGCAAATAGTGAAAGGCGGAATTAAAGAGAACACCTGTGTCTTGTTATTAGAAATCATATCCATGCTGGACTTGTAATATCCTAAATAATACAAATTTAGCTAGAAGTAACAAAGCAGATGGAAACATCTGTATATTGTATGTGATGACAGTTATTGGTAGAGTATCTGGCCCTGGTTTTCCTCTCAGTAAACATTATTTGCATAGTAGTTTTCATCCTTTGCATTCTTAATTTGTGAAAAAATTGATGTCTGATGAACAAAAAAATGGTTTATATTAGAACATTAGTACAGGGAGACAGTCTGGTCCTGATACAAATACACAGGTACAGATGTAAGTCATGTAAATGTCCAGTACAGACCTACAATGAACATTCTAATGGGCATAGGTGGAAAATATTTAAACTTGCCTGAATGCACCACCTCCTCACTAAGTAAAACACTTATGAGAAAGTATTGCAATGCCAGGGATTGCTGAGATGTCAAACAGCACATCAAATGCAGCCAGGTTGCCACATCAATATAAGTGAAAGTCAAAGGAATTTAGTTCTCCCTAACATCAAGTGTCTATACAGGAGGCACAGACCATGCAAGCAAACTGTCCCATTCTACACTGCAGGAAAAGGAGTGGGGCAGCCATTCAGCTGGGCATGTGTCAGTGCCTGTTTTGGTGTGATCTCAGTGTGTCTCCAGCCTCCAGCAGCTGCAGCATTGACAGGGTCCTCCTCTGGCTGTTACGGGAGCTTGGACAGCCTTCACTTACAGACACATGGCTGCTGAGACATTTTAAGCTGAATCTTGAACCCCAAACCTGAATCTTACTTTTGTAGCTCCTTTGCACACAGATTCAGTTCCTAATATGACAGCATTTGAAGTATAATGCCACCATAACTCTACCTTAACTTTTAAGAGAACTCAGATGTCACCTGACTATGGTTGGAAAAGATTTTTTTCTGCTAGTTGTTTTTGTACCTACACATTTATCTTCATTTTTTATCTTCTCCAACCAAGCTTTCCTTGGAGAATGGAAAGAAACTGAAAAGCAACAGTAAAAACAGATTATATGCAATGGGAGAAGCATACAGGACCTTCAAATTTAATTTACATCTCTTTGTAAAATCAATTATAGTGAAAATTCTGCAAAGGAGAATTCTTTAAAAGTCTCCTGTCTATAAAATACTGAAAGAAATCCAGTGCAATGAATCTCTTAGACCCAGATTTTCTTTTTTGTCCTTCTGAGATGTATCGTAAATATGAATTCTTTTTTTCAGTTGGAAAGTGTTCTGTCAGCAGGCTGAGATGGTTGGACACTGGGTACATTGGGCCTGAATATCTTTAAAATGCAACAACAGTAGATGCTAAACCAAACTTCGAGATACATGAAGTTAACAACATACGGAATTATGATAAAATACTTTTCTGTGAGTGCTTGATGGCAGGTATTGTGCTTTTTGGGACGTGAAATTTTTCCATGATGATGTATTTAGAGTGTGACTCAGTACTGACTTGTTGCCTATATGGACAAGTGAAGGTTTTAAATTGCTATTCTCCTTCACTCTAGGTGGTTTATACCTTATGCTTCCAAAGAAATTGTTGCCTAACGCATCTATCCAATTTTGGAACTTCTGACAAAATAATTTCTTCCTCAGATCATCCGTTATTGCTTCATCTTTCTGAATTAATTTTTGTAGCTTTTTGAGTAAGTGTGATGTTTTCAGAACGCACTGTTCTTTCTGTAAATAAAGAATCCTTTTTCAATTGTCCCAGTGTAGTTTTCTCATTGACTTCTTGCAGATTATCTATAAAGATCCCCTTTCACTTAATTTGATGCTTCCAGTTGCTACTGGGGATATCCTTGACTAAGCACACTCATTGTTAAGAGATTCTTGTGATGCAAGAAGAAATTGAAATTGTTGAAACAGTATTTTTTTTTGTAGCTTTTCCCTTAATTCTTCTCACTTTATTAGTAAGAAAGTCACGCACTTGTCAATTCTTCATCCAGCATGTTATATAATAAAAAGCAAACATTCTACTAATAAAATTATATTTCTTAATGCATTATTCACCAATCTCCACAGTTTTAATGCTATTTTGTATTGCTAAACTCTTACTATATTCATTATTTAACATGGAACAAAAATGCAGATAAACCAGGCCATTTGGGTGGTCAATCCGAAGGCAGAGATTATGAATCAGCCAAGGAATGTCTTTTCATATCAAATGTTACTATGCTCTCTCACCAAATTTTCAGAAACTCTGCAAAGATAAAGTCTCTGTTTAAAATAAAACAAAAAAGCCTTGCACCTGTTGTATTCTCCCCCATTTAGCTTCTTCCTCATTTGGAGGGTAGCCACAACTCTCTCCCATCATTAGGTTCAGAGACTACCTCTCTTACTCTGCATTTCCAAGACACTAAACACCTTCATAGATGTCTTATTCTCTGCACATATGTCACTCATACATATCAATTATCGCACCATTATTGCACAGAATCATAGAATATGCTGATTTGGAAGGGATCCATCAGAATCATTAAGTGTAACTCCTGACCCTGCACAGGACACCCCAGGAGTGGGTGAGAGTATTGTCCAAATGCTTCTTGAACTCAGACAGGCTTGGTGCACTGAACATTTCTTTGGGAAGCCTGTTACAGTGCTCAGCCACCCCCTGGGAGAAAAACCTTTTCCTGATATCTAGCCAACACCTACCCCAACTGAGCTTCATGCCATTTCCTTGAATCTTGTCACTGGTGATGAGACTGAAGAGATCAAGGTCTGCTCTTCCACTTCCCCTGATGAAGATCTTGAAGACCACAATGAGGCCTTCAGTCAGCGTCCTCTTCTCCAGGCTGAACAGACCAAGTGACCTCAGCTATTCCTCATACTGCTTCCCCTCCAGACCCTTCACCATCTTTGCTGCCCTCCTTTGGACACTTTCTAATAGCTTAATGTCATTTTTATATTCTGGCACCCAAAACTGCCCCCAGTATTCAAGGTGAGGCTGCTCCAGTGCAGAGCAGAGCAGGACAATTCCCTCCCTTGCCTGGCTGGTGATGCTGTGCCTGATACCCCCCAGGACAAGTTTGTCCATCCTGGCTGCCAGGGCACTGCTGACTCACATTTATCTTGCCATCAACCAGGACCCCCAGGTCCCTTTCCACTGTGCTGCTCTCCAGCCTCTGGTTCCCTGGTCTATACACACAACCTGGGTTTCCCATCCCAGGTGCAGAATCCAGCACTTGCCCTTGTTGAACTTCATGCAGTTGGTGATTGCCCAGCTCTCTAATTTGTCAAGATCTCTCTGCAGGGCTTCTCTGCCCTTGAAGGAGTCAACAACTCCTCCTAGTAGTATGGTCAGAAAACTTGCTCAATATCCCTTCGAGTCCTGCACCCAGCTCATTACTCATTACTCATTATCCATATTTTGAAGAGCACAGGGCCCTAGATGGAGCCCTGAAGAACCCCACTAGTGACAGACTAGTGACAGGTCCCCAGTCTGATGTCACCCCATTCACTGGAATGCTTTGTGCCTGACCCATGAGCCAGCTGCTCACCCATCACACCATGTGTTTATCCAGCTATGTGCTGGACATTTTGTCCAGAAGGATCCTGTGAGACACAATATCAAAAGCTTTGCTGAAGTCCAGAAAAGATTATATTTACTGGCTTCCTTTGGTTAAATGGGTTATCCTGTCACAGAAGGAAGTCAGGTTCAACAAACAGGAAGCCACACCAGGTGTGACTGATGCTTGCGTTGCCCTCCAGCTGTTTTTCAGCACCTCTCAGAATAATGTTTTGTATGATTTTGCTAGGCACTGGAGTGAGACCCATGGGTCTGTAGTTTCCAGAGTCCTCCTTCTTACCCTTCTTGAAAATCAGGACAATGTTCTCCAGCTTCCAGTCAGCTAGGACCTCTCTTGGATTCCAAAGACTGCTCAAAAATAACCAAGAAAGGCTTTGCAGTATCAGCCAGCTCTTTTGGGGTTCTCCAGTCAATCTCATCAGACGCCATTGATTTCTAGGGATCCAACTGGACCAGAAAAGTTCGGGAACATATGAGAGTTTGTCTTTCTTGCAGTCATGGTCATCCGTCTCAGAGCACTGAGACCCACCTCTGTCATCAGTGTTGAAGATGGAGGCAAAGAATGCACTGAACACCTCTGCCTTGTCTCTGTCCCTGTTTGCAAGGACACCTCATCCTGAATTGACCTGATGTTATTTCCACACTGCTTTTCAACATTAATGTATTTGAAAAAATATTTGTTGATGTTTTTGTTCCTGTAGTGCTCTGAATTATATTTTATTCCTCTGCGTGCCCTTTTCTGACCCTGGTGTGTTTCCTATGTGTCAGAATGTTAGCTTTCACCTGAAAATAATTTTTAAACCTCTGTAATTAATGGGAGAAGGTGAGAAGGGAATAACCCCAAACCACAAAGTGTGGCCACTGTAAGACCCAGATATTCCAAAACTCAAAGAGGAAGACCCCAAAGCCCTCAGTGTTTTACTCAAATGTAAAACATAAAAAGCTGTCGAGTAAAAATGAGCCTGATTTTGGAGGAACTGACTCAAAATTGCTGAAGGCTCCTGGCTGTCAAGGCATCAGGGAGAGCACCTGCAGTGGAGCTCCTGCTGTGCAGTTAGCCTACTGCCACATTTTTCCCCATGTGGTGGTACCAGCAGAACCTGCTGCAAATGCTCCACTGGGATTCCTGCTAGGTAAGTGTCAATGTATTTCATTTTGCAGGTGAGCTCCAGAGCAAATTATATTAACAAGGATTCCCAAAATGGGTATTTGGGAAGGACAGCATTAGAGCATAAAGATGGATATTGCAATGGGTGTGCTAATACTTAATTAGATAGCCTACTTATAGACATCTCTATAGCAGTCATTACCAGAGCAGCTGTAATCTGATTATATCAGCAATCTGAACTTTATCAAATCATTAACTTATGGTATTAGTAATTTCAGAAAAGAACCACAAAATAAAATAGCTGGCATTGCTGTTATTGTAATGCATGACATAGCACAGTTGCAACTGATAATTAACCATGTGATCAATCCTTATTAAGACTAACACCTGTATGCTTGTTAACCACGGAGCATTAGAGTTTTAAATATTCAACAGTTAGGACTAGATACTCTGGCTGAAATATAATCTTTTGGAATATTTTTGAAATATAATCTTTTTGGAAAATTTTTGAATATAATCTTTGTATCTGTGGATAACACTCTTTGGGAGGCAAAGTGCACTGCATGGGTTACCATGTACCTTGTGATATAATTGCAGGTGGTACACGAAATAACAGGGCCCTTGTTTGGCAATGTCACCTGGAATAGGTGCCAGAAAAATGTGTGCTTAGCCTGTGAAAGAACTCACACAAACCTGGTGGGACTCGTGTTCCAGGAAACATCTAAAATGTATCTGACATTGCTGTAATTTAGGAAATCTGGAAAGATGTGGATTGGAAAGCACACTTCTATTCACTTTCTGTCAGCTGCAGTGAAGAAGTTGTTTTTTGCTGTGCTGATGGATAGTGCCCTGGACTGGCACTTTAGAAATTCTCATTAGTACCTACTAGCATCAGGTCTGGAGGGCAGCACTCAGGTAGGGCTGCAGTCTGGTGTTTGTTTCTCAAAATCCATCATGTTGTTATTCAAGAACATTCTTTTCTCCCTCACTGGAACTGAATTGCATCATTTAAGGTTACAGATTGAGTCAGATTTCTGCTAACATTCCCTGACTGAAACGTATCACTTCTGAAAGAGTGTTAGACTAACAGCAGTAGAAGATAAAGCCATTTGTTTATCCACAAAAGTTACTGTAGAATCAGTGTCACCACATTTCCTAACACATGTATCTAGTCGTGATTTGATATTTCTTTTTTACACTTGAAAAACACATCTGCACCTGTATTTTTTTTGAGTGAAACAAAAGAAGCTGGTTTATTGAACTGAGATCATCAAATAATTTTGTGCTTGTTCCCAAACATGCCTTGCTCTCAAATATCATGAGAGAACTAACCTTGTGAAGGATAAGTTGCCAAATTATTTACTGCCCTAGTTCAGCAGATCCAATATTTTTCATGTTGTCCTCTTTGTAGCCTTTCTAAAAGAAGAATCTGAAAAGGACAGCATGACTGTTAGCATATTCCCAATCTACATCCTCATTCAGCTCTTTTTCATTTCATCTTTAATATCTATTATTTTAATCCAGAAAGAGACTTTCTTTCCTGTCTGCACTCCCTGAAAGATACTAATTCAAAATCACATTAAGGCAAAAAGCTCAGGCCACTAAACAGGAATAAAGATATGAATTTCCACTAATCACATTCTCTCTTCCCAGCACTGTGGTTCCCCAGTGAAATGGAAAGAACCAGACATCCCACTGGGTCTTTTATAAAACTGTGCTAACATTACATAATCCCAAAGGCACATGAAAATGTGATAAAACGGTAAGATAAAGACTATGTTTTATCTGTTAGTGAGAAATCCATAGGTGCCTCTGACACTCAGGCTTTTCTTTCATGCTTGAAAATCGTTCTGTGCTTGGAATTTAACAGCAAATTTCTGACCATCATTTTGACACCTCAGTGTCCAGCTGAAAAGATGACATCCTTACACATTTCAGGCTGGCAGAGCTTGGTTTTTTTTTTATTGACTATGCAAAATGCTATCATTTGTAAATTTCCCATCTCATGCAACAAATGGGACTCTTGCAATTTTGTTATTTTTAGTGAGTATTTTGTGAAGGTTCTTCAGTTTAAGTGAACCAAAGGCAGTCACTGGTCCGTGGACGCTGTGGTGCTTGTAATGATGCATGTCACAATGTTTTCGTGACTGGGTGATATAAACATTCATATTAAAAAAACTCTTAATGGCCCTGAGCCAATAAAATGTTAATAGGAGTCTAATAGTAAAAACCAAGACTGTCTTAATGATTTCAATAAGATTATGCAACAATTAATTGTTTTATGAACTGAGAGTAGAGTGGATTGCTGCATATAGATTAGACTGAGATGCATTCTCCATAGTTAATGTTTTTTATTTTTTTTTAATTATCAACTTTTTAATATACATTTCTTGGGAGTAGAGAACATTTCTAGATGCCTATGCAAACATTTTGTTTTGCCTAATATATTTTTTAAGAAAAGAAGAAAGATCAAAACTACCACATCCCAAATTAAATTTGCAGTTAATATTTAAAAAATGTAAAAGGATAATTTTTGTGCTTTTACCACTCACCTGAAGGTAATCCCTCCTCTGCCCTATGAACACCTATTATCTCTTCATGTGGAGTAGGCAACTAAAATGAATGAAATTTAAGGGAAACTATTTTTAAAAAGAAGGAGGATGGTAGATTACCATATTCTGTTTCATTCAGATGCCATAAACAAAAAGAGAAATAGTATTTATGCTCAGGCAGAATATCTCTCAGTTTACAGTCCTGAAACTAAGACCTGTTCCTCTTCACATTTCATTTAAAAAACAAAACAAAACCACAAAAACAAAAATAAAACAAAGCTACAACAAAAAAAATTTAAAAAAAAATGAAAAAAAGAACCAGTGAAAGTCATCCATTAGCATCACTAGGGACAGAGTATTTTGATTTTGCAATGAAGTCCAACTCCAAGAAGGCTCATTCCAGGGAGTATTTTGTGCATACAGTTATTCCCATTAGTAGAATTAAACAAGGTCCTTAAATTCACCAGCTTAATACTGTGCTAAATAGTTTGTCACTTTGATTCAAAATGGAGAATATTTGAGAAACTCTTGAAAGGATACAGGAAAGAAAGTTTTTAAGTTACCTTGCAACCCATGAATGATCTTCTGAAGATGGGCCTGGGGTCATTAAAGTTCATTGTAGAAAAACTAAGCATCCAAGTTGTGTTTGAGTACTGATATGAGGGGCGTGCATGGACTCTCAGCACCCTACACATTGATCAGCTTCAAATTCTCTTTACTTTATAGTTATAGTAGGAGATAAGTTCACCACATGCAACCACAGCAACTGATTGGTCTGTTTCTTAGTCTTTATTCCAAAGATGAAAAATTAATCATCTTGGAGTAAAAATGATAGCTGAGGGTGTGAACTCTCTTTAAAGTTGTCCAAACACAAGAAATTCTGTGCACCGTTGCTTTGCAACAGGCTTTGTGGATTTTTTCCCTTCTAGCATTTGTATTTCTCTTGTTAGCCTGTCATCCATCCTAGGTGCCACTGCAGAAATGAGCAGTTTGTGAGTGAGGAAAAAAGAGAAGTTATCATCAGGGAGATGGCACAGAAATCCAAAAATATGGAATGGAATAAATGGCAAAATCTTCTCTTTGTTTACAAGCCAAATTCTAACTAAGGAAATCAACTGCAACTTTAAAACATTCCTGCCAGAAATTTTCTGCAATCAAATCAAAATTCAAACCTTGTCATGGAGACATTGTGATTTTATTGCCACTCATGTGCATCCCAAGTAAGCCACTGGTGTCTAAACATTTCATACACCAGCCAATTTGCCAGATTCTGAAGATGACACCATAATTCCCATAGCATATTTTTCGTAGAGTAATGTTTTGTGCACCTCATTCAGTACTGTGTGTTCTGCATACAAGTAAGCTCTAACATTAAATGCTTCAGTGAAGTACTTTCCCACCTTATTTGTAAATAACTTCAGAACAAGAGGGACAGATAGGGGTGAGTAAGGGAAGGAGCTTCTGTTTCCAGTAATTAACATGAAAATGCAATAATCTCCTGGCTTTTTGCAGACAGACTAATTTCCTCTCGTGTCCTCTGAATACCATCTTTAAGCAATACTGGTACTGGGACAGGCAAGGCAGACCAGAAGACCCCAAACAGTAGATAGGAGGGGACAGATCCTCAAAACTCCACAGAAAGTGGTTTTTTCATATGGAGGAATAGATGCGTGTTAAACATCATAGAACTGCTGTGTTCATTCCTTTAATTGATTCTCAAGTTTTCTGTGAGTTGAAATACAGCCTTAAGACAGCTCAACATTCATGTGAATGGAACATAATTAAAGCACATTTTGTAGTCTGTTGGAGATACATTTTGTAGTCTGTTGCAGACATCTTTGGTTTTGGGAGGGTATATATTGCTCAAATTAGGAACCAAGTTTTAGAAGTACAAGGACAGTTGCATTAACATGTCTAGTTTTGTAATGACTTTCTCCAAGATCCATTTCAAGATACGTCATAAATCTGAGTTACCTCTGTTAAAGTGTTAAAATGAAATTATTTAGCCTCACAACTGACCCACAAGATGTGTCTTTGCATTTTATCATGTTTCCAGCAATTTACCCTTCCACCTTGATGTGAGGCAAATGTAGGACATGGGCACATCTTCTTTCTTCCTTTAAGTAGAGTAAAAGTCACAGTTGTTTCAGGTCACAGAAGTAAATAAATAAATTATTCTTTCAGTTGTGGGAATGTTTTCATGCAAGACTACAATAAAGGAAAGTATGTAGTCTTCTGAAGTTTACAAAACTGCTTATTGTAATTGAATCTATTCGGATTATCCTAAGCAAAATTGTTTTCCTAGATTCTAATATCAGAAGCAATAAGGAATTGTAGTTGCTAGGACCATACACATGTACATATAGTGTTCTAGTGTTATTTAGTTGTTTTAAAAAACGGAACATACAAATGGTTAGGTATTTCATATAACACAGGTGGCAACCATCTTAAAATTTTTTACCTCCCTTCAAAAAGTTATGGTAGGTTTTGAAACAAATCTGCTCAAAACATTGCACACGTAAGTAGAAATTAAAACCAAAGTGCTTACAGTAAAGTACACTGTGCAGAGCTGAAAAACAAAAGATTAATCTTGTTTGCATAAGAGAGCTTTAAAAAACCCTGATGTTCAGTTGACCAAAAATGTTCCAGTTTTGTTAACCTGTGTATTTTAACAAAATCTCCTCTGAGGACTGCAGTTTTGTAAATTGTAAATAAAATTATTCATAATGAGAATTAATGTAGTATATGTTGCTATGGAGACCATTCGAGAATAGAGACATTAAAGTATAGTTTGCTTTCTTCCAGAAATCGAAACAAATGCTTATGAAAACCTTTAAAGGAATTAGTTTAACTGCAGTACTTGACAGAATTATGTAACAGAAAACATGTATCTACTTATTCACATAATTCACAAAGTGAGGAGATCTTGGTAACAGAATTCTGTTTTGGTAGTGGGGAAAGTAGACATCTTTTATTTGTTGTTAGTCCACAGAAGTCCAGCATTTAGAAACAGTTCATAGCGAGAGATTTAACAATGCAAATAATGCTTATAGGAAATTGTATCTGGGACTATTTCCAAAGCTCAATTATTTGCTGGATATGTATGACTGCTATATGTACTCTAAGAAATTCTTCTAAATGGATAAAACCTGACAGTTGGAAGAAAAAAAGATAAGCACTTTTTGAGAGCCCTCTAAAAAAATAATTTGTATGCTTAGCTTGTCCTTCTTCAGTGGCATAAGAGTTTGCAAGTAGCATAATATGTCATTTTACATTTTTATTTTCTTATTAGGCTTGATGGAGAAATATCCCACTGTTCACTGGGAACAGAGTGTGGGAACCAGTAAGTACTATAGAGAAGGAATACGTATCTGAATCCAACACATGCTGTTATGAAATGCAATGGTGTGAGAAGGGAATTTGGAGAAAAAATATAAGTAAAAAAAGAAAAGGGAAAGTTATTAAAAAATGCAAGAGTGGAAGTAAAAAAAAAAGCAATGGAAAAGGAAGATGTAAAACATTTATTGAAAGTTATTTCAAATCTTCACTTCTGCAATGGTAATTTCTAGTCTTCATTTGGTTTTGATTCTTTTTTCAATGGACTTTCTCCATGCCATTTCTCTTTCTTGGCTGTTCAAATAGCTCAGTGATGCTTCTCTCCATTTTTCTTATTATGTTTTCTTCACATTTGTCATCTCTTCTCTGAAGAAAAGATGTGACTCCTGAGGGTATTCACTTGTTTTTAAAGATTCTGCTAATGAAAGGGTGGTTTCTTAGGAGCTCTGATAACCAAACCCGATTGTTCTTCTGCCCAGTTTTCTACCCAATTTTCAACATACTTTCTCTCTGGAGGTTTTTTGGGATCTGTGTTTCTGTTATTGAACATATGGGACTGTATTTTCTGTTCAGGCTATTTAGCATCTTTCCAGTCCTACAGTCTTACTAATTTTGAAGAGGACCTGGGTAAGAGTGCCAGCGTTCCTTATTTGAAAGCCACATACTGAAAATTTTAAGCCTGTCTTTTGGTTCAGACATAGTTAAAGGCCATGGGCACAGCCCACATGGGGCAGGGAAAATGAATCTCCACAAGGACTTCCACACTAGAGAGAACAGTGATTCTCATGTTGTTAAACCGGGACCTGAGGATTAGGCAGGGGTTATTTGGGTCCGAGGATGGCTGACCTGAAACACCATCTTCAGAACCCTCATTGTCTCATGTCCTCCTACAGGTATAGGAATGACTTTATGCCAAAGCACATTGCATAAAAAAAAGCATGGGAAAGCATCTTTGTGAGAAGTGAAGAAGACTGCATACAAAAGGCTTTATATTTTGGCTGAAGTTTCATCAATTAAGATACTTTTTGCCCACCTGGTAGATCAGCTGAGCTGAATTGACCTTTAGTCAAACCAAGTCATATAGTTTTGTGTATGATAGGGATCAAGAGTATCCACATGTGCACATGGAGTGATAATGACAGCTGAAACAGCAACATGGTTTTGCTGTTTTTGTTGTTAAAAGTAATTTATTTTGCATTAACATCAACATTTCCTGTGTCATAAATGGAAACTAATTTAAGCCACAAGGTACCACTCTAGTTACTTGGGTCACTAAATTTAGTCCTGCAGCTTCTTTATTTTTAATCTTAAACTCGGGTAGGTCAGCATTCTTTTAAGAACAAAATGATAGTCAAAAAGAGAATGAATTGTGAGGTACTTGAGAGGGAAATAACGGAAACTATCTATTGAAAGCATAGAAAAGGAAATGCAGCACAGATGAGTGCGAGGTACTTTACATTCAAAGCAGAGATGAAAGCATTGTGAATTTAAATTAGTGTAATGACCTACAGAAACTACGTCAAGGTCTCTGGAATTATTCAGCCCTGGCAACCAGAAGGTGTTCAGATTTTATTTTATCTTGAGTTCAAATTAAGCCCAAGCACTGGTAGCAGTCATTTCATGCTTTTTATGGAGGGAGCATTGTGGAGAACTTTATATATCTGAGTAGAGCCTGTTGCAGTTCTCCACTTTGTGCTATTGAAGAAATGTGTTGCTCTTCCCCCACCCCCTTTTTTTTTAATTCCTTTTTTCTTTTGTCCTCTGTATTTTTTCTCTCTTTTCCATTACTCTTTCCTAGAATAATGGAATCAATCACAGAAAAGCCCACAATGAAAGGACCCCCAGTAGATCATTTGGTCCAGAAATCTGTGGGAAAGGGAGCCTAGATGGGATTAATTAGCACCTGGTGCAATCAGACCTTGAAAACCTCCAGCAATGGGGCCTCCACCACATCCCTGGTGAGGTTTTTTCATTGACTGACTCTTCTCATTGTAAACATTTCTTTCTTATGTCAAAATTAAACTTCTCCTGGTGCAGCTTGTACCCGTTGTGTTCCCATGTGTTCTCCAGGAGACTCCTTGTGGAGAGAGGGCCTCTGCCCTCTTTGCCCTTTAATGCTAGAAGACTGTGGTGAGGTCCTGACTTATATTTCTGGTCTCCATGGAGGAAATGCTTAACTCTTTCAGTCTTTCTTCACAGAGAAAGTTCTGCAGTGCTTTGATGATCTTCATTGCCCTTCTTTGGACCTTCTCCAGTCTGTACACGTCTTGAATTGTGGGGATCAATGCTCCAGGGGTGCTCCTCTTTCTTCTTTCCCTTCATTTTATTATTGAAATAAAGAGCTGAACTTGACTATTATTCCTTAGCTTTATCTTTTCAGAGGGATAACTTGGACTTTTAAATATCTGAAGGCAGATAAATAAGTCCATCCCCTCATTATTTCAGCAGTCTGTTGAACACTTGTTAAAAATCTTGGGGTTTTTTAATGTGGGTTGGAAGTCTCTGGAGCCTAGTTCAAAAAATTAAAATGGATAAGGTTGGCAATACTGGGAATCAAGCATTTGAAATGTTTCAAAGAGGATGACTTGTCATTTCTTATGGTCTATCATTGACAAAAAAAGAGATAAAATGTTCTTTTTTAAAAGAAAGCAAAATATATTGGGCTGTTATGATAAAATAATTATACTTTCTTTTAAGCCTAAAAATTGCAAGTTTTGGATTGAAATAAAAAAAGACATCTTGGTTGGGAAAAGGTTTAGAACTTAAATTTGCTCCTTTGACAAGAAGATGTAAGCCTGCATACCCAACTTGTAATTAGCAGCGTTAAGGGGCATAGTACCCAAATTAGTACATATGAGCTGTTTGAGAATAACATCTACACTATTTGTGCAGGTGATTAAGTTCTGAATTAGGTATAATCTCTCAGGGAAAAAAAAATAAAATGTCACCCTGGACAGTTCAATGAAGACATCTGTTCAATGCCCACCTGCAGCCAAAGGAGAAATGTTCTGTGCCTTTTATTTCAGTGGAAGCCTTGTGGATGAGATAATGACAGGAGCAAGCTCAGGGTGGTGAACACCTGCTTGAGAGATCTTGTCTTTGCTCTGGTAAGAGAGAGGATATGAGACTATGTGACCCATTGTTTTGTCCCAGGATGGCAATTTCTATGTTCCCGTAATGACAGGAACAAAATTTTCTGTGCAAGAAAGAGCAAAGAGATCTGCAGATAATAGCCAATTAGTGGTTCAAAGGCTAATTAGGTAAGTTCTCAAATAAAGTTTTGAAGGTGATACAGTCAGCTAAGCAGGGAATTGTAATCAAAGAAGATAATGATGCTATCTGAACAGCTCAGGAAAGGACAATCAAATACCCTCAGTGATGCTTGAAATGATAAGAAAAAGAAATATGCTTAAATAAACATATCCAAAAAATCCCTAAATCAGTGGTTCTAGGAGTCACTGTGTGGAATTTGTACCAAATGAAGGATGAGACTGGTCTATTTGACTTAAAAATAACTTATATTCTGTTGCTTATTTCTTAATTGATTTGAGTTTAATCAGCAAACAGTGGAACATAAGCTAATTTTAAATTTTAAATATATACAGGGACAGGCATGCATGCACTGATATGTACACACATTCATGTACACACCTTGCCTGTAGTTATTCTGAACTTTGTTATTTGAGACTGAAGTTCTAATGAAGTTCCTTGCATTAATAGCTAGATGACTGGGTAGCATTTTGAGAGATGCTCCACTCAAACAGGAAGGTAACTTGCAGATTGATTTACTCAACTTTTACAGAATCTTAGTACTTTAATGACAATATATCCTCTGGAGGGTGTGAATTTTGAGTGGAGAGGGTTATTCTGTTTGCAACTGCAAGCATTAAACATCCAGGCAGTTGTTAGGGGCAAGTAGCTCCTAAATCAAAAACAAAGCTACGAAAAGAACTCCTGCATTCTTGCATTGCCTTCCTTCACCTTCATGAGCCCACCCTCTCCCAGCAGGCAGGGGTGTGCTCAGTGCTCACCGTGCACCTCTCGGCTGGCTGGACTGGCCAGGGCTGCTTCAGAGCCTGTGGTCCCATGTTAGCACTGCTGGCAATTTGCTGTGGGGAGCAGTCCCACCTGGAAACCCAGCTTTGCTGAGATTTTCCTCAGGGCTGCTTGTCAGGACGAGCAGTTCTGTGCTCATACACTCACATCAGCTTATGGTAATACAAAAGATATGATGGGAATCATCCACCAAGTCAGGGCTCCTGCTTTCTGCCTGGGATGAATTGCCTTCAGCAAATCATGAAATATCACATTTATCTGTTCTTCCTTCTTCAGCCTCCCAAATTTAAAAACTTTTGTCTTTTGCATACTCTGATTCCTTTTCCCTACATGCAGCCAATATTTGGGTTTTCATATGGTAATCCCCTTTATAAGAAGCAAATAATGGAATATATAATATTTATGAGATTTATAGTCTAGCTCCAAAAGGAATGTGAATTAATGTCCTCTGTGGTTCAGTGCTACAGCATGAGCTACCAAATTGTTAAGATGGTAACACACATCAGCTTCCATCAAGCTAATAGCCAGAGATAACAAGAGAGCTCAATTACACTCAAACACGTTAAATGTTTCACTGACTGGGATTTTTGAAAACTAGGTATTTTCAAAAGCTTTAGGTGTTCTAAAACTGCAAAATTTGATTTGTGTTTTTTGTCTTTGTTGCTGTGTTTTGTTATTCACATCATTACTAAGTTCATTGCTTATTAAAGAGCGTGTTATATTACAGAGTGTGTAGAATCACTATTCCTTCTAAACAAGGGAAAGACTTAGTTAGACTTAGTTACATGGTTGGTGGTTCACCAAGGACAGACAGTGTTTTTAAGATGTGGCCTCCTGCATCTTGCCTAAAGGTCTTTGTGACTGTCCAAGGTAACTGCTAGACTGAGTGCTTTCTTCATGGGTTTTTTTTTTTTGTTTTGGGGATTTTTGGTAGTATTTTTGTTGTTGTTGTTTTGGGTTTTTTGTGGTTTTGTTTGGGTTTTTTTATTCTTTTGGTCACATTCATTCAAACATAAGAAAGTATTTGGCATTAGGAAAAACTTACTGCCTAAGCTCTGTGCTTGCAAACTTGATGTGCTCAGAAATATATCTATCACCCATAATATGTTTAATTTTAATTTAAAATCCACAGTGTGTCTGTTTTGGGGTTACTTTCTTCAAATCTGGGTGCCCAAAAGTGGAGTGTAGGAAAAATTTATGGGCTGAATGTCGTATCAATGCAGAAATTCTTCCCATAAAATTTTATCCTACAAATTGCTTGTGAACATAATAAGTACGTATTTACATGACGTATTGCAATGTGTATGAGCAAAGTTATTCATGTAACAGAAAGCCTAAATGTGTGTAATGCTTTGCATTCTTTACATGCTGAGAAATCTCCTAACATCTGTTTTGAGCATTTTAATGCAAATTATAACACCTGCGTAAGTTCAGATGGTTCTAGCCTCATCCAGCAATACTACAAATTATTTGTTCACTCCTCTCAGAATTACAACAGGTGCACGGAATGTGTACACTATTTTTCAAGGCCCTGCACAAACTTTTAAAAGTGGGTTTCTGCACTCTTGAAGGTGATGCAACTCTGTTCACCAAGGATCTGCTATAAAAGATGCCATTATCCTTCAAAGTTAGATGTATTTTCTTGTCATAAGAAAAAGACATCCATGGCATTTTTAATGTTTCTCAATTCCAGAGATTTTATGGAGCATTACAACTGTTTCAGTGTAATGCTATTTCATTCTGAAATATTGTTTTCTTCTTTATAAATACCCCATTGATGGCCTTTCCACTGTCAGCCTCTTTTCTGGACAGTCGTAATTATACCTCTCTTATACGGAACGATTGCAACTATTATTGGGATATTTATGTCTTTAAAAGCTGTTTCTCTCTTTTTTTTTTGACCAAACGTTTAAACTTCCTACTTTTACATACATTATTTGAGCAAAAATAGGGGAGTAACATCTCTTATTTTAGAAGTTTTCTGTTAAAAATGTTCTTTTCCTGAGTTTGGATTTAAGCAACTTCACCTGAAAAGTAGATCAGAAACATAAATCCTGAAATGAAAGCCAATATTTAAGCAGCTCAAGGTATAAGGCAAAACTGAAGAATAAAAGGCATTGTTTCAGTTTTGATCACTGGACGCTAACTGAAATTTTAGAGATATAGTGTAATTCTGTGCTAAGTTTATCTAGCAAAAAAATTTCTTTTAATTTGGTTAATGGGATCCTGTGTTTTTCAGTTTTCTATTTAAAAGAAAAAATAAAGTGGGATCAAAAAATATAATTGCTTTTGATTTTTATTTCAAATAAGACTATAAAGCCTGTTGCAAAGCACTGTTGGTACAAAAGAAAATTGAGAAATAAAGATAAGAAATTGTTTCTTAAGACAGAAGGATATTTAAGTGAAAGGAAGGAGAACAAGGCAATTTTGAATCTTGGTTTTGGAGAAAAAAGCAATGATGTGGCTTAGGTCAGTGCCACATTACATATAGGCTAATGATCTGGATGAGAGAGTAGGCAATGAGTTGGATATTTGCTAATAACAGTCTTTAAGGTTTTTTTTCCTAATTAGCATGATTTGGCAATTAAAATCCAGAGCTATGCAGATACACACTGCCCCTGAGCAGCATAATGCCTATGAAATTCAACTGAGTATAATGCTCATGGGTGAAAATAACTGAAAATAACTTTTCTTTTGTGGGTTTCTTATGTAGAGTTTGGGGTTTTGTTTTTTTAAGCTGAAAGATGAGAAACCGTGAAAGGATAGAGAGAATGGCTTTTCTAGGGAAAAAGCTTTATTGTATGAGTTTTCTGCTTGACATTACTTGTGCTGTTTGTGACAGTTTAGCTAAAAAAAATAACCCACGGGGGATTTTCTCAAACAAGAAAATAAATTTTTAAAAAAGACAGAAGTGATAAAGTCATAGCGATGACATTGTGAATGAAATAATATTGCTCTCTTGCTTCGTTATGTCTTATAACTTTGATCCTATGATTTTAAGGCAAATGGTGCTCTCACTGAAACAATTGTCTCACAAAGATGTATGGAAAATAAATAGTGTCACCCAGGAATGTCTTAGTTTAATGAGGAGTTATTATATGCCTTAAAAAAAATAAAGAAAACCAAACCAAGACTAAAATCAAATAAACAAAAAAAATCCCCTCACATTATTAAAGCAGCCAGAACTATGAAAAATGACAGGGATAAAAATGAATCATTTATTTTCTTGAGTGGGAAGTGGGGCTGTTACCCTACCAAAAGAACAAGAAAACCTTTAGTAAACTTGACGAGGACACGGTGAAGGCTACAGAAGAAGGCACAGATGACAGTTTGCCGCAGACTGTCTTCAGATCCTGCACTCATTGATATGAGTAGTTTTGATTTCTGTGAATTTATGCATGAGCCACTTCGCAGCACTTGTTTCCACATCGGGAAAGAAGAATCAGGTTGAATAAAGAGCTTGTGTCTGGTTTTACATATAAGAATTTCTGACTTGATATCTATTACTTCTTTAGTTAAAGAAGCGAAAGCAAAGTCTTAATAAAATCTTAAGCTTCAGGGAAATAATCCATCACCTTCGGAGACCAGGAAGGAATTTTCCCTGTGCTACAAAGAATATTGCCTTGGGTACACCAGGCATACTTCGTCTTGCTCAAGAGCATGAAGCGTTTGATCATTGCCAGTGGCAGGCAGGGCACTGTGATAGACCAGTTGTCTGATCCAGTCTGACAAATGCTGTGTTCTAGGTTTAATTTATTCAGGTTTAAAGTTTGCTTATGAAGTTGATAGGGGCATAGCAACTAGGGAGACAATGTTGTTTAACTTGTCCTGGAGAAACTGTTACAGTTTCAGAACACACCGACTCTAATTAGAGTAAATCACTCCTGATGGAATAAGCAATCTGAGAAAAAGAAGAAGAAAAAAGTGAGTGTAATTTCTAATGCCACAGGGAGGACTTGACTGTACGAAACCTGTCATTAAATCTTAGGAGCTTTGCTTTGAAGCAATAGCTAATAGTGCAGGGCAAGAAATAAGCCTGATTAACATTTTATTAGTAACTTTAACCACAAAAAATGGACTTTAAATAATAGCCAAGACCTATCATCTTCAACTGATCTTGACATTTATTTAAGAAAAAAAAAAAACCGAAACAATTAAAATGACTTTAAATAAATTAGGGTGTTCATTCTGTACATTGCTTATCATCTTCTTATTTAAAATACTATGTTTGGAGATTGCCAGATCTAACTGAAGGGGAGGGGGTTCCAGTGGCTTAAACAAGTCATGGCAGATTTATATATATGTTATTCACCAGTTAATATTAATTCATATCACAATAATCTTTGCTGCACTTTAATACAGCAAATCAATCAGCAATATCTACATTAAAAAGTCTGGGAGAGATGTATTAGGTCTATTGCAAACAATTTACATCTGTAACCTTAAGGCCTTATTCCACAGGATTTATTTGAATTCGTTGCACTGCAAGAGGCAGTAGTTATGATTTTTTTCTGCCCTACAGAATAATTCAATGTAAAGCTTGGACGGACCACATATTTTTTCTGTTTGGATTCTCATGGTACCACTACAGCACGTAATTGTGAATGCATTTTTGAAGGGAAAGAGGTTTTCTTGCTGTTGATTTAGATTTTGGTTTTCAGATTTTTAGTGAAAGCGTTTTGAAGCAATTGCTCTTCTGTTTGGATTTTTTGTTGTTGTTCAATATCTTTTAGCTCAATTTTGCATTGAACACAGAAGACAAGGGAAGTGGCACAACAGTGAAGAGAAACAATACCTGCAAGTGGAATAGAATAATCCCCTCAAAACCTGTAATCAGTATATATCCAAAAGGCATAAAATTCTTGTGAGCATACTGCTTAGTTTTAGACATGGGTTTTCAGACATTTGGGAAAGAAGAGAAAGATTTAGAGAGGCAAACTTTAGGAATGTATTTTGTAGACTTTTGTAAACAACTCACTTTCCTGTACTGGAAATTTTAAAAAGCTAAAAAAATATAGGAGGCTGAAATAGGTGGAAAGGAATGGAAGTAAAAACTGTGGATGTGGATGAACACTAAGGTATTCATCAGTGTAAAGTTTTCTTCCTGGGGGTTGTTTTTTTCCCTTACTGTTTTACAGTTTTCTGGTAGTTTTGCTGTCACATGGGGTTTGCTCTCCATTTTTTTCAGTAGGCTGGACATGACTAGCTGATTCCCTTCAGTATTCCCAATTCCCCTGGCTGCCTGTGGACCTCTCATTTTTTGTCTGGAAGAGGTGTCTGAAGGCTGAGTGGCAGGAAGAAGAAATCTGTTTTTGCACTCAGTAACAGGTAGATGTGTACTGATAATAATAGATATGTATTCCTCTTTAATGTAAATTTCAGGCTTTATATTTTATTTTCAGCTTTACATATGCATATTAGCATATAAACTTCTCCAGGAAATTCTTTCCTAGGACTTGCTGTATTTCAGGTGTGCAGTATGCTGACTGTTCAAGTCCCCAGAGACTGGTTTATTTAACCTAATCCTCCCATGCTCAAATATGAGCTCTTCTATCCAGATGTTTAAATCTGTGGCTTGAAACATTTTATAGGACCTTAGAAACTTTTTTCCCCCAAGTATTAGCATTCCATTTATTTAAAATTGGTGTCAGGGGGGTTGTAAAAATACTGACTACTTCTGTTTCAAGTCATTAATTATTCAAATTTCCTCCATTTACTTTATATTTCAGTCTGAAGGAATTCTGACTTCTCAATGAATAAAGAGATCACAAAAACAACCCTAGAACTGTTGGTATAAATCCAGTACTTTTTAGTACTCAGGATTGCAATCCATTCAGAGAAGTGGGTACAACTATATCACCTTCCTCCTCCTAAAAGAATTCACGAAGCGTACAGCCAGTTAGCTGCTGAAATTTAACTTTTTGTGACACAGTGTTTTTCAGCTCTGAATAAATGATGTTCAGAAAGTGCATATGGGAATATGATCATTAGCTTGCATGTATACAGTGTGTATATACTGCCCCAGGGCTGGTGGAACTTTGGTCTGAGTCCCACAAGTACACTTTTAAACAAACTTTTCAACTGCTCTCTAGTCTCAATCATCAGGGTTTCTCTTATATTAAGAATTAATATATGCTCTAATTTCATATATCATTATTTAAAAGATCAATATGGAGCTGGAAAGCAAATAAAATTGAGTTGTTTTGACTTGGTCACACACTAGAAGATTATACCTGCAGACACTGACCAAGGGCTGTTTTCTCTAGTTTTAGATTTAACCTGACATATCACTGTCTTGCCAAAAAAGAGCTTCCTAATTTGTCAATATGTGAAGTTTCACACAGTGCTATATGCAAGCGTGTCTGTGTGCAGACTCTAAAAGTTTAAAGGTTATATTAATTTCTTAAGGGGAAACAAGTCGTATTCAAATGATTATCCTCAAGAAGTATGTTTTGTATTGTGAAACAAGGCAGTAATTCTGTATTCTGTCCTTGTCTATCTCAGTTGAAATGAGATGCTCGAAGGGAATAAGATGTATCCTTCTGACACCTCTTATCTACAGATTTTTTTAAGTATTTTTTTCCTCAGTATATTTTGCCTTTTTCTGTCAGCTTAGTTATAAAAAGAAAGTAAGACTGTGACTGCAAACAGGCAAACCTGACCCAAAATCTTCAAGAATGCTGTAAGTGTTATATTGGAGAATACCTGTAGCCTAACTTGAGGCTAAAACCTGGATGAGATGATAGGCACTAACCGTACCAGGGAGAAGGGAGGATACAGCATCTGCAGATAAGGGTCCCTGCATTGACACTGTTTAGTGCAAAGATTCTTTTTCTCTATCCCTAGTCCATAGACCATAGACCTCAGGGCAGGCTAATTCACACATTTCCTTCCTAGATCCCTGCACCTTAGGGCATGGAAATGTATATGCATTGCAGGCAAAATATATATCTTTTCACTATCCTACCCATAAAGGAAGAAACCTCTCAAAAGAGGAAGTATATAGATGCAAGTTCAGCTTTAAACTGCAACATTTAAATGAATACCTGGTGTTATCACTGAGTCAGTGATTTTCTCAATAATTTTAAATGCTCAGACAAGAGGATTCCTATTTGGGCCTATTTGTAGATCCCTTGAATAATGAATGCTGGAAGTCTCTACACCAGTTCTAACGTGCAGTTATTCTCTCCAGATCAGACGTGCCCTGGGGTCGAAGTCGAGTGAAAGGAATGTTTTATTCCAACATTTCAGAAAACTAGGAGTTGGACTTGTTTCTGAGTCTGACCTTTCAGAAAAAGGAATTTACTGTCCTCATTACTGACTGTAGGATTTTCTTAACAACATGGATCAGCTGGGTCAAAAGGTGAGAGATACCAAGGTATACAGAACATAGATGAAAATCAAATATCTTCATTGGCTGCTTCTTTCGGTTCTATTGCCTTGAAAAAAAAGAAATCAGTCAGCAGAGAATCTATACAGTGCACAGAGCCACAAAATTCTGGAGCTATGCTCTTTCTATTAAACCAAATGTGGGAAATATGAGAGAACAGGGAATCCAGAATCACTTCAGTTGCCATCTTGGATGTGGTGGTGTCACCTAATCTATGCCTTAAATAGTTTAGCCATTCTATTGTATCAGCTCGGATGGTCCATCACATTCACAGATGAGTTGAGATTATTTTTCCCATATGTTAAAGTCAAAATATATTTTCTTGTATATTATAAATACACTCTAGGTTTGGGATTACCCTGTAAATTGTCTGGATTGGTTCTTTGAGTAAGGCAAGAAACCCTAAAGGCAGGTGTTAAGCTTGCATTGCATGATGAATCCTGGAGCAGAGACCCCTGGAGCCAGGAGCAGCACGGGTGTAGCTGCACCACACTCTGAGGTAATTAAACTATGGAAAGGAGAATGTCTTTCAAAGGAAGCCATAACATCAATTAGAGAAATAGTGCTGGGTTTCTTTGTTTTGTTGTCTCATATCTATCTATCTATCTATCTATCTATCTATCTATCTATCTATCTATCTCTATATCTATCTCTATCTCTATATCTCTATATCTATCTATACCTATATCTATCTATATCTATATCTATCTATACCTATATCTATATCTATATCTATCTATATCTATATCTATATCTATATCTATATCTATCTATATCTATATCTATCTATATCTCTATATCTATATCTGTATGTATAAAATATTGAATTTTTTTTAACTTAGGCAGACACTACCTGTTAGTGTTTATATATGCAGTTCCACAAGGGCTGGAGTTGATTCCCCATTTCATTCTCTATATCTTAACTCTGATAAAAGGTTTGGAAAAGCTTTTCTGTTCTGTTTGCCTCTCTTGGTGTTAATAGGATCGATCTTTTCCTTGCTGTCATTGCATTTCAGGCATTCAATGGGCAGCACTAAAAGCAGGGAGAGAAAGAGGACAGTGTTAAAGACATGAATCATTTCCTTCCTATGCCTATGGACAGACAAGCATTCTCTTGATGACCTAGAAGGTCTAATTACACTGGAGTACAGTGAAAAATGTACCCCTCTGAGGATACTAGTCTTCTTTGGCAAAAGCAGTAAAATTTAAGAATTCTCCCTAACACTCTCTCACACAGAAAAAAATACATCTTACCATTTAAAACTAGTAGGAGTCTCCATACTAAAATGTCCCTTCCCTCTCCAGTCACAAGGTGACAACTGATAGTTTTTCAGTGGAAGTGGAGGGTTGACAAATCCAGACTGTGGAAGTGACAAGCAGATTTCAAAGAAATCCAACAGAAAGCCTTCTGTAACTCCAGTCAGTGAACTATAACTTTAATTTGTAATAATCTGTTTATGAAACAATTTATTCTTGTGAATATTTGCACAAACTTGTGTCATAGTGAATGTGTAATGCATAAAAAGCAAAATAGTACAAAGATAAATAATGATAATATTAATTTTGTATGAGTAAAGATCAACAAACTTTCCATAAAGACTGTTGTTATTTGCAAGTTTCCACTTGTAAACCTAAACTCACAGATAGCAAAATTATGTTACACCTAATAGAATTTTCAATTTTTAGTTTAGAATTCTCCACTTAAATTGCTGAACAATTTTTTTTTTCTAGATCCATGTTTTTCCTGTGTCCACCTCTGTGTGCTGTTCAGTCAAGCAGATATTTATACTTCTGGCTTAATAGTGTTTTCTCTAATCTCTGTATTTTATTTTTCTTTCTCGTTGTTCATTCCAAAAGGAAATCTTTGCATTGCAGTTTAGTTTTGATGATCAGTTATTTCTCTTCTCTTGTTGACATATGTCATGGAGGAGATGCTATTTATGCTAGAGATCATTAAGTCCCCTAGTCAGATATAACACAAATCCAAGAGAGATATCAAAGCTTCATTTCCTCTATGTAGGAACATATGAGAGGAGACCAGAATTCTTTCTGGTATTAATCCTAGCCAGTGTATGGTGCTTCTAACTGGCCATCAATCCATCTATTAAGCCTATATTTGATCATGTCAGTGCTGAATTATATGTGTCCAGTAAAGGTGTATCACCTGACAAGTTGCTCTGGCTAGAAACAAGCAAGCAAGCAAGCAAACAAACAAATAATATTTTTAAAAAATTTCATTGTGTCCTTTGGACAGCTCTGGCAGGATCAATGCCTCGACCTAGGATTTTAAAATAAAATATTTACAGTGCCTTTAAACAAAAATAAAAAATGTTTTAGAGTGCCAATTAAAAAAAAAAATACTGTTGCAATTCCTCACATAAAGCATAACCCTATGAGAAGTAAAGTGGCTTGACCTAAAAACAGTATTGGGTTTACAAGATTCGTAGACACTAAAGAATTTCCACTTATTTTTTAAGTTTTTCCTCTTCACTATTAAAAATTTAAATGCATTTTTCTTAGAAGACAAACTTGATTCTGAAAATGTGCAGGGTCATTTATTTTCTGGGCACAGTCATTTATTCACTGGGTAGTTTTCCAGCTGGTCACTTTTTAATCCAAGAGTGCAAATGTAAATAAACATTTTATTAGCTTTTTTATTTGTCTATTTCACCCACTATGCTTGTTGATATGATGTAGAGAGTGGTGTTTGTTCAATCTGGAGAAGAGAGGGCTTTGCAGGGATTCTCTTGTTGGTTGCTAATACTCAATGGGTGGTTGCTAGAGGGAGCTAAATTCTTCTTAAAGGTTCTCAGTAGAGCAAAAGGCAACAAACCCAGTTGCAACACTGCAACACTGTAAATTTTACTTATGCATTAGAAATTTTTTTTTCCCATGATGGAGGCCAGCTCCAGAAAATGTTTTCTTGGGAGGCTGTGGAATCGCTGTCCTTAGATATGTTCAAAATAAATAAATATTTTTAAAATCATCCTGACTGTGTATAATATGCCACCCTTAAAGACACAACAGCTGTATCTTCAGTTCCATGGGCAATATTTTTAGGAGTTTGTTCTACAAGACAGAGCAATTGGATTTCAAAATTATAATTTTATTAGTAGAAGCGAGTTAGCAGGCTTTGTTTAGAGGTTCTCTGGAAATTAAATAGTTCATTGATTGCTGCTTGGTGATTATCTTCAGGTCACTGTAAATAAACAGACTGTTCAATGTGATTAAATCATATTTTTCATGCATTATCTCATTTAAACTTTAAGTACTTAGTTTACAGAAAAGGTAACTTGTAACTTGCCAGCAAAATCAGGAGTCACAGAGCATGCTGAGCACCTTTGCACATCAGTAGCAGAAGATCTATTGCAATACAAAGCAGACACCACTAGTGAGATTTCTCTAGAGTCACGATGGCAATTCTAAGGAATTTCATAACTTCATATACAAAAGGAAGGGGCTGCCAGTGGCAACTCTGCTTTTCATGTGAAACTAAACTGAGTCTTAGAATTGGGATTATTTCTTTTTGTGTCTTTCACTACTGCTTTTTTTAAAACTGTGCCTGAAGTAACCAAGAAGGGTTGGTTTGGGGATTTTTTTTTTCTGTAACGTCAATAGTACTTATCTCAATCTCTGAGACTCCAAACCTGCTTGCCCTGGTCAAGCCCTGATGCAAGCTGGTCCCAGTGCATTTGTGCTTGTCCTGTGCAGGTTGCACTGATTCTGCATCAATACTGAGCACAGGGTGGGGCAGTGGCTGTAAGGAAGGCTTGGAAATCCTTCCTCTTCTTTCCCGTGCTGTCTGTATAATCCTGATGTAAGTGGCTCAAACAGAAAAACATGAGATGCTGCAGAGGCAGGACCTTCCATTGATGAGGAACTATGGTCTGGCACTCAAGGGAAATAAATAGATAAAAGTTTAATCAACCCTAGAAGCAGCAGACAAATATCACTGTGTCAAGCAGTCTGTTTTGCTCCATAAAGCAAACCAAAAACAGGTTGGAGGGAGAGGACGGAAGTAGGGAAGTATTGAATTAAAACTATGGGATCAAACAGTACAAAGTAATATATATCACAGGCTCCACAAAAGAATAAAAAGAATAAAAAATAATCTAGAAGAGGACTCAAATTTATACTTCAGAGTACAAGGAAATACAAGTGGGCTGTAGAGCTGTTCTGTACAAAGCTCCATAGCTGTCTCATATATTTTAATCATACCTCATTTTGGAAAATATTATGTCCTACATCGAAATAAAACATGTTCTTTTAATTAGCTGCAACGACTTTAATTGAATGAGAACAGAAAGAACACAAGATGACTGCTGAATTGAATCAGCCAAATCAAATTTCACTGGTACATTGCCACCACCAGTGTGCTTCAGTCAAAAGGCAGTCTGCAGTGAGGCAGGGGCTGCCCCTAATGACATGGTTTTCATCACCAGGGCACAAAGTCCTTCAACAGTTACCACATTTCACCACATATGGAGGGGAAAGAGAGCATCAAAAGAACTGGTACAAATTGTTATGTTCATGTAAAGCAAACAAAAGCAAAAGTGGCCTTTCAGCTGCACTTTGGTTGTGATCCTGGGAGACGGAGGTCCTGAGTGCCTGTGCCCTCAACTGAAACTGTAAAAGGCATCCTTGAACATTTAGTCCCTAAGTGTCCTTTCATTTCAGTGAGACTCCTTTTCTTGAAGTGCTCTTTATGCATTATACATCATCAGTACTATTTTTGTTTAGACACATCAGGAATCATCCCACAGCGATTAAAAATCATTATTCCATTAACTTTCCTGCATAGAAAAAAATAATTACTCCATGAATCATAATTAAAGTTTCCACTTCTTTCAGCAAGCAAAGACAGACATTGAACAGACCTTCTTGTTATCTATTTTGGCTGTTGTAGTGCTTCATTTTTCATCTTGCTTTCATGCTAACTGAGATCTCCATGCTTTCCCTTCATGTTTGTTTCCCTCACGTGGCTGTGAAGTTTGATGAGCTGCAGAGCACAACTAATGAAGGGAAAAATGGCTGTATGGATAGGCAAGGTACTTTGGGTATTTTTCTAGTATTTTGCTGAGTGCCAGAGCAGGGTTTTTTTTGGTGTTTTGGGTTAGTTTGTTTTTGTGGGTTTTTTTAAAATTTCATTACTTTTAATATTTAAATGTAATGTTGGAAGATTTTTGCTGTATTTTGCCAGATGACCAGGCTGATAATCCATCTTACTCTTGTCCTGCTGCTTTTCCCCAGGAGTCAGTGTTTTACCAAATACATTTGTCAGCAAGGTCATAGTTACATCTAATGAAAGCATGTGCTACCACCACTTGTGCATGAGCAGGTAACCGCAGCCTTAAAAATGTATTCAAAGTTACTGATTTAAAATATTTGCAGGTATTCATAAATATATCTAAATTAATTAGAGGAAGCACCAAATAAATATTCCAAAGAAGGAAACTGCTGAAGAATTGTGCTTTAATGAGTGGTTCTTTTTTATCATTGTCTTGGTGGTTGTCACGATCCACTATTAATACAGAGCGGGGGTCGTGATGGTTCGTTTGATCTCAGAGGTGCAAACAGGCGAAATGCAGGGGACAAAATCAGTTTATTCAACAACAGCAATGCATTTTTATTAAATGCCAACAACTCAGTTGCAATAGAGGGGAGAGATATAGGAAACAAAGTATAGAGAGAAAAAGAAGAAGGGGATGGGATAACAGCTACCACCGAGATGAGACAGACGTCTTCGTGGTCCAGCCAATAGATGGGTCTTCCTCCGTGGGGAGATCTCAAAGGTCTTCTCCAGAGGGTCGCTCTTTTATAGTCCTTTTCCAAGGTGGGTGGCTTCTGGCCAAAAAGTGGGACGATTTATGGTCCATTGTGTGGTGCTCTAGGAGACAGGTGTGATCGTGCAGTACACGCAGCCTCCAGTTGGGACAGTACAATCTCTGGTTGATGCCACAATCTCCGGTTGATTCCACAACAGCACAGTCCAGTGAGCACAACACACCTGCACACAGTCACTTGACAAGCATCCACCTTGGCCAGGCCAGGAAACCATTGTTCAGAGTCAGCCTGGGTGGGGGTCCTCAAGGTCTCCTTGCGACGGTCGGGAGGCAAAAACAAGGGAAACTTCGGACCGACCCTTACAGTGGTGAGACAGGCTCCTGCAGTGCTCTAAGATGTGAATACAAATTATTTGTGTTCTTTTTACCAGATGTCCAGTGAATCCACAGTAACAAACTCACTTTGTCTAGTCAACCAGGACTTTACAGACCTACGTTTGTAGCACCATAGTGAGGGCTGTCTGCATCCCAGGTGATGTCCATAATTCTTACTCAGGTTCAGGAGCTTTACAGAGACATTCAACATGTCATCCATAAGCCTTAGCTCCTGAGTGACAAAGCACAGAGAAGAGTTTGATTCACTTACCATCTGAAAATACTTTTTATTGACAAGATAAACAAGTGTTGCCAACACATAGGAGAGTTCAAACCACTCCAGTGTCTCAGTGAAGGTACAGTCTGGTCACAATACAGTTTCCTGAGATTTTGGATTTTTTTTCCCATCTCCATTGACATCTTTTACCATTTTGGTGTAAATCTGACACAAGGTTTGGCCTCTTACCCCCTTTCTTGTTCTTCTCAGAAATATTAACACTGTTTAGAGTGATGTTCAGTGAAAATCTAGTCTCGGCATTTTCTATAGATTTAAAAAGAGGAATCTAAATTTATCAGAGATAAAACCCAGTAATTTATTATTGTTAAGTGTGGAAGTTAGCTGCAACCATAGCAAATATCTTTTCTATCATCTAGAGTTGCCACTCAGAGAACTTTCTTCAGCAATAACTTGAATAAATATTATGAGCTGCCAGTTACAGTTTCTTTCCCTTTGGGACATAAAGATCTGGTAAAGAACTTACCATACATATTCCTATAAACTGCTATTCTGAAGTGAACAATATACTCTAAATTATTTGGAAGATACAACAATGGCACAAAATAAAAATTAATAGGAGGACATTGAAAGATCCCCCATCCCCTGCCTTTTCTTCCTCCCCCAGTAAAACTGAACATTTTCTAAATTTCATCACAGCAGCTTTCAGCAGAGATGATTTCTTGCCCAAAGGCACAGGAAGATTAACCAACTATATCCAACTGCTCAACCATAACTCATCTGAAAAGGAGTCTAAAGAGCACATTGTAAGCTTCACAAATGCAATCAGTTTATCAAGGTCAGATAAGGACAAGAGCCTGAAAAGATATGATTCAGGATAAAAATTGAACAGATACTGATACTCTGCAATTAGAACCCAAATAAGGCTACCTGCTGAATCACAGAGGTGCAATACCACATTCTGCAAAAATTCACTGTCAATAGAACATACATAACCTGAAATCCCTGCTGATGAGGAGAAATTAACTTTGTAGTCAACAAATTTATTGATGCTTTCCTTTTACAACTGTACAGTGGAATCAGCGAGATTAGGAGGGAATTTTTAATGCATAAATGAGGAGCTTTTATGCACATTTTTTATCACATCAGTGAAATGACAGTGTGTCTCTGACAGTGACCTCTGGTATAATCATCATTAGTGAAGGAGCAAGATGGAATCTGCTGAGAGGCTGACACCTGACAGGTGAAATATATGTATTTTTTATGAAATTGAGGGTAACATTTTAATGGCAAAGATGCTGCATAGATAAAGTCAGAAAATCAAATTGCTGTACAATCTTGAACGTGTAAAAGTGGGAAAGAAGTAACCTATTGTTCAGAAGATACGAGGCAAGAAGTAAGGACAGGAGAGAAGAAAACCTAGAGACAAAAGAATGTATCATGGCCGATGTGCCATTCAGCAATTGTAGAAAACAACTAACAGGCACAAGAAAGTTAAAAATATTTCTGATCTTTGCAAACCTTGTTTGTAAAAATCAACTGCTTTGTTTTTGTTGTCACTTTTTAGTTTGTAATTCACAAGAACAGATGGCTTGGTATGTCCTAAATAAAGGTCCTTATCCTTAGATAATATTTTTGCTGTAGTTGATTGTCCTTTGGGATAGTTGCAAATGAACATGCAAGCTGTCAATTTGCTGCAGTTCTGTGCTCATATATGTGAGTCACTAGGACTTCAGGGTTCCAACTGCACTTTACTTAGCATCACCAAAAAAATAAAATATCCCAAGGAGTCTTTCCCTGAGGCTTTTTGCCTTCTTGAGCACGTGGGTGTATTGTAGAAATGCACGAGAGAAGCTGACTCAACATTTGAATCAACATTGTCTTTCTTCCACCCAACTGCCCGTGTGCATAACCACCTGTATTCCCCAAAGCATTTCATGATTTGGCAGAAAAACACAGCTAAAGTCACCTCTACATGGTGTCATAAAGGTTTATTCTCTGGACATGTGTGACTCTGACATCACTGAGATTGCTGTGAATGAAACTCCTCTTCAGTCCAGTATTTGCTTAAAGATTATAGGGTTTTAGAAAGTAGAGATGATGTAACTGCTCGCCACTGCCTCTTACTGTTTCACATTAGAAATATGTCATAAAAATGTGTATATGGATAAAAACTTACCATCTAAAGACTGGTTTAAAATAATGTGATTTGTTCTTACTAATTAATCTTGTAGGCCAGGCATCAGTGGGTAGGCATTGAGTATAATCGACACCTTTTTTATTGCTTACCTACTAAGTTTCCTCAGTTTTCCGGAAGCACTGATAGTAATCCTGTGGTTTTCTGTTACAAGTTTGATCTTTACACAACATGTTCTCAGTCTCTCAAAGGGAAACTTGCTGCATGAAGCTGCTCTTGAATGGTCTTCAGCCAGATTTTGTGTGCATACACATTGTACGTGCAGTACAGTGAGGCTGAGATTGGCCAGAGATTAGTTTGGCAAGAGGTTGTTGAAATCAGAGGCATAGAAGGAAAGTATTTGCTTTTCACTATTGTTTGGTTCAGATGCTCAATTTCCTTTCCCTGTCAGCAAAACCTAGGCTGTTACAACATTTTAGAAAATAATGCCATTTCCATTTACATATCACCTACATAAAATATGGTAGTTCTTCATTCAAAATTAAGTTCTTACAACATAAAATCATGCAAAATATGTTGTTATTATGTAATTGAAAGTGTATTTGGAAACACAGAAGACAAAACCTGAAATTTGGTTTATATTGGGAAAGAAAAAAATTACCTTAGGAGAACACTATGAAAAAGAACTGCCTATGAAATTTAAAAGCCAAAAATCGAGATTCTCTACATCTTTACCAAAAGGTACAGTCATAATGAGAAAGACATTCTTAACTGTAAAGGCTGCATAGTTCAGTGAAAGGTTTGAACATATATATCAGCTACATTTTTAAAACCTTCACATTTCAAAGTACTGGTGCTCTGAAAATTTTCATAGAAGCAAGATTGTTTCAAATACTTGATAACATAAAGTGAGATCAATGAGTAGTTGCATCAGTGAAACTTACCACTGATAAGTTTTTATAGAATCACACGATTCACTTTCTGACCAAACTTGATGGTTTCTGGAAAAATACAAATGCAATGGTTTCTTGCTCACTGGATTCAAATACTTGCAAGCGTGTATGGAAACTGTCATAACATTAAGTAAATTAATTTTTTGTTTAATTTAGTTTTGAAAATTCTAGGTTTTTTAAGACAAGAGAAAAGAAAAGTTTAGTTGAATGAAGATCTGATGCCATTAACAAAATAATAGGAATATATTAGACCAAAAAACCAAAAACTTTTGGAGTTAACACATCCTGGTTAGAAACACCCCAGCTTTAAAAAAGCTGCAAATCTTTGAATGTCTTCTCATTGTCACGTGGACCAACATTTCAGCAGAACTGTAAGAGGAACACCGAAGCTTAGCCCTTCATTTGCAACAGGGGAAATGTTCAGAACCTTTTTCTTTCTTTTTGTACAGGTGCAGATCAGGCAGAGATAAAAGCAAAACAGGTATGACAGTTTCAGTTAATAATAGAAGTTGATGCCTTGTGCAGTGGACCGATGCTGATATGATGGTACTCAGGTGTCAGACTTGTGCTGTGCTAGGAAAATCACTGCTACACAGTTCAAATCATTGCAGTTCTGTACAAAAATGGTATATAATGAAAAAATAATGTAGGAAACAGCCCCTTAAGTGCTCATAAAATTTGCAGGCACTGCAACAGCTACTGTTCAGTGTGCTGTGAACAGTAAGGATGCTTTGGTGTCCAAAATAGATCAGGTCAGGGCACCCAAAGCAGACCTGGGTGAATTTTCTAGCAGTAGGTGATCAGACAGTTTTAAAAATAAAATATAGTGATAGCTTAATAGATATTTTTACAAATTCTCTTTTATTATTATCACAATTTTTAAGGATTAAAGATGTTTCTCTTGTGTACAACAGGTATTTCATCCCTCTGCCCTACACCCACTCCTTATATGAAGAGGAAAGGCAGGTTAAAAATATTAGGACCAAGGGTATAAAAACAAATAATGTAGCTATTGAAACCTGTGCTTAAGATGGTGAAAAAAAATTCTTATACTGGAAAAAAAATTCAGACTCCTTAGTCCACTCCCCATAGACATTATAGCCAAAGCCAACTCATGGACTAACATAGAAGAGGAGAGAACAATAACCTGAAGCTAGATTTGCGTGGATCTTTGTGGTAGGATTTCTGCCTTAATTTGTGCATATAATTGCTCTTTGTCTATGTTCCACTTCAAGTCAATTGAAGCTCCTTCCAGATTGTGATTCATTATCTCTTAAAATAGATCTGATAAATTATCTAGGAAGAGAGCCTAAGGTAAGTCGCTCACAATTAGATGTCTGATTTTTGAGCAGCTGAATCTCACTTAATGCTGACAGTAAAGCAAGATCACAGAGTACACGCATGGCAATTGCCTTGTTCTTTCCTGTAACCTCTATCCCACTCTAATGAAGCAGCCCTCATGAGAATGATTTTTCCAAGCTGAATTATGCTATAAGAATTAGTTTTTACTTCCTATCTTTCCCTCACTCTTAGCACTTCTATCTTTTTGAAATCTTTTCAGTCTCTGCTCCCACATCTCTGTTCTTTTCCTATTCTTTGCAGCTTTATTTCCTTTCCAATATACTAGTTTTGGCTGAAGGTCCTTTAGGGTCTGTATTGTCTGTCCATTCCCACCTTCCGCTGTGCCGTACCTCAGGGTAATCTCGTCTAACAGCAATCTAATGTACCATTTCTTTTTCTGCTGGGAAGGCGTGTAATTTACTATCAATACCAATCCTCTTTCCTTCCACTCAAGCTAAAACCTTGTTTCTCTGATACCTCCAGGTAAGAACATTGTCTGTTCTTAAGTTCACCTGCATTACCTATCTCTGCAGCAGCATCTCTCCTTTTAGGTGTTGTATGAACTGCAGAGATCAGCCTCTGTTTGCAATTTCCTCCAGACTGCATCCAAATATTTTAGACTAATTGTACATTATACCAAATAAACCTCTTTTTCTTGCATTGACATGCTTTTATCCAGGCTACCAGCATCATGTGTCATCCTTTACTGGACTTTGACCAATGCAGTCATGCTTCTGCTCAGCAGTCTTGCTAATGTTTTCAGAATGCTGTAAGGATTGTTTTTCCTCTGTTTTTGAGGTTTTTAAATTTCCCTTTGCAGCTATCCATTGGATATTCCTTTTTATTAAATTAAAATAAGCTTTCTGTTAACTACTACTCATCAGGTCATTTCAAATAGACAACTGTCTCCATCATTGACAACCAGCCTCCATCATTGTTCTTGATCTTGATTCTTATTAGGAGCACCCTAAAGCAAGTCTCTTTCGTCATTTTGCTGAAATGATGTCCACAAAGAAACAGCAAAATTGTCATCATCTGTGCTATTCGTGTGCTACATATTTCTATTGTCTATTATTCTTCTCAATTTTAGTTTCTCTTCTTTTGAACTACAGCTTGTCTCCATTCTCCTATAAAAATTTTCAATCTGTATAATTTATTTTCTGCTGTTCTTCTCAGCCAGTCTTTTTTATTTATGGCTTTATTTATGGGGTCTTTATTTATGGTTAGAGTCATGGTAGTAATATTAATTAAAAGAAAGAAAAATAAGGAACAACTGCAAGATTTGGTATAATATAAATTGATACACTGTTAACAAGGTGAGACTAGAAACTAATTTGTAGTTATTTTACATAAAAACTTACTATTATTCACTTTTGATGGCCAAGGAATATTTAAATTATGTTGCAATACTGTAGTTACATTTTTCTCAATGAAAAATTCTGTTGAAAATTTTTTCTGTCAGGAAGAATAGAATAATGAAAAAGGAGTGTTTGCAGATTCATAAACTTGAAAATGAACATGCAAGGTTAAAAGTGATCATATGTTCCTTTCAACATCACAAATTTGTCTCAATCCTCACAGTTCCTGAAGTGGCAGTATCCACTCTGGCTGGTTGACAGTGGATTCATAATATTATTCTTTACAGCTCAGCTGTGGTGTGTTGTATTGTTATAACTTGAATATTTTAGATTTTTGTGTGCATTGCTATATAGTGCAGCAAGAACTCCTCCAGTCAAAAAGAGAGTTATTTCTGAATTACTATTCTTCAATAACAGAATTCAGCAACCATGCTTATTAAATCAAAACTTTGGAAAAGGAAGCATAAACCCAATAGTCCATATAGATGAGAAATATGTTTCTCAGTATTTGAATTGCTCAGATGTGAAAATCAGTGCAAGCTATACAATCACTCTTGTGTTTATAAAGGGATTTTCATAACAATGTGGTCTTACCAATTGCATGGTTTATTTCTTCAGGAAAACCATGCTGACTAATTTCAAATTATTTGTATAAGATGAAAATATAAATGAGAAAATCTTATATCCTGTGAAGCACAGGGAAGGGTTTCATGATTGAAGCTGCTTTACAGCAATGGGCTACTCCATCAGATTAGAGAGGTTTTTGCACCCTCAAAATTTGGAAGAAAGCTGTGAAACTAACTTGAAGTTTTGGAACATAAACCTGTAATAGTTAGATACTCTGATCATAGGTCAATCATTTCTTGGAATGGAAAAACTCTTTTTCTCTACATCTGATTTAAAGGCATAATTCAACTTCTATTTTTCTTTCTACTTCCCTACATTTAAGCAACTAGATTTCTACAGACATCTTCTCACAGTATTATCTTTTTGTTAGAATTCCTTTGCCCTCCTAATATTTTTTTCCCAGGCATTTTTAATACCCATGAAAAGCCACTTCGTATTAGAGTCAAGTTGTCAAACAACAGAAATTGGAGAGCCTTGGAAGAAGGCAAAAAAAAAAGCTAATTCATTTATTTCATAAACTCCCTATGAACAATAATTCTAGCACACGTAGGCTGAAGGCAGGAAATTCTCCAAATCTAGGAAAAAACTGATTTAGTCATGGTCTAAATTAAATTTTATAAACTATTTTAGATCTTTTTTATAAATGCTACATTTATTCTGTTGTCTTGTTTACATAAACTCGTATCTCACAATCAGAATATTGCAATGTCTAATTTAGTATTTTAGAGAAAGAGATGTCATTTAAATAACTCTTGTGATCTCCTTACTGCACTGCTTGGTTAGTTAAATTCTCTGCTATCATAAATTTGCTTGCCCACCTAAAGATTTCTTTTCACTCCCCGCTCTCTAAAATCTGAGGATTCCTTAAAAAAGAAATCAACCTCCCCCAAAAAAGATAAAGAAAACAAATCAACAAACAAGCAACACCCCCACCAAAAAAAAAAACGACAGCAAAAACCCCACATGTGCGGCCACATTCTCTAGATTCTCTAGGAGGAAAATCGAGTTTAAAATTCATGTGCTAAAAATTAAAGGTTCTCATTGGTAGTGTATGCCCAGTGCATGACTCTAGATAACCATTTTCTAACATATTGATACAAGTGTTTTATAGGAATTGTAGTTACTCAACCACCTAAATGTTCACAATGAGCTGGCACCAAAATACTAAATCCAAAAGGAGCAGCAGGTGAGGTAAAGGCTATATTCCTGCAGACACCCTATTCCAGTATTTCCCTCCTGACTTCCCTAGCTCCATGCCCTCGGTTTCCCTAGCTGCAGGCTGGTCTTCAAAAGCTACTTGTCCGGACTAAAGTTCTTGTCAGTGAGCTGGGAAGATAGCTGAAGCCACAAGGCTTGTGGAACATCAATCCTTAACTCTCTTTTATTTCACAGACCAGAGAGCCCAGGTGGCTGCCTTTCTGCTCTTGTAGCACAACTGACCAGCTTTGCAGGAACAGGAAACATTTTCAGGGAGCGTCATGGTATAAGGTGGAAATGGGGATAGCAAATGAAGCGTGAAGAACTGCAGGGATAGCAGTTTTGCACTTTTGATGCATGAACAATTTAGGAGGCTTCCCATATACTTTGTATTTTTCTGCTGCTGTGGACCTGTGAAACACCGGGAGTTTGACCTGTCTTCTGACTGGCAGGTTAGCTCATTGCAAGTGTAACAAGCGAATGTGTTGGGAGGACTATTGCAAGCAGATACAAAAATAGAGTACTTAACTTTGAGGTAGGATGATTGCTTTAGAGAAGCTTCAGATTTAATTAATTCCAATACCCTGAAACCAAGCAGGAAATCACAAAACATTGACTTTGGTATGTTTTGTGTGTTTAGTTTGCCTGAGTCTTTTGCCTGCGGTTTTTAAAGATGCATGGAAATGTTAAACCACAAACCAGCAAAAGCAGTGAAAAAGTCATTGTGAGGAATGCATGTGCTCTGTCCTTTTCGTTCCCAAAGAGAGACTTGTTTTAAATTGAATGGCCCATACTTGAGTTTTGTAATTTGTACAATAATAGCAAACTACTGCTAGCAACACCAAATATTCAAGGATATTTCTCTGCTTTGTGGACTGGGTTGGGTATTTTTAAGCTTATATTGTTCATATCTATAGACCAAATGTTGTAGGGAAAAACATTAGGCAACTGAGCCAAAAGAAAAAACACCCAGTTTCGATTCAAACTGATTCTTCTTATGAATTCCTTTCAGAGTTAATTTTTTTTCTTTATAACAGAAAGGTTTTAATTCAAAGTATTAAAAAATTAATTGAAAAAAATTAATTTTTTCAATTAATTTAAAATTAGTTTCTAAACAAACAGACAAACAAAAAACAACCCACAAAAACCCTTGTGCTAAGATGCAGAAGGAACCACAAAATTTAGAATTTTCTAAATTATTTTCTTAATGTACTTGGACTATTGGTACTGTTTACTAAATAACATGCATAGAGATTAGGAACCTATTGAAAATTATTTGCAGACGTATCTCCTAGTGAAAAGGTAACTTTTGGAATTGAGTACTAGTATATAGGAGGCTAATGTAGTGTTTCTGCCAGCTATCTTGACCACGGATCAAGCAATCATGGGAACTGAAACCATTTTAAGGAGGAATTATCACAGTTGCTATACCTTCCATAAGAATAAGGACAACTGTCCCTTTCTGACATTATCCTGCTGGGTGACAGAGTATTATGTGGTCCTGAAATGCTGTGACTATTAAACTCTACAATCCTATTCTTACAGGTCACTGAAAACACTTTGAAATGCTTTTTTATAGCTCAGCCACAGAGAAATGAAGCAGAAAATGTCTGTGTTAGAGACTTGCCAATTAAAGAAGAAAAAAAAATCTGCTTTTTCTGCCATTGTTTTGACAGATTTATTTTTATTTCTCTAGTAGAGGATATTTATTTCTTTTTAGAATTTAAAAGACTGAAGCTTATATGTGGAAATGAAGTCTTCAGTTTTGAACAAGGGAATAGAATTTCTGCATAGTACAAGCATGTGAGATTTGCTAAAATATTTTGCCATCCTCTCAGTGGAAGTGTTTTACTTCTAAATTGTGTTGCCTGATGCATTAAAGAGTAAGGTACATGTGCTCTGTGCAGTTGCTTTCAATCTTTGACATACAAGTGTTTTTAAAAATGTACCTTGGGCCAATCTCTATTGGGACATGCACAGGACTAAACTACTAATCCACACATGAACTGCAAAGAAAAAATTCTTGTACAGATAAATATAACCCTCTCCTCTCCTCTCCTCTCCTCTCCTCTCCTTTTTCAGATTTTCTGTTTCAATAATTTATAGGACATTATAAATTAATTTTAATAAAAACAGTAACAAAAGAGGCATTACTAGTGTATACCATTGCCATGAACTGCATAAGTAGTTCACAGCTTATAATTTATGTTCTCTTGTTAATATGGCAAACCCCTACACTTTCCAGCTTGAGTGCATGGGCTTGGTCGTTGGGACCTTATGATTGAGGTTGGGGTACAGCTTCCTTCCTGATTTTGAGCATGAATTGAAAATGTTCTGCATGATATGATCTTTCCACCAGGTTGGCTGGTTTATCAGTTGCCTTTACAGTGAAGAGGACTTTTAGGCCCAAGTTTACTGTTATTGGCCATGTCTAAAAAAGAATATTGCTGGAAAGTCTATTCTACTACTTCTAACTCATATTCTGCTAGATAACACTGCAGTCAGAAGTCCATATATGAGAAATTTCTTTTTCAAATTAAGGCTTGAGAGATGCTAAAAACAGCTACTGCAAGGTCAAGTTTCTGTAGTTTACTATCTGCTCTCCCTTCCACAGTGTGTCCTATGCACCAGTGTAGTAAAACTCTAACAGGAGACTGTAAGATTCCTTAAGAATAAAAATTATTCCTTTCCATTTCTGATCATGTGTATTTTTTCATATATGTTCGAAGATCCTGTGATATTTGGCAGGATTTAGAGATTAAAGTCTCACTAGAGAAGTTCCACTGAAAACATGAAGAACAAGTGACAGATTTCAGTCTGTTTTCAAAAAACAGAAACTAACTATGGACAGGATTTACATACACAGTTTCCTCTGTTTCGTTTCAAAAGCTGGAATGACAAACAGAAACCAAGTCTCTTGCAACAGACAAGTATCTGTTTCTCCTCACTTTAGCCCATTTCTATCCCACTGAGGTTATGTGGGTGCATTATCTATACATATTCTGTATTAAGATATCTGTGTTCCGCATGTTTCTCTATCAAAGAGTGAGAAAATCATTTAATAATACTGCCTAGAGCTTTCCATTTAAATTTTCATTGCATCTGGGAAAGCAGCTAAGTGAACAAGCATTGACTTTCTGAGATAAGAATAAACCCGTAGTGCTTTAATTTTTTTTGGCAAAGAACCAGCATTTCATAATTTCATCCTTTTGGTTTGTTATGGGCTATAACTCAACTTTAATGATCTGATTCAGTGAAGTAATAAAATCCCAGCTTAACTTCGGTTTTTTGGGGGTTTTTTTAGCCAGATTTATTGGTTCATACATGGTTTTTAACATCTGCAGGTCAGAAATTGTCAAATTGCTTAGACCAAAGTATGTGTTTGTTACTTGAGCACAACTGAACACATAGATTTCTGTATTAGAATTATCAGAAGACTGATGATTGTATCACTAGTGATGTATGACTCCATGGCTGTCTACCAAGTTTTTTATCTACTTCTTAGGTTCTGTCACCCATATTTTAGCACATAAGAAAACACTTTAATCAGAACCAAAAGGATTAAGAGGTGTTTGAAGAACTGATAAACATTTATACATATGTGAGGATATATGTATAAATTTAAACTATAATAGCTAATACTATTCCATGTATTAGCTCCTTCACCCTCATATACATATGATGGTGAATGAGCTAATACATGGAATATTATAGTTTAAATTATGCTTGTTTAGAAAATGTGATAGAAATAAGAATAATGTCTAATATTTCTGTCAGATATAAAACAAAAAACAGATAAGAGGAAGTCATAGAATAAACTGGTCTACAATCAAAATTGAGAAGGAAAGTGTAGTTGCCAGTATTTACTTCCCTCCACTCATTTTTTTTGCTTTCATCAAATTAGTGGTAGACAGGTAGGGTAGAATTAGAGGGGAAAGGTCATGTCTGTTGTCCTACTGGCAGTGATTTTCCTAATGAAGCCCAGAAGTCTGCTGGCCTTTTTGCCCCAAGGGCACATTATTGTCTCATATCCAGCTTGGTCCATGAGTTTCTTTGCAAAGCTGCTTTCTGCCTGTTAGTCCCCAGTGTATCCTGGGGCGTGAGGTTTTTCCTTCTTAAAGGCAGCACTTTGCATGTACCGAGAGGGTGGTCAAACCTGGAACCAGAGAGGCTTCCTAGAGAACTGGTTGATGCCCCAAACCTGTCAATGGTTCCAAGACATGTGGACAAGGCCCTTAGTAGTACACTTTAACTTTTAGTCAGCCTGAGATGGTCACGCAGTTGGTCTAGGTGATTGTCCCTTCCAGCGGAGATGGGGAAACATAGTGGCAGAGGATGAGGAAAAGGCTGGAGTACTTGGCCTTCTTTGCCTCAATCTTTAATTGTCAGACCAGCTGTTCTCAGGGTACCCAGCCCTCTGAGCTGGGAGACAGGGGTGAGGAGCAGAATGATGCCCCCATAGCCCAAGGGAAAATGGTCAGCAACCTGCTACACCACACAGGCACACAAAAGTCTGTGGGGCTGGATGGGATCCACCTGAGTGTACTGAGAGAACTGGCAGAAGGACTCAGTGTGCCACTTTTCATTATTTACTGGCAATCCTGACTAACCAGGGAGGCCCCAGTTGACTGGAGGTTAGTTAATGTAACACCCATCTACAAGAAGGGCTGTAAGGAGGATCCGGAGATGCACAGGTTTTTTTGTCTAACCTCAGTGCCAGGGAAGGTAATGGACCAGATCATCTTGAGTGCCAACAGGCAGAATGTGCAGAACAACCAAGTGATCAGGCCCAGCCAGCCTGGATTTGTGAAAGGCAGGTCCTGCTTGACCAATCTGATCTCCTATTATGACAAGGTGATCCACTAATCAGATGAGGGAGAGGTTGTGGGTGTTGTTTACCCGGAGTTCAGGAAAGACTCTGACACTGTTTAATTCACTGAATGGCAACATTCTCCTGGAGAAACTGGCTGCTCATTACTTGAACGGGTGCACTTTTTGATGGATTTAAATTTGGCTGGCTATCTGGCCCCAGAGAGTGATTGTGAATGCAGTTACATCCAGCTGGTGGCCAATCCCAAGTGGTGTTCCCCAGGTCTTTGCATTGGGGCCAGTGTTTAATATTTTTACTGACCACCTGGATGAAGGGATTGAGTGGAGCCTCAGTCAGTTTGCAGAGGACACCCTGCACCTGGGTGGGAGTGTTGATCTGCTGCAGGGTAGGAAGGCTCTGCAGAGGGATCTGGACAGTATTGGATCCATGGCCTCAGACCAAAGGTATGAGGTTCAACAAGGCTGAGTGCCAGGTCCTGCCCTTGGGTGACAACAATCCCATGTAGTGCTATAGGGCTGGGGGCAGAGTGGCTGGAGAGCTGCCTGGTGGAAAAGGCCCTGGGGGTGCTGATTGACAGCCACTGAACATGAGCAAGGGTAGGATGCCCTGTAGTCTGCCAGAGCAGCTAAGACTGTCATCAGGAAGAGGTTTATGGTGACTTCTAGTGGACTACAGCATGACTATGCTTTGCCTCTCTGAGTGGAGAGATCCCTGCAGAATCACATCCCTTCTGGATATGTTTCCACATTAAGCCAAATAAGCAGTGTGATCTGACAACTTTTAGAGCCTGTTGGATTCAGTGGGCTTCAGTATGCAAGGGGTTTGTCCAACATCAATCAGTTGGAACTGGCTTTGGTGGTCTCTAAGGCATAGGGGGCAGCTGGGGAAATTTTGGAATAATTAGGTGGAAATGTGGTTAGTTGTTTAGTTCATGCCTGACTCAAACCTATTTGTACTGCTCTGGTGATTCAGCAATGTTTAGACTTGGTATTAATGTGCATGGAACCATAATCCTAGCCTCATCAAGGTTGAGATCATGACCCTGACCCTCTCCATCAGAAAAAACAACTTTCCTGGAGCTCTAGAGCCTAAAATTATCTGCTCCTATACATTTGAAAGTACTGTCCAGGGAAGTGGTGGAGTCACCACCCCTGGAAGTGTCCAAGAAATGACTTGATGTGGCACTTAGTGCACTGGTCTAGTTGATATGGTGGTATTCAATCAAAGGTTGGACTCGATGATATTTTAAGTATTTTCTAACCAAAATGATTCTGTGGTTCTGTCACCATATGTCAAGAGATGAGGTCATACTTACATTCCCAAGGAAAAAATTATGGAAGGAAAAGCTTAATGAAACATGTTTTAATCATATAGTTAATATGAAGAGGGGCTATGTTGCTTCTGTTCTTTTAATGAAGAGGTTCACTCGCCTGTAATTTCTGCTTCACAATATCCAGTTACTGAAAACATAATAAATGTGGGCTGGGGGCTTTTTGCCTTGACTTGTAAATAACATTTGACCAGTGAGGTTGTATGCAAGAGCAAGGACTGCTCACCACTGACTGCGTTTGATCTTCAGATGGTAGAATTAAATCCTGAAATCCATTTTCCTGCAGCCAGTGAAAATCATGTCTTCAGCTCCTACTGTCAGCACCTGCTAATTTCCAAAATTAGCAAACATTTTGAGATAGCTACACAGATATCAACAAATCATGTGTCTAATATCTGTCTTTCACTGAGCAGTATTTTATTTTTAGCAGGGTATTCTTTTTTCAGAAACAGAATTTCAACACAGAAGTTATAAATTCTCCCCATCTGATGGGTGCAGACACCTGTGCACTTATGCAGGCATGCATATATGCATTTAACACACACTATGCACTCTGCATACAATTCTTTGTCATCCAAATAAGAAAGAGAAAAGAACATCAGGAGGGATGTAGTTCAATAATTATCTATTGTTGAACGCAACATTAGGCTTTTCCCAGAAGTTTCTCATGGATAATTCTCATCTAGTCTACAAGTGTGTGAGTTCCAGTGATTTCCTTCTATGTTTTTGTGCACATCATTCTTTAAATAGGGGAAGAAACACGCATTTTGGGAGTCCATTTTGGGGTCCATTTAACAGATTCATATTTGAGGAATCAAAGGTTTGTAAGGTTCAATTTCCATTTAAAAGTCAAAGTCAGCTTCATTCTTATGAAATAAGTATTGATTTTCTTCAGAGTAATGCTAATCAGAATGCTCCTGAAAAAGGAAAGGAAATTGAGTGTAGAAGAAAGGTACTGTGAAAGAGGATAGGAAATTTACTGTCTCCTGTTTTTCTGAAGGGAATATTCTTCTTGGAGCTTTGAGCTTGATGTCCAAGATTCTCTACAAAGCAAAGTCTATGAAAACAAATACTGAAATTTCAGATACTTTTCTTGATGTCATGTTTTTGTAGTAGCAACATACTTCTAACTACAGGGATTATTGTAACTGTTGAAATTATGAATGCTTTCATAGGATTTAAAACCAATCCTTAAATCTTGTGTCCTTTCTCCAAGGAGCTTTGCATAAGACCTGAAAAATATTAGGAATTCTTGTTTACTAAATAGGTAGTAGGAAATTCACAGAGGCCAGGGCGAGAATGAACCACTGAGATCAATGGGCATTGGTCCTGGTGTCAAGCTTCCATAGAAGTTATGTCCTGTGGTGGATGGAGTCCTGTTCAGCCTCTCCCTTCCACATAGAGCAGGGCATTTTTTTTCAGATTACCTTCCAGAGGTCCCTCCAAACCTAATTTTTCCCTTGATGCTATAGTAATCAGTGAAAATAAAGCAGAGGTGGAAGAGGAACTTCCAATTCTGCGCAACTAGTCTGCATCCCAGCTCCACATCAAGTTAAATTTTGAATGCTTCCCTCCTTCCTCCATTTCCTACCTTTCCAGTTTCCACTTGTAAAGATCTGGTGAAAGAAGCAGTGTGATCCAACAAGTTCCAGCTTGACAGGAGCTGGTTTTCTTTAGCAGAACTAGGTTTGTCTGTTGATTGTTGCCTGAATGTAATGTATTCGAGCTTCTCTATTTAAAAAATATGACTTTCTCAGTGGCTGTAGCTACACAGTGTTCATAATCATGGTCAGCAGCAAGGAAGCTAAAAGACCAGAAAAATGCAAACTGTCACTCCACCTCCCCCACCACCCGCAGGCTTTATGAATAGTCTTTTATGAACGTTGTTAGCTTTCCAGCTACAAGACATTTTAAATGATGGATGAACAAAGGCATCATCTGTGCAAACACTGGGATGTTTGAACCCAGAGGAAGGTTCAATAATTAGTCATGCAGAATATTAGGAATGCCCTTTGGTCATATTCCAAGTTCCTCCTGGATTACAACACAATGTCACAAATCATCAGCTGCTGCAACTGGTGTTTTCACAAAGGAAAATCTTCCTGGTGGTAATACTGAACCAAGAAATGATATTTAACTCTGCATCTTTCCTAAAAACTGGTAGTGTACAGGGACCATTTCACTCTACAAACGGCTTTTTCTGGATGTACTTCTGGAAAATGGACAATTTTTTTTAATCATCTTTCCTTTCCAAACCTGTCATCCTTACAGAACTGAATGTGTTCAGCAGTGGAAAGTGAGAGAGTTTTCTACTGTTTATGTTATCAGCATAACTGTGAACAGTTAAATCTGCAGCATCCTCTCTGTTATAACTTCAAGTAAATAAGAAGAAAGGTACTAAGAAGTACCTTTCCAGGCCCACTGTGGGCCCTAGACTACATGGAAGGAGGTAAATGAGGGCAAGATTTGGAAGCAATGCTTTGTCTTTCACAGTTGTACCAGAAAGAAGCATTTGCCCAGCAGAAGGGTTTTCAGATTGTATTGTGCATTTAAGAAACGACATCATTTACTTCTCAGACTCCTGGAAGGTTTGCAGAACAGATGCATAGTAAAAAATGACTTTTTAGTCAACAAGCTAAGAAAATTTGATCTGGAAATCATTGAGGTATGACAAGTAGGTAACTTTATGCCACCATTTTTCCAAAAGCACTTTTAAAGTAGGACTGCACTTTAAATCTTTCGGTGTCAAATAGAACTAGACTAGGGACAGTAGGAGGGACAGTATGGAGACAGAGATTCTGTAAAGAGCAATAAAAAGGTTAAAAAGCCTTTCTCTTCAGCTCTAAGGTTCTCTAGCCCATAGCAGATATCACAGTCACTGTTATTTGCAGTAAAGGCCCATCTGGTGTTAAAGATACAGTTCTGCACATTACTCAAAAAAAAAAAAATCCTATTCACATAACATTCTACCTTTATACTGGATCACTGTGCACTTAGTATCGCTTCAAGATAAAAAAAGCAGTTTGGGCAGACAGGTTTAAAATGGAAAGCAGTCAAGCACGCTTTCCTGGATGAATCAGGCTGACTTCAATGTGCACATAGCTGAAACCTCCTGTGATTAAATACTGGGTATATACAGCAAGGCATTCTGGCTGTGACTTCAACTGTCTGTTTTAAAACACAAGCCTCCTGCAGAAAAAATTATTTAGTTAGCTAAATAAAGTGCTTGTTGAAAATCCAAAGAAATAATTTGTGTGATAAATAAGGTTGCTTATTACCAAGCTAGGATGATTATAGCTATTTTATGAAATTTTAATTACATTATGTGGCTGCTCAAATATTAGTTTTGAACATTAATCAAGTTACTTAGGACGCATTTCACGGAAGGGAAAATAAAAATGAAATGGCTTATTTACTTATCCCAATGTATTAAGAAAAAAATTCAGTGGGGAAATCATGAAAAGGCCATCAGGGAGAAAGCACTGCCTAAAAGTGTTCACAGTCAATAGAAGTCTGAAACAAATTTTCACTTGAATGATCCTCCAGTGCTGTCTCAGTAGTATCTCTATGCTCCAGACAACATGATGTACTTAAAAAGCCATGTGTAAAATTTTATAGGTAACTTTAAAACATTAAGATTTTTTACATATTTCAGAAACCATATGATATTCTCATGTTACTAGATAAACAATATGTCTACCAATTTTGTTATTCAAAATACAAAGCTTTTTATGGGCTCTGAAAAATCCATAAAAATTCTTCAACAGAAAGAAAGTTTGCAGTGAAGAAAGTGGATATAAGCCTGAATTAATTAGACAGATATGGATTGATGTTGAACTGATGTGACAAGTGCCCATATTTTGCCACCGCATATGTTTTCTGTCTCAGTGATTTATTTCCTGTGGTAAATTGCACAGGACAGAGATGTCACCTGAAGTCTGCTGAATTATTTCATTTTACATTTTTATTACCCTTTAGAAACATTCCAGATTTGTATTAACATTGGCATCTTGAATAGTAATTCAAGGGCATTATCTGTGCATGCATTTTTACTAAGTACATATCAGCACTGATGGTAGCAAAAACCTCCTGATGGTGCTTCATCATAGACATCCACAAACTCACAGCTGTATTCAGCAGAGCCCTTTGCAAAAAGATTCAGAGGAGCATCTCTTCTGTAATGCATGACCTAACTCTGCTTTTCCCTCATCCACAATTGGAGAGATGTGGAAAAAAATAAGCCTTTTCCCTTCATTTTCTCCCTTGCAGAAACTGAATAAAGGCCCAGATTATTTCTGGGCCCAGGAACTGCAGCTTATTGTTTCCACAAGTCCAGAAGGAAGAGGGAAAGGACAGAAACAAGGCAGCAGATGCTGTTTTGCATTTCTGCCCAGTTGTATGAATAAAACATACCTTGGGTCTTGAAGCTGGTGCTATAGTACACATGCTCTTTACTCATCAGGAGCCCCAAAAGCTATTGCTTCATTCAGTTACCTTCACATCAGACCCTTGGACATCCTTTTGCAGCCAAAGACTCATTTAAAAACTCTACAGTAGGATACTGTTTGTACTAAAAGGATGGGACAACATGCAGTCAGAAACACATGTAGTTACTTTGCAGTACTTTGATTTCAACTTAAAAGAACAGTGTTTAGCTTTCCTGTGTAAATAGCTCTACAAAGGTGGTTGTGGGTCAACAAAAGTGATGAGAAAATAACATCAAGGAAAGTATCATAAATTTTCTCACATGATAAAATCTAAACTGTATGAAAGTTATTTCTTAAGGCATCTCTGTAGTTTTATTTCAAAGTAGTTGATATTTTAAAACAAATTGTAAGTTTTAATGAAGAAATTATAGCACTACATTAGATTTTTCGCAATGAGAATTCCCCATTGTTACAAGCCTTGTTCTCAGGCCCTTTAAATGTAATTCAATGTTCTTCCCAAAGTATTTCACTTGCATTGTGCAATACATACTTTATCAAGATAAAATATTTCTATGTATTGCTTATAACTTCAGTACTAATATCTGATATAGTTTGTGGCATTTCTTTCCTCTTTGGAAAAGACAGAATTCCTAAGAAGAGGAAAAAAAAAAAGTGGAACAATCTAGGGTCCAAATAATCAGATAAAACTTTGAGTCTGAATATTTTTGTTGCAGCAAAGGTTGAGATAGCATGCAAACCCAAGAGATGATCTATGTATTCTCAGCATGTTTTACATAAATATTAAACCCAGAAAGCTCTGACTATTTCATCTCTATCCAAGGGCTGACTGTCAGCTGCTTGTTTATGTAGATCAAAATATTATCCACATCACTTCTAAATTGTTGCCCATTTCAAGCTGCATTTTCATTAAATATCAGCTTAGACCTTTTCTACTCTTAAAAATTATGGTATCCAGGATTGAACACTTGTATCACCAAAGCATGAATATGGTCAAAGTGGGGATAGTGTATCTGTGAATCTCCAAAGACAACATTCATTTTACTTCTAATTTATACAAATTGCCTTAAACTGACTTAGTAATCAATGATTCTTTTAGGTCCCATCCAGCTCAGCATATTCTGTGATTCTGTGAAATATTCATCTTTCTTAAGAAGCCTTACCTATATTTAACCATACAAAAAATATTTTGTACCCATCTGTGTAAGCTTGTCTCTTTAGTAGAGTTTTAATTCCCAATCTTAAAGTTTTGATTCTGTGAGATCCAGTAAAAATGTTCTCGGTTTTGTTGATTTAATTTAGTCTAAATTGTTTGCTTGGGTATGCCAAGCAAATTCCATGTACTTGCCTGGATTATTAGCATTGAACATTTTGATTGCAGGAGGTGCAAAAGTTCTGAGCACTTCTGTGTATGTTTGTTTCAGCTCTTCATATACCTATTTAGACAAAATGAAGCATGATAAATCTCACAGGGAACAGTAAAATAGATTTACTGAAGACTGCTGAGGGCTATGCAGCATTTCATAACTTTCAAAGACAGCATTAGAGATAGTACTTGTACCATTGCATTTCAGCAGGGTATGCCTTAAATTAACTTTGAATAGATGGACATTGAGGGAAAAGAAAGACCTTCAAAGAAAATTAAATTTTCAGTGCAAGGACCATCCAGGTCCAAGGACATCCACATTTCTGTCCTTTGCACTTTTCAAAGTTCAATTGAATAAGAATTTAGTAAGAGCATTTTATGTTCAGATAATTATGTAATTATTTTGTTTTATAATACCTTTCATTCTAAAGGATCCCATGAAGCTTCAATATCCCTACAATGGAACTTTGAGCTATTTTACTGAAGGATAACAGAGTACAGCTGGAGAACAAATAGCTTTCTGCCAAGTCAAAGTTTCAAGATGTAAAAAACTTTCTGCAGTCTTATCCTCTCATTAGGTTAGTGACCAGTGAACTTATATGAATGAGAAGGACTGATTTGTAATCCATGTACTTTAGCTTACGACTTCCTCATTCCAAATGAAATGCATAACCAGGGAGGAAAAGAAATTGCAATCTCTCCCATTGGAACTATTCCACCTTGGATAAGTAATGAACCCCTTCCTTGAAAAGGCATTTGAGCCTTTACTTCCACAATTCAAGATAACTCTCTAGCTTCTGAGAGTTAGAATTAATTTATCCTATGTTTTCTCTGCACTAAGGAGTGTTTGGCCGAACATATTAACTAGAAAAAAAACAGCAAGAGAGAGATTGTCAGAACTGACTGGAAAAGGCATAATCCTTGCTTTTATTTTATTACAAAACCTAATCTTTGCCCTCAAAAAAAAAAAATATATATAAATTCTTGCTATATCCATTTTATCAGTGTAGTGGGTTAACCCTGGCCATTAACTCACCACCCACCAAATCATTCATCCACTAGTCCCCAGTCAGATTGGGGACAATGGTTTGAAGAGCAAAAGCAAGAATGGTTCTGGGTCAAGATAAAGACAATTTAATAGATGATGGAAATATTTTAGAAAAGCGACCAAACATAAAGATTGAAAAGACAATCATTTCCCATGCCACAGGCAAACTGATGCAGCCAGTGTCGAAATATCTCTGAGGTCAGCTGTCCTGGCTGTGTCCTCTCCCAGCCTCTTGCCTACACCTGGCCTATTTGATGGTGAGGCAACATGAGAACCAAAAAATCTCAATGCTGTGTAGGCACTGCTCAGCAGTAGCTGAAACTGGTGTATTATCAACACTCTTTTAGTCTCAAATCCAAAATACAGAACTACACGGGCCACTTTGAGGAATTTTAGCTCCATCCCAGCCAGATCCAGTATAATCATGTAAAGCAAGATACCTCAATTTTGATAACTCAGCATTTCCTGACAGAAAAGTTAGTTTACTGGAAAAAAATCCCAAATTTGAGTAAGATCTCCAAACATTCCCCAACAACATGGTATGGTCTCAGTCCAATTGAAATTCAGTTGAAAGTAAGCACTTCCATATTTAAGATACTTCTCTATATAAAGGTTTTTTTAAGTGGTATTCATTTTTAAGCTATTTTCCAAAATAATGTGGTGCCTCTGAGATGGGAGAGCTGTGATCCGTGGTGTCTTCCTTCCCAGGCTAGATTTTTATCATTAGGCTAATGAAATATACTAACACAGCAATAAAAATTGCTTTCAATTACTTTTAAACCCTAAAACATAGAGCCAAACAAATTGCTAATCTGAAACAGCGTTTAACCTAGAGAAGATTCTTGATATTTCCTCTCAGTTGATTTAGATGTCCTATTACCTGACTGATATATCAAACCTGTACATGTCCCTCTCTCTCATTTGATATTTAAACGGTTTCAGGTGCCTGAATTAACACTTTGAATTCTGGCGCAGTATCAGCACACTGATTTTGCAAAGTAAAATTTGGATTGCTTCCACTTTGTTGTCCCATGAAGTAGCCTCATTTCCCTTTTAAGCTGTCTACGCTGAAATACTATTTTTTATTTGAATATCTCCCTCTAACGTGCTTTTTGAGAAGAGTCATTGTATTTCCTTGAACTAAATGTCAATGGGAAATGCTTTTAAATTGTTCTTGATTATCGTGTGAAACTTTGTTGGCAAAAAGAAGCATTGATACAGTGTGCCTAAAACACTCAGTGTTGAGAATATCTCAGCTGAAAATGGAGAAATTCAAAGAGTGAAAAAGATAATATCTGGCAAAAGGGAGACATGCAAGGACAGAGGGAATTAATCAAGATTCACATTAAAGCTAGTGTTGTCCAATTTACTAATTCCATTACAAATTGTGTTTCTTGAAGAATGACGTCTGTCCTTATATTTTCTCCATTCATCTGAACAAGGCAGTGGAAGGAAAATAAGATTGTAGCTTATGGTAAAGCAGAAAAAAATCCAAGACAATTGTGCCTGTTCACATGTTAAAGATTCATATTTGATCCTACAATTTAGGTGGAGTGTGACAGTTATTAGACAATCTTATTTCAAGAAAATTGGAAAAATGGTTGAACAAGATGATCTTAATAGCTTCTTATGTTACCTTAAGCTTCTAAACCTTTTCCAAATATCCTATCATGGTGAGTTCTTATGCCTTCAAATTTGAAGGGGCTGCACTTTCTGCCTTTTGAATTTCCTTGTATGACCTAATGAAAGATGAGGCAGCTACCAGCCCAATACATTGTATTTATTGGAGTATGGACACTTTTCCAACAGCACTGCTTTATTTGGTCTCTAGAGCAGTAGTCATTCTCCTTGTAGAAAAGAAAGAGAAAATACTGTTCTCACTCACTCAGATGGAAAGGGAACTTCTTAATTTAATTTATTTAGGCAGCATGGGATGGATACACACATTATAACTTAGAAAGAGCAAACAGCACCAGTGATTCAGCATATGCTTCTTCTTAATCATATAATTTATTCCCCTTGTAGTAGCTACATTTTAAACCAGCTTCACTCCCTGATTCTCAAGGACAATAGAAGTCATCCCTTTACTATATCTCTTATATTATATTCCTGTGTTGAAAGGACAGTTATTTTCTGTGTAAGAATGATTTTTTTTTTAAATCATGAGAGTTTCTAGGTTGAGCTGCTTTATTACATGTGCATTTGCTGTTGATATATAGTCATATGCTGTATCTCTTCTGAGAGCAGCTGATTTAATAAATTTACTTTTATTTTCTGAAGAAAACATCTTATTAAACCAGCAAAAGCAAAGCCTTTGAAAGAGTTGCTTAGTTTTCTGCAACATGTCATAGAAGGAGCATGCCTCACTCCTACCAACTCGACTGGATCAAACCATTGTGGGCAAGGATTCAATACTTAGCAGAATCACTTTGGCGGGTACTGATTGTAGCTGTTGATACTCCTTTTGCTGAGAAAACAGGTATGAACACACAGTATAGAGACGTAGAAGGTCAGATTGCATGTGGCTGTCTCTACCATTTCAATTGGTTTTATTGCCAGTCTGTCTAAATCACATGCTTTTTTCCCACACTTCTTGCTATTTCAGTTTTTATTGTGTTCTCTGTTGTAACCTGTAAGGTGTTTTGCATATATTAAAGACCCATTCTATATAGACCTAATTCATAAATCAATTCAGTATTACTTAGTCAATTATTGATGAAACAAGAATTAAAGAGAACCTTCGCCTGTAAAATAACAACTTCCGTATACTTTTTCCAAAAAAAGATTTACTGTGATGGTAAAGAACAGTATTTTATTACACTAGAATTTTTACAGAAGCAGTGTTTCAGCAGATTTTCCACATAGTAAGGGTTTTATTTGTTTCCCTACACTCCCATTTTTTCTCTTACAGGCTCTTTAATTTTTCTTCTATCACAACTTCCGTCATTCTTACAGCTCAGTTCAGGGTTGTCTTCAGTATTTATGGTTATATTTCATATTGTGTGTGAAATTTAAATGTATTTTCTATAAATTCCCAAACCCTGTATAGGTTTGTTCCAATTATTTATGGACAGTTTTGCCTGAACAGTCCTTGCCTGGACAGTCTTCTTACTTTTTGCAGGACTTATATTTAAATGAACAATAAAATTATATGAACTTTCAAAGGCTTTCAAAGATGCTGAGCTGCCAAAGTTTCTATTGCCTTCAACAGCAGCTTTGTGCAGGTTCTTCAAAAACCCTGTCAATTGGGTCCTAGTTGAAGAATGTTTTACTACAAGTTCTAAAAAATATCAAGACCATACAGATGTAGTATTTGAATGCTGAGATGCTCAAATAGGTGATTCTTGTAGTTTGAGAAGGAGCTGAAGTAGTACATATCTTCAGCAACTAGAGTAACCACCAGAAATGAAATGGTGTTTTATTTACGTGAAATTGGAAGCTCAACGGGATTTTACTGTGTATGTGTAAAATAAGTTAGTGTTATTGATAGATCTATTTTTTGACATCTTTTTGTTGTTCATCTTGTTTCTCTCCATTTTGTGGCAGCCCTTGACAACCAAAATTGGTTTTGCTTCATCCATCCTTCATATCAGAGAAATGAAATAGCAAGTACTGACATGTCCAAGACAAGTTTATCTACGTGATATCACCTCTCTTTTCATTTTGATCTGAAGCTTTGTTTTCATTCCACACTCATCTTCACTCCCAATGAAGAGACAGACATACTGCCATAGTTCTGATGACAGAATACAGAAAACTAAGTTCTGTCATCAGTTATGCCTCATCTAGCTCCAGCAATGAAACATTTGAAAACATGATTTGCATTCCCTTTTAAAATATGTTTTTTTCTAAATGTGCTTCATTTCCAATGTGCTTACCTAAAGAGTAAACTTTGATGGGTTTTTGGCTTTGATGTTGGTCTTTATGGCAGGTGAATGTTAAAGTTGTAGCCTATTGCTGAAGTCGTTGCATATATGTGAAGGAATTGTTATATATTTCATCATATCTATGACTATTTCTTCTTTATACATAGAGTCTTTTGGGGCTGAATTTTCAAAACAGAACATGTTTGTTAAGCACATGTTTGCATGCACGCAGCAGAGAGCAAGAGACAGAAACTGACCTACTGTGCACTGACTGATGATAAATACTGCTAAATTTCTCATTGGTCAACATCTTTTTCTTTTAGGACACTAACATTATCACAATCATAAATATTTTCTTAGCAACCTTTGCAGAGAATTCAGCAAGAACAAGTGGGGCTTAGGTACCATTAGGTACCATAAATAGGCTTTAATTTTGCTATATGTTTCATAGTACATAGTTCATAGTATATGTGCTCAGAGTCAGAAACAAAGGGATTGTTTTTTCTTTTTCTTTTTTTTTTTTAATTAATGTGGGGAAAATTAATATGATCTTAATAAAATCATCAGGTGTAGCCTCAAAATTTAAATTGCTTTAATATCAATCATTAGTAATAAATCTCCGTATGAGTGAAAATCATTATGCTAGATGTAAGAGGACTAGTTTGTGGCATTGCATTTTGTTAGTAATTGGTATCATAGCATAAGGTTATATTGGACAGATTGTCCATCCAGGAAAAAAATTTTTAAAAAGTCATTAAAAAAAAATTTCATCAGAAGTTACTGAAAGAGAGATTGACCAACTTGCAGTATAAGTAGAACAGACAGTAGAAAAATGCCTTTGCAACATGTTGAGGTCTCCGGTGGTTTAGGTTTGGGTTTGGTTTTTGTTTTTTTGTTTTCTTTTTGCACGGGGAAGGGTTCAATAAAGTTCAGCTGTGTGCTGTATGTCCATGTGAGCACATATGTTTATATTTCACTTTATATCCAAGTGAAGGCAAGTATAATTTTTCCACTCCTGTTCCACAGATCACTTGCATACTAGGTGAAAGGCAGACAGAAAAACTGACATATTTTAGACAATTTTAGCAGAAAACAGTAGCATTTATTTCCTACTGTATTTGACAATCACCACAGAAACACAGTAAATATTTAGTCAAAACTTTGCTAGCCCTGGTCTTGCTCATATCTAAGCCTTTTGTTTAAATATATGCACAAAGCACAGAGGTTAAATAAATAAAATACTTACGATTATTGAATTGTCATTAAACCACTGCTCCTGGGATTTTTGCTTTTGGAGGAACTCCTTTTGGCTATACAGGTGGATTCCCAAAGTCACTTAAACTATATTTTACATTCTAAAGGAAGGTAAAAGAATAGATATGAAAGATATACTTTAGTCAGAGAAGGTAGATTCCTGCAGTGCTTCTGGAATAACTTCAAGAGGTCCATTGTGATAAATTGTTATGGATAGTAGATTGAGTATGTACTAGAAAAAATCCACTGGTTGTCTCCTAATGACCATTATTTTTTATTATGCTATTTTTTTAAAGATCTGGATTGTGTAAATGAAACAAAAATAATTTTAAGCTTCTTTCTAAACTTGGATTGCTATTCATTCATTACATAATTAAATTTGTTTTAAACAAGACTGAGGGAGCTATATTGGTAATCTATATTTTTACCTCTTTATTTTCCTCATCAATATTTTCATGAATTGCAATGCAAATGTTTCCTTGAGTTTTGCATGTTTGGAACCTATCATTGACTTTTTTTTCCTAATTTATTCCTTGTCATTTTTAATTTAGTAAATCCACCAGAAATCTTTTTCTGTCACTGTAGAACCACACTGATCAAAACTTTACATTTTTGGGCATTCACTATTGCTTCTAGGATTGGCAAGGAGAACTAGATTTTCTTAACAGTTTACTTTCAAATGCGACAAGAACTTCCACATACACAGTAAGGGAAAAGGGAAAAAAATATAAAGGTCATCTACATAAGTACTATTGCACTAATCATCCTATAGTCAGTTAGCTCTCTGGAGATGTTCTTGGCAAGGTAGAGCTGTGCATTGTGCCTGTATTTGTTAAAAATACTTTAAAAGAAATTGAAGCATTCTAATTATTAGAGCCTAATTTCTGCAAGCACCAGGTGTGGCAGGCACCATGTGATAAAAAACATATCCCATATTTCCAAATGTCATGAGCTCTCATGATACAAAGTTCAAGTAATATCATCTGTGGCTTTAGCTGATAATAGAAAGCCATACAGGAAATTTTGTAATTGCTACTATCTTGGTGTTTTGATAGCATTGCAAGAATTGCTGAGATAGATAGATAGATAGATAGATAGATAGATAGATAGATAGATAGACAGACAGATAGATAGATGGATGCAAAGCCATACACTTGTGTGGTATGTGTGTTTATATTTTTTTATGCTGATGAATTTTATGTTTAGGGAGATACAAGTTTGCTCCTGTATCATCTCCCTTAACCAGATGGTATCTTTGTGATTGTTGTGACACTTCATTGTTGCTGCCGGCTGATGACTCACCGAAGGAAAATCCCAGCACACCCAGGAGGAGAAAATAAGGCTGCTTGGTGTTCTTTGCCACATCTAATTTTCTAACAGAATTTCGACAGATGTGACAATTTTGCTGAAATGTTGTCAAAATAATAGCAACAAGTTGACAAATCAAATCTGGCTCATGTTCAGTCCCCTGATATTATACTGGTTCATCTGCAATAACAAGGGAATTTATATCAGTGTCATCCTTGACAACTTGATCATTTTAGATGGCACATTATCAATTTTTCATCCTTCTCTATGGCTTGTGTTTTTTTCTTCTTCTTCTTCTTTTTTTTCTGTATGCTACTCTCTCTGGTATTTTTTGCAAATAATTATTACCTAGTGTTTCCCGATCCCCAACTGGAAGTAAAGAAATACAATACTATACATCAAATCTGACATTAAAATGTGAAGGAAACTAAGCTTTAGTAGAGAATTTTTCTATGTTGTGCTGTTAACAAAAGTGAAACTGGGAACAGCAAGACCAAATATACTCAACATATGCAGTGGTGGAGTTCCACACTTGAAAAATGCCAAAGACAGATCTTTAGAAATGCAGCCTGGCTATGGCATCTAATGAAATACAGTAAATATGCTTTGTGAGAGAAGCTGTTTTGCTCACGCCACAAAGTATTTCTATGTAAGAGTATTTTTGTGTCTCCATGATGAGAATTATTTTGTGAATTTTTTTCCTCCTTTCCTGTAGTGGAACTAATTTCGACAAAGATTTTGTTGAAATAACACAAGGTAAGGCATAGAAACCAAAAGGATGGATGGATTCTTTGAAGAATAACTGTAACTTTGAAGAATAACAGAGATACCTGCTGTGTCTGAATCTGAACTCAGAGGCACCAAAATTTCACTGTCCACTGCCTGAATAACAGATTTATAATATATTCACTGCTTCTTGGCTTTGTAGCTGTTCTATTTTATAAGGAAGATTTAAAAGTCATTAGGCAGAGGCAGAAAAAACTCTTCTTAAAACTGATGGTCATGTGGAATTTCAGACTCTGCATCTCAGGGAGCTCTTCAGTTTCTTACAGGTTCAGCTACTCTGTGTTGTGTTGTACAATTGACGAATTCTCCAAGTTTTTTTCAGGGTGAAGTCAAGAGTTATAAATGCTCTGTGTGAATTTTCAAATTCACAACAGTATATTTAAATGACTGAAAGGATATAAATCAACCAAACCCCTGCTTCCCCCATAAAGTACTATTAATTGATCAATAAGACATTCCAAAGTATGAAGTGAGATCCATATACTGGAAAGAGAACAGAGCTTTTCTTACTTTTTTTTCTCCACCCATGTTCTGTTGAGATTTCAGGGCGGTGAGTAAAATAATCCAAACACCAGCCTGAAGCCTGAAGCGTTACTTGTATTCTTTGCCCAGTGCAATTTACTTTTTAAAAGAGACCACTGCATTTACAACTTTTTTGTTATTTTTATTTAGTAAATTCAGTAAATATTTTTATTATTACATTCTGGTAAGCTATAACTATTCTGCTGTCCATCGAGGTCTCAGTGCACAAACATCAAGGTCAGAAGTTACACTAATAGGTACATTTGTTGCCACATTCTACAGACAGGTTAAGGGCTGAACAGCCATTTCTATTCCACAACCATAGCAATAGCCTGTTCTTTGAGGTACTTTGGCTGATACTCCTTCTTGCTGCAGTGAAAACTGAATGCAAATTTTTAAAGAAAACAAGAAGTGATGTCAAATTTGACTGAGGCAAAAAGTATGCTATGGGGAGCCTAGTGGATTTTAATGTCAGTATTCTGCACTCAGATGATGTAAGAAGGGAATCTGAAAAAAAAATTGGTATGTAGAGAAATTGACCATCTATATTAAGAGTAAAAATTAGTATGAACTTGTTTAATATGTGGTATAATTTCTGTAAACAAATAAAAATCTAATCCTCACAGCTGTCAATTTATTATAATGTAAAATAATGGCTTTATACATAAAATGCAAATGAAGATTTAAAACAGATCTGGTACTTGCCTTTCTACAAGGGGTAACAGCAAAGGGGGTAACAGCACAGAGGGTAACATCAAAAATATGCTTTACAGAATATTGGCATCTTTAAATATCACTCCAGTGTACCATTTTCTGTACAACATCATCTGATCAACTGGAGTAAATGTGGTCATGACTAGGTCATATGATAACAATCAGCTAGGGACAGCATACTAACAAAATTCAGGGGGGGAAGAAAGGATTAAATTAGGAAAAAATGAATCTGAAATATTTATTGTGACCCAAAATAAGGGTCTTAAGTCTTTACCTTTACAGTATTCTTCCCTTTTTTTATATTAATCGGAAAATGGCGTTTGAAACATGTCAGACATACTGATTAAAATAATTAATATCATTAAAATTTTAATATCATTAAAATTTTAAAAATACATAAGAACAGGTTTGGGTGAAAATTAGTCTTGAGTTTAAGTCAGATTAGACTTTTACTACAGGCACAGGTGGCACTGTGTGCAGCATTATTCCTGTATCCAAGAACTTCCAAAAGCCAAAGGAAGGGCAGGCCCAGGACTGGAGTTTCTTGCTCTTTGTGCTGTGTTTCACCACTAGCTCTGTGGAGAATCCAGCAGTAGCCTGATGCATTCGGGCATTGAATAAAATTTCCAAAATGTTCCAGTGATGTGAAGCTTAATCTCTCAAAATTGAATGGGTTTTAGATTCCTAAATGACTTTGATTTAGAATCTTCTGCATGGTTTTGTGGAATTTTTCATTGGATATTTTCAAACATTTTCTCCTTTTTTTTTATTTCTTGTGCATCACCCTCTTGGTCCACATACACAGAAACATCACAGAGAGGCCATTAATGGCAACTTAAAAACAATTGCAGTGAGGGTGGAACCTTGCAGGAGCTCAAGGACTAGAACTACAATTTTGTGACATTTGAAAGCTTTAACTATTATTAGAAACAGAGAAAGATTTATGTGAATCACTGTGACTCACAGAACCTGCTGATCTGGTCTCATGAAGCACAGAGAAAAGTCTGTGTTTTCATCTACGAAAAAATAAATACTTTATTTTAAACATCATTCTTTTAAAATCTGAAGGAAATCATCAGGCTTCATTTATCAATTTTCTTTTTCTTTTTCCTTTTCATTACTCTCATCATCAGAAAAGAGCATTTATTCACTATATTTATATTTATATTTATATTTATATCTTTTGAATTACTTTTTTAAACTCCATCTTGTATCTTCTTCATGATCTTGATCATTTAATTGTGAGGCAATGTAGCATGGCAGAAGATAATAGGAAAAAAAAGAGTTAAGGCAAACATCATGCTTGGTCTCTTGAATTTCATTTATGTCAGAAGGAAAATCTTCATGATAGAGGTGATGGTCTGAGACCAGCTGAGGATGCTTTCTCCCTACATGGTAGAGCTGGGAGGAGAAAAGTGACTGGATCATGACCTCTCCTCCTTGGGGTGCTGACTGTGTGAAATTAGACGTCTTCCCTTGTTGGTTAATCCTTGAAGTAACTGTCATTGCTCAGAACAAAGTGAAATAGGTCAAACCATTGGTGACATAGAGGGGAGAACTTTAACTGACTCCTGATTGACCTTTGGACCTCACCACACACAGAGGCTCAAGTCTGACCTGTAGCATTTCCATCTTTTGCTGTATGCCTGTAACACGAGTTTGCTTTGTAAAGATAACATTTCCTTTAATGGACGTACCAAAGGGACATATTTGCCAATGCCAGGGGCAGTGAACTTATCTGCCTTTTTCTAGTTCTTTACTAATCTGTTTTTATGTAGTCTGGGCAGGAAAATCTTTTGAGACTCGCAGACTCATTTGCAGGAAAAGCATGTCAGCAGCATCATTGCATCTCAAATCTAAAAATTTAGAAGAAATGCAGATAGAGATGTGTTAAAAGCAAATATAGACCATGCAGGTTTGTACCAATTGAGAACTTGAAATAAAATAGGATTTCAACACAGAATGCTAGTTATTGCAGTTATTATTATTTTTGCAGTGCATGCAATATGCCAGACATTTCACTGTCCTCATGGTTATAATCCCTGATCCTGTAAAACTGTGAAACAAATTTCAGCTATTACTCAGTAAAAAACAATGAAAGGAATGAAGGTAGGCAGAAGTGTGATAGTAAGGGATGTGAAGGAAACAAGGATGCATCAGTCTGTATTTTTTCCAAAGCCCTAACTTCATATTAGAAGTCTTAAAAAAGCAGGAAATCCTAAAAAAGCATGACCTATATAAAAATACCTGCCTTAGTGGCTCAATATTTCTGTGCATATGCTCACTCATAAAACTGAATATCTAAAAAGAGAGGTATCCCAGTTCTACACTTCTTACATTGTAGGTGTGTGTAAATATGGTCAGGAGAGCTCCTTAATATATTACATTTTCCTTGGTGTTTGTCCTCAAGTGGGAATGTAAGTCCTACCATGGGAGTGCTGCATGATCTGTTTCTCCTGGTTCGGTGTCACCCGAAGCTGTCTGGTACACTTATAACAAAAGGTTATTCAGCTGAGATGACAGCATTATCCTCCCAGTTCCAGAGTTTATCTTCCTTCTAGCTGAAGAGTCCCTGTAGCCAATGGCAAGTTGAATATGACTCAGCAGTGCCCTGGTAGCCAGGAGGGCCTGAAAAATTCCTGGTATATGTCACCAGAATGATTTCACTAAAGCCATGAACCTTTGCACGTAATCCTGGCCATGCTGTGGGCTTAATGAATCACATCATCTTTCTCCTCTTCTGCCAAAATGTATTTACTTTTTAGCTGTGTATTAAGGTAACTTGTGTTTGATCTTAAACCGCAATAAAAGCATGTGAGAAATTAGTCAGAATGGGAGATAAGGTAAAGTTGAGCATGCCAATATTTTGATTTGTTTAAATCTACATGTGCCTGGAAAAAGCAAGAATTATAACTTTCAGTCAATAATGACCTTGTTTGAATGATCTTTAAGGCAAACTGGTGTGTTTCTCAAAGCACCATTTCCATCTCTCTGCCTCTTCTTTTTTTTTTTCTTTTTGTCTATTTTTTTAAATTGACATGTCCCAGCAAAAATTGACTGAAGACTGCTCAGAAACTTCCCAGCGCAAGAGATCCATAAAATCCAGACAGCTGCAGGTGACACCAAATCAGAGGAAAGAGCTCATGCAGCACTTGCCTGGTAGCACCTATGTTCCCTTATGAGAACAAACACCAATATGTCCCCAAAACCCCCAAAAGAGGTGCATGGTGTGAAACCAGGCACTACTAACTATTGCCTGCTGGTGCCCAGAGTCAGGACCTGTCACAGACATTCTCCTTTCCCTTCCCACTGCACAAGCATCACTGTGGGGCATGAGTGCTGGCTGCCAGGAGCTGTTTCAAGCAGCCCAAACACACTCTCTACAGCCAGGGCTGGCCTCCTGGATGTCAAGTTTTGCAAAGAAGCAGCTTACCATTACTTATTCCCTTACCATGCTTGAGCTTGGCACAGCAGGTAGACCTAAGCAACTTGATTTAAGTGTGTCGTGTTGCAGAATTTGCTTCTCTTATTGGGGCTCAGACCATTCAGTTGGTTTGCAAATGTCTAGAAATGCCCTTTTTTTCTTGTAATTTTTTGGGAGGTTGTAAACTAAGGATGTAGACTAAGGAAGTTGATTATGATAAAATATTGTTTCAATGAGAGTGACTGCACAAATAGGCTCAGAATAAGGGAGCCAGGATCTGGCCATCTGGTGTTATGGCTGGGAAACGTGCTCATGCTGTTGGAGAGGTGTAAACAGCTTGAACAAGTGTCATGTTTTGAAAGCAGCATTTCAAAGGGTTTGTAAAGTGGAGGGAACAAATTTGGGTTTCATTTGACATTAATACAGACATAACAAAGATCTGGAAAAATAATAAGCTGCATAGTCCAGGATAAAATTTCTGACCTTTCACATCTGGAACCTCTTTCAAGGGGACACAGTCTGCTGTCAGAAGTTAGGAAAGATAATTGGCAAAAATGCTTTGGAAGTTTTTCATCAAAATGCCTCATCCATATACAAGTAATATGCTATGTTAGACAGTGTCACCTGACCTTGTTATATCTTATTCATTCCTAATTAGAAATGAGGCATCCAGATGTGAAAGGTCATTATACTAGATTCTATGACACCTATCATGACATATTTCTGTCACCTAGATTTTTATTAGAAATGCACTGAACAAGCCCTTCTCTCTCTGCCATATGTTTATTGCCATGTTCAAGGACCTGCAGGTAAAAAGAATATTTTGTCTACCCAGATGGTTATTGCCACATTTGGTTTTAAACTTCCACAGCATCTCATAGTGCTAATTGGTTCACACTCTGATGCCAGTTTACAGAGATGTTATTTTTGGTAATAACACCATTGACAGCAATTCCTCTGCAAGAAACATCTCTTTAAGGAATAAAAGAAAAAAATTAGGAACTTTTCCAGCCAAAAGCAAAGTTCTTTTTTTCTTTTTAAATGCTGTTTCATATGAAGTATATTTTCAGTGTACCTTCATTTAGGACTATGAATTGCACGGTTTGTTTTTCCCTCTTTTTTTTCCCTGTGATAGCTTTTTGAAAAGTCATTTCATCCACTTTTAAATGCTCAAAAGAAATAAAGCAACAAAATTACTAAAGGCTACTTCAAAATATATATATTTGTCTTTACACAAGAGCATTTATGTTTTTTTAAAAACCTTCATTTTGTATTTCAGCATATATGAAATGTCTAGTAGTCATCAATCCTTTTTGTTTTGTTTTCAGTTATGGAAGGTGACTTCTGATATCCCATTTAGCCTGAAGAGCTTCTTATTTGGCAACTAATACCATTAAAATCAATTGCACCACTTGCTCAAAAGGCACCATTCCACCTGCATCCAGGGTAACAGAATCTAACTCAGAACTGATACTGTCAAAATTGATTGATTTTGCTTTTGTCTCAAACCTGCTTGGATACCAAAAATAATAAAAGAGAATCAGAGACTTTTCAAAGTTGAGCATCAATACACATCAGCAAGTCAGCAAATTACTTATCCAATTTTAATACAAGGGTGTTTTACTATTTTACTTCCTTTCCCTTAAAAGAAAGGTGGGGTCTGTTATCCATAGGATTACCATATATCCATCTATTTTTCCAAAGTAACAGAAGGCGATTTGTGACTAAATTTTCACGTAATTTTCAAATACATCTGCTTCATTTTCTTAAGGTTTCAGTATGCATTAAAATTATAGTGCATATCAATCCTTATTACAGTACAGCAGAGTTTTGATTCAGACATCCAGGCTCTTGCTGTGATAAAGTTTACATGAGTCATATGTATATATGGCAACAGAAGCCCAAATGAGACTGAAACACATCTTGTTCAGACAGAACCTTCAGTGTCTACCCCAGTAGTTCAGCAAGTCCACTGCTGAGTAGTATAAATGATAACATTGCCCTTTTTACATCTCAGTCAAATCCAAACAGGTTTTCCCAAAGATAGTCACAGATATTTTTCTAATCTCTCCTAAATTTCGGGTAATATGCTCAATCATGAGAAGTACACAAAAGACTGCTTTTGAGGATCTTTAAATCCACAAATATGTTTACAATGCCAAGGGTTGGGTAACCCCAACAGGAAGTCATTTGACTGAATCAGTGATAGGGATGTCACCAACAGATATTTGTGATATTAACAGTCAAAGAATGCATCAAAGAAAAAATTCTTCTAGATTTTTCTTTTTAAACCAATGTACAATAAGTTGAGAGCACTTGTACAAGCACAATAAGTTGAGAGCGCTTTTATGGGTCTGTAACTAAATGAACCCATATACATTAAAACCAAGGGGAAAAGGTGATATAAATCTTAAGCTTATAATTTAAAAATAAAAACAGATGTGATGATAAGGCAGAAACTCTTCAGGATTGGAAATGCCACACAGTCTCAGCTTGATCACTGTTATATGGAAAATCAACAATTTCTTACCCATATGAATTGAACTTTTAAAATATAAAAACTCCAGCCATCTATTTTATTGTTAGCTACAGGAATTGCTCAGCTGTAGGTGAAACCTTGTGGTTTTTCAGCATTTGCCATCTCCAGGACTGACTTTCAAGAGAAACTAAACATTAAATTTTACTTACCACAGACAAAGCTTGGTCTGAATGAGTGATTTAACTGAACAGAAGTTTCATTACCTCTTCAAATAATTAAAAATTTCATGAACATTATGCTATATAGGAAGTCTGTGAGAAATCACATTTTACTACAAATGTGAAAGGTAGTTATTTTTCTGAGCACACATTATTTACCTTAGTCTAATTTCCAAATTTGAGGATTTTTCAGATTTCTTGGTGTTTATTTTAAACTACTCATATATTTTTAACAAAACCTGTTTAAGAAATCTCTCAGATGTCTGAAGAACTCCTGTACAAATTTTGAGTTATTGACTACAGCAGCTTCAGGGTTTTTTCAAATTTATTTTCAAACATCAGTTGGGTTTTCTAAGGACATCAAAATGTCGATCATTCTGACTGAAGTTTTCTTTTGCATTTCCTATTTCCCTGGGTTTCAGGGAGAGAAAAAAATAAAAGGAAATGTGGCTTGAATTTTTATATTACATAGTGGTACCATAAGTATCACAATTTGTGGAGACTGACATCATACTTCTGAGTAGCCAATGGGTTATAATCACAGGTCAATTTTTCTGTAGGTAGGATGTGGGTCAGAAAGTTGTTATTTAATATTAAAAATGGAAGGGGGAGAGGAATTATTATCTCATCTATTGGCTTGGAGATTGTGAAACAAATTATGAAGGAAAAGAAAGGCTTTATTTTTTTGCTGTTAGTAAGTGAATCATCTATATAGCAGGTATTTCCTGTGGTGTGGATCAGTTTGGTCTAAGATCAGAAGCACAAGACAGAACAAAGTCAGTATTTTTCCAAGAAAGATGGTAGCATGGATTCACTTAAAAAGGAAAATTGTAGTTCTCCTTCTCTTCTAGCTCCATTCATCTTCACTTAAAAGTATGTTGTGTTAACGTTGGAACTGGAACACAGTCAAAATACCGGATTTAGAAGCAAACAGGAATGCTAGATCTCCATGTCAGCAAATATGTGACTTCAGCCAGAAGAAAATATTTCTTTTAGAACCAGTTTAACAGCCTCTAAATTATCAAGTTTTGTATAAAATGTACACGTGTACATTTCTTCCCAGACTTGAAAGGTGAGACATAAGAAATAACTTGCTGGTTTTCCCATCATCCACCTCCTCAGCAGCGTTATGACAACAATCAGGGTGAGACTGGTTACGTCAGCTGGCACAAGATTCACCATCAATTAACTTTGCAAAGTTGTTATGCTGTATGTGGAGACCTGAATGTTTCCAGAAACTGGCACTGTAAATTTCCCTGCTTCGTTTTTCAGTCTCCTTGATATTTGAAAATAGTTATTTTGCTTCGGTTTTCCAGGAAGAGTGAGCAGTTCTCAATGCCCTAGAAAAATAGGAAGCCGTAGAGCATGTGCAAGATTTTCTGCCTCAGTCTAGATGAATTATTCTTTTGTTTCCATATATTCTGCTAAGAGATCCTTGAAGTAACTCTTGTAAAGCTCTATCCAGAAATTGTACAGAATGCCATTTTTGTGATATTTTTCCAGAAACAAGTTCTACAGTGATAGAAATGCTAAAACTGAAGGTGATTAAAATCCTTTCAGTTTTCCATAGATGGGACTAGTATGACAAAATATTTGGTAAAGATGAACAAGAAGACATTTAACATTAAGAGACATATCAGTGTCTCTGGGCTTTTCATTATTAATCATTATTAATTTGTGTTATACACGGTCATATTTTAACTCCAACTCTAAAATAAGACAGCTTTCCTACCTTGCTCCATAACTCCTAGTCAGCTAACCTAAAACTGCTGGTTTAGTGTTTCTAAATCCTTTCTCATCAAATCTCTACCAACATGAAATAAAAATTGATTGAAATACATTATAGGAAACTTATATTATAAGTATGTTCAACAGGTTTTCAGCTGCTCTTTTTAAAAGCATTAACATATGATATAATGCCCCTTCTCTCACTCAAGATTTGCCAGGTTCTTGTTTAAAGGTGGTATCATGTAGCACTGATACTACCTGAGGTGGCATAACTGCAAGTGTAGGACATTAGAGTCTGGCAAAGAGATGAAGAAATTGAATACAGAAATTGTTACAGGAGCGGAAGGAACATATGTAGTAAAATCTTGGTTAATATTTTATCTCATTTTCTTTTCTGGTTGCAAACTGTGCAGTAGTTACAGCAGCCATAGTTTGTTTTTTTTTCCAGGTTTAAATGTTGAAAGATAAGATGGGGTGAGATGGAAGGAGAGGAAGGGTTTCTGTCCTATCATTGCACAAATGATATCTCATCTCTTTTCGTAAATAAAGTTACCGAGTATTTCAGATAATTTTAGAAGTAGATAAATGGCTGTCACTGGCATTTCTGTTTCATTAGATCTTGATCATTACTGATTGGAAATCAAATGAAGAAATTGTGTTTTGATGGCAGTCACACTGGTTCACATTAGATTAAAAGATGTATTATATGAAATTTATCTACTGATTCACAAAAATTTACCAGTGTAGGTTCATTTATTTCTGTTCCCATCTATAATCACTTTATTACCGTGTTGGAAGTTGGAAATGCTTGAGGAAGCAAGCAACAGACCCATTTTTAACTGTGGACTAAAACTTCCTGTTGTCCATCTGAACCGAATAGAAACTCTGGGTCACTGTAGCCCAAGTTAGAAGGGTGAAACATATAAAGAAATACCATACTGTTCAGCAGTTTTTCCACGGTATATCTTTCTCCTTTTACATCGAAACTGTGGATCAGTATCCATTATCTAATGAAATTTTCTCCTATCACCAGAATTTGAAATTTTGAGCTTTTGAGCTGATACACAGCAAACTTGAAGACTTACAATATTTATCTAGCACTTTGTAATTTCTTGGAGTTTCACTTCAAATATTTGACAAGTGCTTCTGTACAATGGTTGATGCTATGGAACTTTAAGGAATAACAATCTTTGACATGCTTTATGGGTTGTTTTTCCTAGTTATATTCTTATCCCATCAGTTTTTATTTAGGACTTCATTGAATATTAAACTGAATGAATTTTCTTTTAAGTTTCTACCTAGTTTAAGTAATAAGTGCAGCTCATTTTTTCTTTCTGTGTTTAAATTAGCTGATATACATTTGTATAGGCAAATAAATGTCTTTGCAAATGAATGTTTCTGAAATCCTATGAGCAAGTATTAAAACCAGCATTAGGATCCCAAAGAGGCTGTGGCAGTCTTAATTAGTTTTATGGACTGAATCCAATTATTCTTTATTGGAAACCATGCTGTGTAATTCCAGTGCTTTCTCTTGGTAAAGAATTTACTTCAACTACTACTACAAAAAAGTAAATACTTGCAAGAGGTTATCAAAATATTCTTTCTACAACTGGAGAACTGTTTGCATGAATGCGATGCCTGTCATTTTGACAGAATGCCAGGGACCTCCAAGACTGAAAACCATAAACTGTCACAGTTTGAGAGGAAGAGCCAGAGTGAGAGGAAGAGCCAGGGTCATAACACTGAGGACAGTTGTGCCTTGTGTCTCATGCAGACCAATCTGCTGCGGCAGCGTGCACTCTGCAGTGGATCCCCTTTTTGGCTACTCAAGAAGCGCTTTCTCAGCATCTAGGACCTACTGCTCACATAATCCCAGGTGATCTCCCAGTCAAGAGACCATGTGATGGCCAGCACCGGGCGCTGAGGCACAGATCTCCAAAGTCAGAAGCACGGGTCACTCACTGCTCTTGGGTGTAAAACATGCTGAGGGTAGGAAGGGATGAGGGTTAGTATGAGTTCCTGCCGTCTGTTGAATAGCATCAACTCCTGCCATCTGTTGCATAGCAAAACCAGCGGTTTATATTGAAGTTTTCAATTCTAATGAAGAAGGTATGATTGCACATAATTTAACAGAGACCTGATCAGCTTTGCTGTCCCTGAGTAGTGAGAATTCAATCTTTTGCTGTTCGAATACTAATTTAAAAAAAGTTTTCCACTGATTCTAGTGATAATAAATTCACTATATCTCTTTTCTTTACGGGGCTGAATGTCTTCACATTTAATTACTGTTAACAAGACCTTTATGGGAAGAATAGAAAATTTCATGTACTGTAATAGCATTAGCATATTAAATGTAACCATCAGGTGGCCCCCTTAGGATTACTGCTTCCGATTGAAGCCTATTCAGCTTTTTATTCATTGTCATTTAAACTTCTTTAAGTATAGAAATTCTTTTTTTTTTACTCCTTTCCGTGGCAGACTTGCACTCAAAGATGTGTAGGCTGACAATTCATTTGGTTTGATCAATAGAAATTTGATCTGATTGCATTCTGATTTGGAATGGTTGGAAGAGTGAGTCAGATTTTTCAAAGATAAAATAAGAATAAAAGTGGTTGTTCTATGTAGAAACAACAAATTAGAAACTATTACATTTTTTTCAAGGTATTCATATAATCTGTTTATGGAATTTTGCCCTTAAGTGTACCATGTTTAATATTGCGCAACTTTTCTTATAATCTGATTCTGTTTTGGAAGGGCAACTCTGATTAGGAAAAGGAAGCAAAATTTTAAAAAGTCGTTCTTAACATCATAAAGCGTGACCAAAGTGGAGATCCTACAGAATCAAAGTTTCTGTTACTAAGTAAACATATTTCAACCTTCCAGATACAGTGTAGTAGTGAATCTCACTGCTTCTGAGGTTAAAATAGAAAAAAAAAAGAATGAGAAATTGCTTCCTTAAAAACACCATGTAATATTCTTCACGCTGCACTAGAGTCAAGAAGCTTCTGATCCTTGGAAGATGAGAACAAAACATCAATAACACCGACCTTTATAACAAGAGGTTACTTTTCAGTTCTTCTGCCACTAATTAGTATAAACATCTAAACATTACTTTGCATTGTTTTAATTGGCAGTTCTACTATGATTAGCACAAAAAACAGGTGATATTGTCATGCATAGCTGCTTTGCTATTATTTCCGCCAGTCTCATTTGGTTTGCCAAAGAACAACACACGGGTTTCCTTGTCCTGTGATGCAAGCCCAGCAACTCACACTTCAGGTGGCAGAACACATGCCAGTTTATAGCAATGAAAAATAGACAGCTTTTTTTACGTCTGATTTGATTTTCACAGCTCATGATGTTCCTTAAGGAAGCAGTGAATGCTTTGTTTTCAGGAGATGGCAGCTTTGGAGCACAAGGCCATGTTTGTATCAGGGAAGCATTGAGATGGGGCAGTGATGATGTACCAGCCTACAAAAGCATTGTGTGCACAGGCAAAAGGTCTTGGTTTCAGTGTCACATAAAGAAAGCCCAAGCTGCTGCAACAAATGTTAATATCTGATAAAGCTTCTTTTTTTTCCCCTTCAGTTTGAAGTATTTGTTATTCAGCTTGGGTCAGTTAGGGTTTGATTTGGAGGCTTTTTGCAAAGCAGCCTTTTCTTTCTGCAATTCAATCTGACTTTCCCATTTGTAGCTTTGCACTGTAGGGAAGAAACATTTTTAAATCCAAATGTATATATTTGATTTTGCAGAGGGCAGCAGCTGAATTTTTTTTCATGTGATTAAGTTTTTCAGATGTGTCAGTTTCAACAAAAAGGGCAAAGACTTTGATGGATAAAACAAGTTATCTTAACTGCATAGCTAGCATTCTTTTCTAATAAAATATTAAATAAGAAGAAAACAAGGATTGCCACAAAAACATTGATTTCTTTCATGTGGAAAAGGTTGTAATTACTATTATCTAGTTTTTTTACATTATATGCCCCCAAAACATCTCAGAGTCATTTTCCCCTGTATATGCTGGTGCCTGTGGCTTAGCTGGGCATTCATGAACGTCAGACAGACCTTTTCCAGTATTCCAGAGCTGTCCCTACAGCCTTGGCATGGACACCATGGTGGATGTGGCATTTCACATTTTTATCATCATCACTAAACTTGGTGAAAATGAAATTATTGACCTGAATCAAGCAATTTGGATTATTTTTGCTTAAGGTAAGGACATTAATCATAACAGTGGTATGATCCACTGGCCCATAGTCCAACAGCCTGTGTCTTGGAAATACCCAAAGTCATTGGGGATTCATTTTTCCATTTTCCATTTTTTGGATTTTCATTTTCTTCACAGGTAGTGAGTAAAACTCAGCGAGGTGCTTTTGTCTGCAAACAAAATGCACACAAGTACCCTCACAATGACAGCAAAGAAAAGAATTGTCCCAGAATGCTGATGTCTGCTTGAAAAAACTGTGAAATTTGCTTTCCCTCTTTCACTGTAGGAGGAAAGGAGGAATTTGCCTATAGGGATCATTCTGGGACTTCCTTATCTCTGAGCTCCTAAAATGAGGCTTCCAATAAATTTTGTTAGTAGGAAGTATATAGAATTGGTGGCTGAAAGTTCAAGGGACATGAAAACCACCAATATAATATTGTGGTCTTCTGAAAGAGGACAGGAAAATGGAGGAGCAAAATCTGGTAAAATCATTCATGTTTCAGAAGGAACTATTATAAGAACCAAGTCAGTTCTATCACAAAAGTATCTCAGAGACAGAGTTAACACTTAGTGAAATCCGTAGGTGTCTTAGCCTGGGACAAAGGCTGAGAAATAATTAGAGCTAATAGAAAGAGACTGAAAACATAGTCAAAAAGTCCTTTTCTAAGGGTTTATAAGGAAAATGAGCAATCACACAAACAGTAAATCAAGTTCTCAGGCAAAAATATTGAAATTAAAGCTATTTCATGAAAAATAAAATTATATAAATTAACATTTATTAAAGAAGAAAGAATAAGCTAAATGAACGTGAGTTTACTAGCTATGTTAGGCTGAAATGTCAAATGTAAAGAGCTAAATTTCAAGTAAAAAGATGAGTTATTTAGTAATTGTCAAAAGAGTATAAAAACTAGGTAGAAAACATAACAGAGAAAAGGAAACTTTGCTCCACACCTTAACTGAAACTTCCTATCTAGCTTTTTACTGACATTCCAAACATGGTGAAGAATTAACTTCTTCCTGCAGGGGAGTTATGTAGTGGATTAGGACTGAGAAAAAAATCCAGATGCTCAAGAACATGGGCTAGATGGCCAAAGGTGTTTGGTCTTTAGCTTTAGAAGTTTTCTTGAAAAAATATATTTTCAGTAAATTATCCTAAATATCTATTGAGTAATTTGTAATTTGGAAACACTAGAAATCAGCCATCTATCTGTAAATCTCTATTTTACAGAGAAGTTTGATCTGTGGTTTATTTTATTCTATTTTATGGTTATTGTAAAAAAAACTATCCAGAAACTTCAAAGCAGGAAAGATTCATTTCACCATCCCAGAATTCTTTGCTATTTTATCCCAGCAAATTGAGTTGTAAGTCATTTTCAGGTGGTTTCTCCGATAAGCTTAGGCAAGTGTAATTTCATGCAGTGCAAGTCAGACTTACATTCCTACTGTGGAAGAGAGCTCATCCGTCTGTCTTCTGGGACAGAAGGGCAAAACCCTTCAGAATTACTTAGTGTCAGTTATATTTTCTTTGCAGTGCAACATAACTCTTCCCCAGGAATGGAATAAACCTTGTGTTAGTTTCCCTTTTTGGCTAAGATCAACCAATGCAATTTTAACAAAGCTTTTATAAGCATTTAGAGAACTACATAGTTACAAACAGTGCCCATATTAATACCACAGTGAAGTAAATGCTCTGTTTAGACAAAGAATGAAGGCAGCAGTGAAAGTTTTTATATATGTCTGTTTGGGTTTTTTTTTTCTGGAGATTGGCATGAGTAACAGACAGACTCAGCATCCACAATAGGACTTTTCAGGTTAGTTTGCCAGACAGAACACCACTTAATGCAAAACATGGTGGTGGTGTGATAAACAGAACTCACTGACTTTTTTGCTTGTCTCACACTGGACACCAAACAGCCATCAGATGGTGTGAGCACAAGCCAGAAGAAAATTCTTTGCAGGACCAGGACCATAATATGGCCATTATTAGTCTGCCTTCCCACTGGAAGCTGAAAATTAGATTGTATTTATTTTCTTACCCAAGCCCAGGATGTCAAGGCTGCTTATAGGAAGATTTTATTTCCTTCTTGTAAAACAAAGAAGAATAAAAAAATAAGAAGTTGATCACTGGATTAGTCTTTAAAATGGTCAATGTTTGGAGAATTTTGTCAAGCTGATACTCCTCTTTAGTTAAGGAGGAGTATCAACTAAGACATACCGGTCTTTTGTAACTCATAAAAAAGGGAGAGTTCATTCCATATTATTTTCACATTGTTACCTTATGTTTAATTATTATAATAATCCTAATTTAATTTAATTACTTCATCTTTTATTTTAAAATCTTCACTTTTAGAGGAAGGATAATAAAATCATAGAACTTCAGGGTAGAAGACAAGAATAAGAAACGATGACAGAGGATTTTCATTATGTTCATTATGTTCATTATATTATGTTTCTATATTATTTTGATTATCATGTGACATGTATGAAGTCATATGCATTTATTTGAAGATTAATTGCTTTTCAGCCAATAGCATTGTAAAGACACAAGTGGGGAAAAATGATGTTACAGATCAACCATTCTGCTTTTGTCCTCAAACTAATAATCACATCATGTTATGATGTATGTTGAGTGAGTTTTCACAGATACTTCCAGAACTGAATTAAAAAATTAAATTGCAGTTTATGAAAACTGCATTAATATAAGAGCAATGCAAAAATTGAATTCTTTGCAGTTAAGAAAGTTGATTATGTTGCTTATTTGCATGAGGTATTGGCAGGAATGAGGAAATTCTAAAAAGGGAAGGGAAATCATGTAACAAAAGCAAAGACACAAGGTAAACAGAGAAGAGAAGCTTGGTAGAAGATATTGTGGCATCAGGGAATGGATTCAAAATATAAAGAAAGCTATTATCAATAATTTTGTCATGTGAGTTTAACTTCTTTCTGGTCAGGAAAATGGGTTTTATACACTTGTTTTAGATGTTTGAAAATAATTCTCAAAATGTTTGTAGATGAAAGCCTGGTGCCTAAGGGACCCACTACCACCTTAAAACATAAAGACCACTAGCCTCCCAACGCCTCAACTCAAAAGCTTCTTATGTGTGCACCAGATGTGTGAAAACAGCAAGGAAAGAGTAGTCAAAAAGAGTATTTGGAAGTTTTGGTCCCACTGGAAAACCTAAGGAGGGCTTTTCACAGGAGATCCCCTTGGTTTCAGGGACTTGGGTGGGTGAGAGGGGTGGGGTTCTTTGAATGAAAGAGGTTCTAGACAAAAACAGCCAACTTCATAAGCTTGCACACACTGCAGCCATACTACTCACCCCTACAACTCTGGATCAGTTTCACTTTCCGAAAACTACTTTTTTCTTTCTTGTGACATAACCATACTACTACATACTGTCATTGATCACTTACCACCTATATATGCAATCACTTCTTCTACTACTCTATTTCTCTCATTTTTCAGGGAATTTTTTATTAAATTTATGACATCAAAAATGGTTATATCACTCAAAAACATTTTACCTGTGTGCATTATAGTAGCTTGTTTTATATTACAGTTCATTGCACTCTAAAAGCATAAATCTTTCAAGATTCTTGATTCTGTTAAGGCTGCATTTGCGTATTGCATTGGACACTGTACACTTACAGGATAAACCAGCAGAGAACCATTTAGACTAAAGCAGTCTTTCTCTAACTTCATGTGATACTTCTATGAAGTGTTTTCCCAGTTGTCTAGGGGAGTTTCTATGTGTCATTCTTTGTTTTGATTTCTTCACACTTTTAAATTATAGTCCTATTTTGAATTCTATAAACAAGTCAATGTCTTTTCCAATGGATAAAAATTGCTTACTAGAAAATGTTGGGGGTTGTTCATGTGTTTCCTGTTTGATTATAAAAGACTGATGGTCTTAACCACAAATTTGGGTTCCTCAGTTTGATTACCTAGATTTCAGAAAGAGTAAGCAGTCTGTTCCATGTTACTTAGTAGGATTTTTTACATGCCTGGTCAGTTTGAAATTAGTAAAAGACTCAACTTTGTTACAAGTTCTTAGTTATTTTGTCAGTTGTTTTTTAAACCTTGGTCTACATACCAGTCTCAATTTTTCACATAAATTAGGAGTTGCAATTTCATGGATAGCTTGTAATTTATCATCTGTTCCTCTTAACACCCACCTTGTCCTCATCATTTACAGATGATAAGCAAAAAAGCACAAAACTTGGCATGAAGTGTAAAGAAAATCAAATATAAATTAAATAACACTAGAGGGGAACTGTTATCATGGCAGAGAACTAAAAAATACTGGGCCTGTTAAATGAGATGAACTAAATATATACAGTAGCACCCTCCAGACAAAGTGCAAAATTTGAAAATCCTTTTTCTCTTCTTTGAAATGTATGTGTATTTCACTTCAACAAAGAGATGTGCCTTTTTATCTTCTTTATTAGGTGTCATATGCATTGTCTAATGTAAATGAAAAATTGTACCAGGTGGGCTCAAAATCCCCTTTTCTTTCATGCACATGACAACTTCGCTTCAGAAATCTAATGTAAATAAATCATTATGTCAATGAAATCCAGTAATCTGCACCAAAAAAAAAAAAAAAAGGAGTGGTGGGGGTGGTGTAGGTGGTTAGAATGTGCATCTTTATGAGTTTAAGAAATAAAAGCACTGCTTTTTCCAGTTTTCAGGATCTATTCCCATTTGACTCAGGAGAGATTTCTGCTCCAATTATGTAACTGCAGAGCTCTTTTTTAACAACTTAGGTGAATTTCTAAATGGACCTGGCAGTCTGGCCCTTGAGGCCAGGTGATGTCTTCCTCTCAAATTCACGTAGGTCAGGATTTCATTCTTAGAAACTCTTTGTTGCTTCTCGTGGTTCTGGTAGTTCGCTTCTGTGAATGTGAGGAGTTTCTGTTACACCTGTAGCATGCAAGTCTTACCAGCAGGGTTGCAGTTCTCTTTCAAACCTGTGTCCTCTTTCATTACGGCTGTTATGTTCTGCACAGGATGCTTATGAGATGTAATTTTTGGTATGTGTGTATAGCATAGCTGTTATGTTTAATGGCCTGGAAGATATTGTCACTTGGGATTCTAATATTTCTAGTCCTCAGAAGTTCTGGGTGGATCAACTTCTAGGCATTTTTCTAATTCTTCTCTTAGAATTTCTCAATTATTTTGAAATTTCTTCCAGGTTACTTATCTCTGAACCAAGAAATACTACTGGATGTTGAAGGTGTGATGTCAATCACATCTTTTTTATTTTCCAGACCCAATGAAGACTGTTGCATCACCACTCTTGCCGTTACTTCTATCTGTGTTCAACCTCAAGCTTTAAGCAACAGGTCATGTTAATCCTAGGGAAAGGGCTCCCTCAAAACAGTAGTCTGTTGACACCAAAGCAAACTGCTGACAATTCCATAGTGAGTCCCCAGTCAGGGCAGATTGTTCTGAGCACAACTGGTTCACTGTCTGGGATCTCCCTAAGCACGAATACAATATTGAAAATATTGACTTGTATTAATAATGAAACTTTTTTTTCTTCTTCAGGTGTGAAAAGCCCAGGCTTATTGCTGATCTTATTTGAGCATGGCCATCAAATTCATGCCATAAATCAGACACTGTCTACTGTATGCAAAGTGAGCCAGCTGTGCATTTGGGGCATTTCAGTGTCTGGCGGCCTTAGGTTTTCTGTCATGGCCTTGCAGCTTTTTAAGATCAGCTGTTGTGATGGGTTAGCCTGCTTATGTAGCTACTGTATTTACTTCAGAGGGAAACCTCTCCTTAAATAGCTTCCAGGCATTGGAAACTGCATTTTAGCTTGCAGGAGGGCTCTAGCTCTCATAAGGGACCCCAGAGGTGTGTAAGCCCTGTGGAGAGGCCACTGCAACTACTTCAGAACCTGATCTTCAGACCACAAGCAAAAAGGCATTGCAAGAATGAGAGCCCATGAGACATTAGAGATTAGGTCATTCCTTAGTGTTTCCTGAAAAAGGGAAGATTTACACCATTTTATCTTCAGTGAGCAGTTCATTTTTGTATCTGCAGAATAAGGATAATGGAGATAAGAATGTGAATTTTAAAATAGAATTTATGAAACATAAGTAATTGTGCTCAGTTTCACATAAATTCTCAGATTAAAAATAAAAGAATGTTGCAAAAACTTTAAACTTACACATGTGACAATCAGAAAGTTATTGTAGTCAGGTGTCTGTTCATCTTTTTAAAAATATTTTGCTAACTGAAAGCATATAGCAGAAGAATTATTATACATTTAGAAAAGCTTGTTTGACATGAAATCTTTATTGTGAGCATAAATCTTCTCTATAAAACAAAAGTCAAACATCATGGCAGTTTCACAGGTTTTTCTATTATAATTATCTTATTTTGCTTTTCATGGAGTTAGTGTATACATAACAATGGGGAAATAGACTCTGGCACCTATTAGTGGTAGAAGAAGTGCATTTAAAGAGCACAGTAATGAGGATTCATAACGAACTGAAATAACACATTTGGTACAAGTGGCCTTTCCACAAGTTTGCTGCTTATTGCAGAATAGCAGCCACTGGCTGCCACACACATGGCTGACTTCATGAAGAGTTCTAGGAGGGTTTGATTCATTGTTGTGGCTTTATTAATACAAAATCATGAACCTGAATTAACCAACCAATTTAGATAAGACCATCTGTTGTCTAATAAGATGTGACTGTAATCTGAATAGTGGTTTTATAATAAGTGCATTATGGGATGAAGTGAAGGACAAGCAGATATTAGCTTTGTCTCATTAGCTTACAGAAAAAAAAATGTAGCTAGTTTGCCACTGTGGAAAATGGTATATTTTTCTTTAAGTCTTAGCACAGTTCTGTGTACAAGTATATCCCCCTGTCTGCATCTTCTCTGCCATACAATAACGTCAAAACTAAAAAGAAAATGGGATTCAATGCACCTTTTGGAATACTCTTGTGGTACCTCCTTAGTAGCAGTAAATCCGTTTTGTTCTTGCTTGGTTCTTCATAGCGCTACTGGATACCCTGACTGCTGTGAAGATGAAAATGAAGGCAATCTAGTTTATTAATATTATGTCAAAGTCATCTGGTTTTGCTTTATTTAGTTGCCCTGTCTGGTCTATTACAAGAACAGAATGTCAGCTAAGTACTGAGAAAATCTGTCCTTTTCTGGATGTCTGGCAGTGAGAAGATGGACAAAGCACATTGTAAAGTTGACTTGTCAACTCAAACTCTCCCTAGAGCTTTCCTATGTTTTTATATGGATGTTAGATAATACTGTAGATTAAGCTTTACTACTCACTATTATGCTTTTATTGAACCTCTAAAACTGAATTTTATAGAACCATTGTCCAGTTAAGTAACAAGGATAAACCTTTTCGTTGGTCATAAAAACCCAAGCATTAATCCATATGAATGAATATTAAGACAGAAATAAGTGCAGATTTGTCTGGCAATGATTTTCTTAAAAAAGAAGAATGTTGTGTATTTTGTATAGTTTCTGGTTGAGCTGTTGCTTTCTCTCATATCTAAGTGATCTTGAATCTAGGAAAGCAAAACATAGGAATATAGTACTACTAATTAGAAGGTTGTGTTAAAACACCAGATTGAATGGTGTAATCAGCATGCTGGAGGGAAAGAATCCATTTCGATGGACTTTAGCAGGTGTGAGAAGTGGGCCTATATGAGCTTCATGAAGTTCAATATGGCCAAGTAAAGGTCCTGCACCTGGGCTGGGGCAATCCCAAGCACAACTAAAGGCTGGGCAGAGAATAGATCAAGAACATCCCTGCTGAGAAGAACATAGAGTGAGTGTGGATAAGAAGATCAACACGAGCCAGCAATGTGCGTTCACAGCCCAGAAAGCCAAACACATTCTGGGCTGCATCAAAAGAATCAAATGAAAAACCTCTTCCTAATATCCAACCTGAACCTCCCTGAAGAGAGTTTAATGCCGTTTCCTCAGGCCCTGTCATTTCTCACTACAGATGAGATCAGCAGCTTAAGGGAGGTAATTTTCCCCCTCTGCTCTACTCTGCTCCTGTGAGACCCCACCTGGAGTACTGTGTCCTGCTTTAGGGGTCCTAACATAGGAAGGATGTGGACCTGCTCAAGCAAATCCAAAGGAGGGCCAGGTAGATGATCAGAGAGCAGGAGCACCTCCCATATGAGAACAGGCTGAGAGAGTTGGGGCTGCTCACTTTAGAGAAAAAAGGCACTTAGGGCAGCCTTCCAGTACTGAAAAGGGACCCACAGAAAAGCTAGAAAGGGCCTTTTTCCAAGGCCCTGTGATAGCACAAGAGAATTGGCTTTAAACTGAAAAAAGGGTAGGTTTAGATTATACCTAAGGAAGAACTACTTTACTGTGAGAGTGGTGAGTCATTGGAACAAAGAATTTGCCAGAAAACTTCTGGGCGCCACATCACTGAAAGTGTTCAAGACAAGCCTGGATGGGGCTTTAAACAACCTGGTGTATGTAAGGTGTCCTGCCTGCGGCAGGGAGTTTGGAAATAGATGATCCCATCCAAAGGTCCCATCCAAACCAAGCAATTGAAAAAAACTCATGAGTTCATTGATATGGATATTATGATGTGAAAAATTACATCAACAGGTTTTACACTTCCATGTTTCACAACACGTAGATACAGGAAGATAAAAGAGCAATTAAATACAAAGGTCTTCAATTTCCCTTTGTCTCTGCTCTGTTGCTGAAACCACCTCACAGTCTGAATGCTGAGCTTCAGGGACAATGCCGAGTCTGAAAACTAAGGCACATTTTTGGTAGTCAGTTTGCTATGCCGTTGCTTAGTCAGACAGAAAGCAATCCAGTATCTCAGAGGGAACAGTTCTAGCACCACGCTAAAAGTGAGCTGAAATGTGCAGGATAAGACCCTCCTTGGATATTGGACCAAGAAGGCAGCAAGGGCATACTGAGCTTCAAAAGCCAGAGTGCTTTTAATCCTCCAGGAAAGCAAAGAATCTGAAACTGATTCTTTTTATTAAAAGATCCAGTTATTGTATTGACTTTTTCAGAGAGGGCAGACAATGAGTTTTCTGTACAATTTAATGAAGTATCACCAGAGAAGAAATTACATAATATGCAATCTTTAGACAAGATTGAAAGAGCACATTTTGTATTTCAAGAATGGTAAGGATTCATTGCAGCTTCACATTTCCTAACAAACCCTGAAGTGAAAACGATGTCTCTCCATAAATCCTACTGAATCATTTGGACAGGGAACTGCTTTATATTCACATTAATACAGTTTTAAAGCCATAAAATAGCATCCACAAAAATTTCTGAAGCATTTCATTTTTTAGTAAATCTGTAAAGAGTTGTAAGGAGTAGGAAGCCTTTTGTATCCGCAAGAGCAGAAAGTCTCAGGCAGCAAATACAATCTAAGCAAAAAGAAAATGTATTGCAGGTGCTGATCACTGACTTAGAGAAGATCAGAAGTTTCTTTGCACATGAAAAAAAATACACATCACCAGCAGACCCGCAAGTTTGAAAGTAATATTGCAGCATGTTAGTCATGTTCAGTTTATTTTCTCTGTGTCTCTGTATTTTTTTCTTTAATAACACTCTTTTGGATTTATGACTGAAACCAAAATGCAGTCTTTACTTCCAAGGGTAAAAGTAAAAGGAAATTGTTTTCCAGCAAAGACTCAGATAAGTTAAGCACTTAAACTCTTAAACAAGAATTTCATTTAATGGTTCTATGTGGAAGATACTTTTGGGCAAGGCTCGTTACACATGTTACACCTTTTAAAATGGGATATCATGTCTTGTATATGTGAATTCTGTTTAATACCATTAATCCCAGGAAGCAGACATTGAAGCCTTTGGAAAAGGGAAGGTAAAAAAACTTCTGTTTTCAAGGGAAGGTTATAGTCGAGGTTAATTCAGGGTGTCATGAAAGTGTGGCTGTGACAAGATTTAGTGACAATGTAAGGCCAAATTAATGCAAGATCAGTGGCCTGACTATTGATTTTTATCATGGGATCCTGCTGAAATGAAGTCATTATTTAATTATACTTTTACTTACACTATAAATGGTTCCCAGAATAGACTGCACTTGATTTTGATGTCTGCAGCTCTATCATCACTTTTCTTTTGTACCCATAAATAAGTAGGGAATGAATATAAGCACTCCACAAAATTTTCATTTATTGTACTTCACATGCTGACATTTTCCCAACATTTTGATTTTTCCATTCAGAACAGTCCATGATATCAAATAATTCTGGGTCCAAAAACCTTTGAAAATTGGGAAACCAAAATTTCGCTAGATATGATTTTAAAAATCAGTGTTTGAATGGTTTTCCTTTTCTTCTTGAGTGATTTAAAAAACTTTCTTTTACTGTCTTTAGAAGTGGACTAAGTAGACTAAACTTACTGTTCATACAAAGAGAAGTAACTTCACTGGGACCTAGAAGAAGATAATAAGTACTTTATTGAGACTTAAGATACAACAGCAAGGGCTTTGCTATAGAAATCTATATGGCAAAGCTCAAGCACCTACAAAATGTCAGCAACATTCACTGAACAGTCAAAATTGCATTGATTCCCTATATTATCAATTATCAATATCAAATATTTATATTTGATTCTCTTGGTTCTGAATCAGGTCTATTTGGAAAAATTGTGACTAATAAAAGCTTGCAATTAATTCAGGTTTAATTTGTCTTGTGGACCAAGCCCTACATTTTTATCAAAATTACACAGATTTGAAGACCCAACAATTGAGAAAAATAATTGCAGTGGTTCTATGTTAATAGTGGGACTCTTAGACATTTTTTCCAACCTTATGATGCCATGAAAATGAGACTGGTTGTCACTGTAATGTTAGTGTTTGACAAGCAGCATGTAAAAATGGGCAGAATTCACATTTTAAATGCAGAATTACGTTTGTCATTTTTAGAACAGGGAAGTATCTACTTCTGTGTTAGTATAATGCAGTGAAAACACAGTCTTGCTCAAAATTACAATCTTAAATAAATAGTAATTTTACAGAGGAAAAAAAATCTCAGCTCAGTGGAATAAAGTTTCGTAAAAAGTTGGTGACAGATTTAGAATCACAGAATATTGAGTTGAAAGTGACCCATGAGGACCATCACATCCATCTTGTGGTGTCACATGGGATCACCCCGGGAATCACACCCCACATGTCTGAGAGCATTGTCCAAACATTGTCCTTTTTGGATTCTGTCAGGGTGGTGCTGTGACCACTTCCCTGGGGAGCCTGTTCAAGTGCCCAAACACCCTCTGGGTGAAGAACCTTTTCCTAATATCCAACCTAAACCTCCCCTGACACAACTTGAGGCCATTCCCTCAGTCCTGTCACTGCCACCACAGAGAAGAGATCAGTGCCTGCCCCTGTCCTTCCCTCGTGAGGGAGTTGTGACTGCAGTGAGGTCTCCCGTCAGTCTCCTTCAGGCTGAACAGACCAAGTGACCTCAGCCACTCCTCACACAGCTTCCCCTCCAGGCCCTTCACCATCTTTGGAGCCCTCCTTCAGACACTCGCTAATAGCTTTATATTTTTCTTTTATTGTGGCACCCAAAACCGCACACAGGATTTGAGGAGAGGCTGCGCCAACTTAGAGTACAGCAGAACAATCTCCTCCCTTGACCAGATGGTGATCCCAATTAATCAGATAAAGGGAGCAAAATTAACTTTTTTTAGTTTTGATCAAAGCAATGAGTAAAATAAATCTGATTTTCATTGTATCCCACCATATTTACCAAAGCTTCATCTCCACAACTTTTTTGTTTTGTACACTGTATTTTTGTCTTTTTAAATAAAAGAAAATGAAACTATATCATCTACAGACCATAAAAAATAAATATGTAATGAAACAAACCGAGCCTCTACAAGACTGTACTGTACTCTAAGTAAGATATCCAATTCTTACTTAGCTCAGATTGTGGATTTTTCTCCTTGGAACATTATTCTCATTTTAAAACCTCTCCTATGAGAGAGAGAGAGAGAAAAATCAACTTATTAGATGAGTATGTAATGAAATAGCTTCCTTTAATAACCATCTGTAGTTGTTGCTTGGTATTTAGGCATTCAAAAAATAAACAAATAAAATGCAGTATATAAGGGGTTTGCTTGCTCATTCACTAGCACATGATTAGCCATTAAATGATAATATAGCAAGATTGTTATGGTAAAACCGATAAAATGGAAGAAATTTCTTTTCTCTCTGTGCACCTATGTCCATAAGTAATAGCATTAAAATTTTCACATTTTCAACTGTTACAGAGGGAATATATACATTTAAATTGCAGTGATAATATGTAGAGCATTTTGTTAATGCTTTCACTCTGAATGAAGAAATCTAACTATAGTGAAATTCTTTCTGGTTCATCTTGTCTTTCAGTGCCCTTGACAACTGTAGGGTGAGAGAGAGGAGTGGGAAGAGATGCTGATTCCTGTGCTTCAGGATTTCAGCCTAGGCTAAATGTGTTTTCTTTTGCCATTTTCTTTAATTTCTTTAACTTTTTCTCATCATAATAGGTCCCCAGCAGTTATTTTTGTTCCATCTTTAGCAGCAGCAATGTCACTTATCTCACCATTTTGTGTGTCCACACAGATAGCCAGGAGTCTTATAGGTAGAACAAGAGATAGGAACAGGAATGAGACATATGGGTTGTAAAGGGCTGATTATAGTAAGAACCCATTTCCTGGAGTCATCCTGTGCAAGGGAGTACTTCTGCAACTTTATTTTGTATATTTTTGTTCCAATGTTATTTGCTAAAGTTATCTTTTTAAAGCAGTGATGATTTCACCATGGTATTCCTTTTGTCTTCTTCACTTAAGGTGAATAATATTGCTGCACTGAGGACATCTCTCCCATCTTGTGAAATACTTTTGTGTTTTGGACACGACAGACTTTCCTTACTTTTAAAAGGTTTGGAAAGATGTTGTGGTAGAGTAGCTGACAGTTCATCCATACCGGAGATGATAAGGATGAGACATCATTCTGCAGGCATTATAAATGGATATCTGGCACTGAGAGTGCCTTTTTGGTTTGAGAGTGTTTATCCTTGTGGTTCTGGAAACCAGACCACTAGGTGGATTATATTGCTGTACATAAATTGTATTCCAGCATGTTTTATAAATCAGGTGGCTTAATCAAATAGAGACAAATGGCAATGGAATAGCTTAAATACAAATTTACTGCTAGGTAGCCATTAAATGCATTATATATTTTTTCCCTTTACTGGATTTTCTGACTTAGCCAGCAATAAATATAGTAATTTTTCACTTAGAGTTATGGGTCAAATTGTCATTCAGTCCAATCTGTGTGGTCTTTTGAGAGTCAAGATTAATGTGGTTTTTTTAATCCAGCAAGGACAGACATCTTATTTTACAAGCTGTAGAGCTCCTTTCACTTTCTCAAAGGAAAACTGGGCGTGCTGAGGGAGAAATACAAAAATCCTTTCCTTTGTCTAGTTGCAGGTGTGCTCAGGACCAGTGCAGTCAACAGTACAATCAAGACTGCCATATTTTTATTTTTTTTCAGAAAGACTGTGACAGTCAATTGGGAAGAATGACACCAGCAGGGACAAGGGCAGTCCCAGTCACAAGCCTTCCCCCATAGGCACTGTGTCTCAGACTGAGATTTCAGGAGTTCTCCATGGAGAGCAGAGCTGCAGTGGCTGCATCAGGCCCTCAGTTAGCAGTGGTATTGTGGCCATTGACTGCATCATCAGAAGATCTGTGGAAGCATGACAGATCCAGAGACCACTTAAAAAAAGACAAGAGCACACAGGGTGGTTTTATGTGCAGATATCACATCCTGACACGCAGTCACAATGTGACCACAATAGCTGGGAGCACTGCACTTCTGGGTTGATGCATGGAGTGGATGAAGGAAATTATCACTGCTTCCCGTGCCTTCCAAATCCATTTAATATAAAATCTTTAAGCTGAGGATGTATCAGATAATAAAGTGATAAGAAAAGATGATACACTTGATCTTAGCCAACAGCTGGGAAGTGTGCATCTGGGGCAGGGGTTTCAGTGTATACTGGAGAGCACTTCTGCCCACTGAGGATAATGTAGGATCAGCACTTTCAAGGGCTCGTGACAGATCTAAAACATGACATGTAAAAGAATGATTTCTTCACTTGAGAAAGTAAGAACTGTAAATCAATACAATTACAGTAGTTCATAGTGATAACTGAAATTGCTGGGGTTTAAATTATTCTGGCAAAATTTCTAGGCAAAAGAAAATAATCTTAGGCTATATTGTTTACCTGCTTGATATCTTCTTTTATTTTTCTCATTCTCATCTGCTGCCTCTTAGATATTAGTCACAAAATGAGTTTTCTTACACAGTTTTGGGTAAAGGAACAAGTAATCGGAATAGCATCTTACATACTGAGAATTTATGAGGAAAACAATATTAAAAATATTTCCATATGACTGTAGACACCATTTCTGGTTTGTACATTAGCCTAAAATTCATGGTAGGACAAATGAAGATTTAATAGCAAATTTCACACACAGTCTATCTCTAAATAAAAGAAAAAGTAAATCTGATTGTCAGATATATCTTATTTGATTAAGTTTGATCTGCTTTCTGCAGGCATGAACAAATAACCAGCTTAAACTTGACAAATTGTCTTTTATTTGGTACTTGCTTCTTTCAAACCCATGCTACAAAATCTTTACTTTCCATTGGAATTATTTCCCAAAATCTTAATTACCTAAAGTATAATATTATAATACTAGGCGTCATAAAGGCAATTTGATGCTGCAGTTCACCCTTCTGCTATCAGGGAAAAGACAATGTGTCTAATTTTAGTTTTTTCGTGCACAATTTCAGGTTTTCCTATGTTTATGTGGATCTGAGTGTGAAGAAGGAAGAAAATTGAATCTTTTACACAGGACAAGTTTGTTTTAATGTGTAAAACATTCTCTGTGAAATTATATACTTGACTTTGTAGTCATCCAGTGCTAGTACTTTGGACAATGTTTTTCTGGAGTGTACAACTCAGAGACAAAATGATGAGAAGAATAATTGTTCATAGAAACATTAACTCTCCTAACCTTGTTTTAATCACCTCCTTGTGTTTCTCTTGTAGTGTCTTGGAAGTAGGACACATAGACACTAGTGAAGATCCCTCTGTTTTTATGTTTTGTGTCTATAGGTCTGGAGTTATGGGGAAGGGATTAAAGGGGAAATAAAAGAAAATAAAATGATGAGATGGAGATTTACTCTAAGCTATGCAGTTCTAAAAACTGCAAGTGCAATACTCAGCAGAAATTTGAGCACATACCCCATAAACAGGTCATTCCAGACCATAGTCATCGTCCCAGATGCACTTGAGCATCTGTTAAATATTTTATATATGGTACTTATATTTACAAGTAGCTCCCTGAAAACCTAACAAGAGTATTTGAAAGACCATAAAGGAGGAAATGTTAACATGGAGCTGTAGGGTAATCTCACATGGCTTGGGCCCATGTAATGCAGTGGGCATTTATGGATCCTATAAATAGATGGTGAACTATTTTTAAAGTATTACTCTGATTCTGTGCTACGCTGAATATATTACCAAGACATTCTGGTTGACTATTGGAACCCAGCAATGTATCTGACTAGATCCTTGCTGGGATGCCTTAAAGATCTGACATCCTTCTTCCCTTTAGAACTCAAGGAAATAGTTAAATATGTTTCCGTTCAATCTCTGTACTTGCATATGATTCACACAGAATTCATTTTACTGTCCTGTCTGTTGCAGTCCACCTTGTGCTTAATTCACATCATGACATTAAAAAGGAGAATAACCAAAATATTATATTCTATTGTGTCCCAGAAAATTAACATCTTGCTTTGTACTGGGCTGCAGGGCCTTCAGAAACCAGTCCCTTTTCAAAGCAGGCTTTACATTCCTTAGTGCCTTGATGACTGTTTTGTACCTAACCTGTCTCTGACACCATGTGACCAGCTTATTGCGAATAATCAGAGTGAATGTTTTGTTTCAAAAGTCAGCACTCTTTATCTGGTCTTTTGATTTTCATGGAGAAGGACCAAGAATATGAACAACGTGAAAAATCTTGTTTGATTTATATGGATGTTCCCTAGCCTTTTTTCCCAATAGCCCAGGGCTCGTAATTAAATTTTATCATTTGAATTTACCTGAAAAGTGTTCAATATAAGAATATGATGAAGCTTAACAAGTAGGCAAAGCCATCAAACTTAGACTTTCCCGCTTCATTACTCCTACAATTTTATCTTTTTCTCTAGTAAAAATACCCTCCTTTTAGTACTAATCTCCCCAGTTCCTACCATTTTGTCACTGTGAATATGCTGCCCAGACAGTTCATCAGTTACATGGGAAAGCAACTGGAAGGAATCTACATATCCTTACGTGCTGTTTCTAGGAGATTGCCATTGTCAACATTACTATTTAGTGACCACCTTACTACAAACTTTAAAGTGTCTTTTGCATCTTGACTCCAGGTTTCTTAGAGCAGGAGGAAGCAGGAACAAGTTGGGTCAATTTGTTGTCACCTGTCACCTCGAATTATTGCATAACTTATCATCAACCAAGACTGCCAATATTATGTAGGCATTTATTTCTTTCTCATGAGTGTGTTGTTGCTGACACCGCACAAATAAGACATCCCACAGCCCTTTCCACCACTCTGATTCATGCCCTTTTTAAGTCAGTGAAACAATTCACACACCAGTAGACAGTGAAGGAGAGGTACTTGTGAGTACTTGTGAGTGATCAGAGCAGTTTTGCCACTCACTCTCTCTCTGAGAGAACTGCTTTTCTTCTCAGGTGCTTTTTTTGTTGGCATGGTGAATCATAGGCAATCAGCAAGAATGCTCTCAGGTACATAGCCTGCATTTCAAACTTCGTGGGTGTTGCAAGTAGAACTGACTTTGACCATTCTTCACATCACTTTCCTATCCAGATACTGCTGCACAAAACGCCTAAGTGCACGATTTGATCATTATCTCCTGCTGTGACAGTTCTCTTCCTCTCAGACTTTTTCCTTCTGCTTATCTGGGGGTTTGATTTTCAGATTATCAAGGACTTCCCTTTCTATTTATGATTTGTACCTGGGCAATACTTAACCTACTTCTCTACAGCAGGTTTTTTTTCCTCACTTGGAGCATGACGCTGAAAGAAATGAACACACTCTCTTTCAAGTGAGAGGCAGTTTAGATTTTTTTCTCTAGGAAGAAAGCAGAGTAGCTACTTTTTATTAAGAGAGTGTCTTAAAGTTCAGGTTCCAGAAGAAATGGTGGGGTTTGAAAGCCTAACAGCTGTGAGATTCTTTCTTTGTTTCTGTATAACAGAAAATTTTTCATTTTCTAGGAGTGGATGGAAGAAATTATTTCATAGATTTTTCACCTTAGTGTTGTCCTTGAAATGCTAGGAAAGTAACAGATGGAATCTGTACCTGAAATTCTGTTTAATGTGGGATTACTCTAAAAACAGATGAGAAAGATAAATATTCTTCCACAAAATTTGCAGGGCAGATTTTTCAGCTCAGTGATATCTCATGACATGTAAATCCTCGTATCCTAGAGTATTTTCTCAGCTTGCGTGATTTTAAGTCAAATAAATTTTCATTTCCACCCAGCTTGTTTGAATTTAGTTATGTTTCTGACAGGTAAAACGGGATTTAAGGACATTTTAATATTTATATCTGGGTGTTCAAACATTTTATTTGGTAAAAAAAAAAAAAATCTTTAAAGTGTCATTCAGAAGTGAATTGAGAGATTAAAAAAATAAGCTTTACACAAAATATCTTGTGGCTGCCACTTTTCAAGGGGTTTTCTAAATTTAGATTTTCTGTATTCAGATCATCTGATAAGTAATTTTCCTATTTTCCTAAAAATAGGGGAGGCTATACTTTTCCTCTGTAAATAGAGCTTCAGCCTCACCCAAGTAAACATCTGAACGTTTTGTCCTTGTCTTTTTTTGCTCCTGACTTCTGTAGGGAAATTGTGAAATTCCACAACTCACCTCTCCAACAGTTATTTATTATTTGATGTTGAGCCTCCTGCTGTAATCTCTTAAAGACTTCCAGTCATTATTTTCATATGGCCACTTTCACAATTATATGTTGTCATAACTTATGCAAATTATGTATAAGAGTGATACCCACAGGCAGTGTTAGAAAATTCTGATGCTTAACTTTTAGGGGTTTAAATACTTAAATTCCTTTATAAATGTCTTGCAATATTTTGTGGGTTTTCATCTGCTAAATAGAGGGGTGATATTAGTACATCTTCCAGAATTATGCACATACACAACTCAGATGATGAAATAAACAAGAAAAATGCCTCAAATTTTAATAGGCTTTAAAAAGAAAGATAGTTGTCATGTTTCTCATGATTTCAAAGTCATGGATACTGGAAAAAGACATCTCAGTTGAACAAGAACAATGGCTAAAATTTCCTCTTATTTCCTAGTGCTGCATGGTTTGTTATCAGATTGTAAATGTGTCATTTTTTTGGTTACATTATAAAACTTTTCTAGAGTTCAACTATATTGCCCTATTTTTTTCTAATTATTTAATGAACATCTTGAACTATACCTTAAACATTTGCTAGAAAAATATTTTCTGGGATATGAATATATTAAAATTAAAATGACCATGTTTTGTCTCATCATATTAGTGAGATATACTATCCCGGGATTGTGGGAATCTTGCAGCTGCTTAAAGGGCTGGAATTTTTTATTTTTAGTTTTATATAATTCAAGCACAAAGTCATAGGCACTAGTACAAAGCTGTAGTAATTAAACCAGCTCTTCTAGCTTTCAGTCATCTGGGATGAAATTGTTAAAAAGATAGCTATTTTTGTCTTTAGGAGGTTAGTATTAGACTAGACTTTTGGTTGATATAAGCAAATATTCTCAAATTGACCTTCTACAACATAAATTCCTGAGTACGGCTGATGCAGTGCTTCCATTTTTATATCAGATTGTGCTATAAAAACATTGAACTGAGGTCTCAGCTTCTATGAGCCAGTCTGAAGCAATGAGAATGCTCTACCTCAATAGAGCATTCTAAATCTTATTGGTATTTCTGTGCAGTTCTAATTGTATACATGCAGACATAATTTCAGCTGAAAATCACTGAAAAGAACTTTCTTGATACCTTGACTATTAAATTAAATCAGCAATAACACACTGTTCATGAAAACAGACAAAATATGGACAAAAAGAAAATTTAATTACTTGGATCCAACAGTGAGCAGATCTTCCATGAAGAAAAGAAAGAGCAAGAGAAGCACAACCATCATTACCAGCTAAGTTTTAGCTGCTTTTCTCAGTAATAAAAACAAGCAACAAAAAAATCAGTAGGGAGTAATTGTAACATGTGGAGAAGATAATGTCAAAGGTATATGGCAAAAAATAGCCACTGATTGAGCGGAAGTTTAGTCATTGTTTTGAAGTTAATTAAAGATGAAATTAAAGAAAAAGCCCTTAGGATGTGTGATCCTAAGGTTTCTAGTCTTGTGTGCCCTATAAAGTGTGCTTCGTGATACATCTCAGACTGATCTTGGTTACATCACTGTTATGATGAGCGATCAGAAATCATGGGTTTTGTGCTTAGGAGAAATTTCCTCAGTACTAGCACATTGAATGCAATTCTTAATTAAAGTTTTTTCTTCTTCCTTCTCTTCTGAAATCACAAGCATGAACAACTAATGCTTTTGTCCCCTTTGATTTTTATGTGGAATATTTAATAGAAATGCTAGAATTAAGCTGTGGAAGATTTTTGGACAGGAATCCCTAGAATTGTACCACGGAGTTCTCCACAGATTAGCTTTCTGGTAAAAGAACCTAGGGATACTTCTTGAAGTTAGTCAAGACATTCTAATGTATGCAAGTTAAAACTCTGACCTGGCCACATACATAAGCATTTTATTACACAAGGATAGTGAAGAGCCTATAGGGGAAGCTGTGTGAGGAGTGGCTGAGGTCACTTGGTCTGTTCAGCCTGAAGGAGACTGACGGGAGACCTCACTGCAGTCACAACTCCCTCACGAGGGAAGGACAGGGACAGGCACTGATCTCTTCTCTGTGGTGGCAGTGACAGGACTGAGGGAATGGCCTCAAGTTGTGTCAGGGGAGGTTTAGGTTTACCTTCTTAACCCAGAGGGTGTTTGGGCACTGGAAAAAGCTCCTCAAGGAAGTGGTCTGTGGTTTCAAATGGGAGGAATTCCTTTGGGTGCACAGGAAACGTAGGAAATATGTGTGTCCCCTGATGTGGTCTCAGCAGTGATAGATTTTGCTCAGATGTGACAAATTCTATTTTATGCCAAAAAACGACAGGATCTGGACCTAAGTACATGTATGGACTTACTCTGTGAGTTTAGGTATGTTCAATATAACTTTGGAAGAACACTCCTACCTTATTACCAGACAAGGTATACCAACTACTTTGGTAAGAAATCTCCAGTAAATAAAAGAGAAACCATGTCTCAATACATTTCATCCTTCTAAAGGTAACCAGTTGTTTAATCAGTTTCTCTGATTTTTTGTATAAGAAAAAAAAAGAGATTTGTGTTCATATACTTGACAAAGCCAAGGATTTTGATTATAAAAACAGGTCAAATACATAACAAAGCAGTCTGCAAATGCAGTGTTACAAGAAAGTAAAATTTCCTGGCTTTTACCCAAATAAGTTCTCTCCTCAATTATTTATATTTGCAAGTTCACCATTGCAAAATCTGTCTTCTAGATGAAATAATATTCCTCTTAGACTTTCTGAAGGGGGAAAACAAGTGCTCAGTAATGAAGCCCTTAAGAATATTGCTTTGGGGGGGTTTTGCATGTATGCAAAAACATGCATTTAGGTAAAGCTGAAGCTGTCAGAAAATGTTACAAAATGCAGTAATGCAACATGTCCTGAAGCTACTAGGCTCAATCAAAGCTCAGAAAAGCACTTTTCTGATGTGCTGTATTCCAAGTATGCTTACGTTAAAATGAAGCTGTCCTAGTCAGTCAGGGAGACAGCATGCTATAATTTATGACTCCTCTATAGCAGTTTCCCCAGTTATGTCATTCAGTGTGATCTGACTGATTTATATGATTTACGTAGGAACCAGTTACTTCTAAACTTTGAAGTCAATGCAAATTTCTCTACTGCAATTATTGTAGAGCCAATTGCAATGTGCTTGAAAAGACAAAAAAAGAAAAAAAATCAAGCTGTACCCATCCGCAAATGTTGCTTAGAGAAAAAGCATTGAAATTCCTGAGCTGAGGAACAGCTCTCCTCAGGAAATGCAGGTTTTGAAGTTTTGAATACCTCTGAATGAAATTAATATCTGCTTTTTGGCTGGTCTGCAAAAAAGTACTTAGGTGTGAGAGGCTCTGAATATTATTACTTTTTTTTAAGATGTAAATGAGAAATGAGGTTTCAAAATGCATTTCATAGCATTTTCCAGCAGCAAGAAAAAAGGTGGTTGAAAAGCAACTTTCTGTGGTAATCTCCAGATTTCATGAGCTCATAACTTTCTGAAATACTCACACTCTAAGTTGGATTCTTTTTATGTTTGGGTTCTGACTAAGATTTCAGAATCTCAGAACAAAATTTGACTTTTTTTTTGCATGAGAGATAAGTCAGCTGTTGTTGAGGGAAGAAATGAAAAGAAAGCTACAGAAAAAAAACAGCAGAAGCTGAGAACTGAAATCTAGCTGCTCACTGAATACTAGCACTTGACTGCTGTAATACAGTATTTAACTTTTAGCCATCAGACTTCTAAAGTAGCTGTGCTATTGGTAATATTTCCCTGAGCTACAGTTTGGATACCTAAAGGCACATCAGTACTGCTAAGTGACAAATGAATATGGAGCAGAATTGAGAACAGGAATCATCCCTTGCCTGGGTCACAGCTTAATTGTCAGCCCTCTTCACAGATGTGTTTTGGACCTCTCCACCCGTCTCTCCATGCAATATACTTTTGGCAGGATCGACATTGCCTCCAGAAACCTGCATGAAGCTATTTGTCTTGTTCTGACCCCCTCCCTTCTTTCAATGCTGAGCAGAGTATAGTCTAAGCACTATGAAACCTCCAGTCTCACTTCAAAACACACATTATATTTAGCTTCCTTTTATTCCCATTGCCTGCATTACTGAGTCCTATTATTCCAAACAATTTGAACTAAAAAATATCCAGCCAAAGTAATAATTGTGTATTTTAGTCACTCAGGAACTAAGTGGAACCCCGAGGAGGTGTAGTGCCAATATGATGTGGTAGTATGGGATGTGGCCAGCTTGGAGAAGAAGGTGCAAACAGTAAGCAAAGTGAATGTCAGCTGGCAGGCACAGCAATTAATCTGTGCTGTATTTTATGTACCAGTGTAGCATATTCTGAAACCAAGTTCTGCAACATCCAGCTTGATCAGCAAGAATCTTCTTGTGTTAGTCTTTGTCAGAAAATGACATAGATAAGTCAAACGCAGCTATAAATAACATGACAGAGGCTTCTGTAGAAACCTTCTCCATCTGCTCTTTGCTTGGACCCACCTCTTGGATTCTCCTCTTAAAAACATACTTCACTCCTAACATAAGCAAAGCACCTTTCTTTCTTGTAAAATGCTGTTAATGATGCCACCATTTTGTATGAGATATATTAAGATATTCAGGCAAGATATGAGGTGCCTGGGTCCTGCTCTTTCTTTTTGAGTGATTGGAAGTTATCCTGACTACTTCACAGTGGAGTATGACCAGAAGTACTCTGTTAAAGCAGTTGTGTAATGTGAGAAGAATTGAAGATTCCCAGGGTAATTTTCACAGGGTAGAGTAAATAGATACTCCAACTAGCCTTTAGGGTCCTGTCCTAGCAGACCTGGGACATGATCTGGATCTCTGGCAGAGTAAAGCATGATAGCTAGTTTCCTCTCAGATTGCTCTTGTTATAAAATAAGGCTTACATAAATATTGATGGTATTTCCTTTGTATAAAGACAATGTAAGAAAGGTAACGTATAATATAAAGACAGGGACTGCCTTTTCTCTTTTAGATATGCTTTTCAAGAATTAGATTGACAGAAAGTTTTTGTGTAAGATCAAGATCTTATAGGTATATGTCAGCACAAGTAGCAAAGTGGATTTGGGAAGGTGTGGATGGGAAAACATGTGGATTCCAGCTGAATTTAGGGGTCGACTAGGTGCTGGCATTAACAAGACTGCTGGAATTGGGAAGAAGCATAACTTTAAGCATGAAAGGAACCTAGCTGATAAAATTCTCAGTACTCACAGATGGAAATATCTCTGGCTTTAAGCAACAATTTCAATGTAAATTTGAAGATTCTGTTGTTGACCGTAAATATACATATTCTGCTTACTTCCTTCTTTGGTGCTAGTGTTTTTGTAAAAATTGGCCTGTTCTAGGTATGGAGGTATAGAGCAGTTGGATAAGCGACTCTAAAATGTAGTTCTGAGCAGTGAAAGTAATACAGTCCACCTTTTTTTGAATTTGGATTTTCTGCTGTTCAAGAAGGTAAAAGTTTCCCCTTGTGGTTTTTCTAACCGATGGGTCATTCATAGCATCATTTGCAATGTGGATTCTTTGATATCTATGAGGAGCTGACCTCATGTTTCACCCTTTTCCTCAGTAAAGGCAATAATAGAACCTCTCTCCTCTTTTTCTCTCAGCTGTCTATTTAAAAGAAAAACCATGTAGGATCTTAATGTACTGAGACCTGAAGTGCTCAGTTAAATTTGATTGAAACTGGCTGACGGTCCAAAAGCTATTGGAAAAGGATGGATAAATATACCTTCACACATACCATCAGTGTTCTGCTAGCAAAGTGCATTTCCCTCAGAAACTAAAGCAAAAATCCCTCTGAGCATATTCAGAAGCATGTGCTATATCTCAGAACCATTTGAATTTAAAAATGTCCTGTGTAAAGACTATGTGCTGTATAGTTCTCTAGAAATCAATGATTTAACACCAAAAAGGGAGAAACAAATTCCAGGGAAAAATTTAGTACAATCCTGATAATACAAATGACATCAATCAGTTCAGCCTGTACCACTATAGTGCAAAGTTAGATTCATGCTTTCAGCACAAGTTACCATGATTATGGAAAAATAGTTTAATCCCTTGAAATTCATATCACTAGTGCTACATCTATTCACAAACCAACAGGCTGAGTGAAAGGAGTGTCATTGCTTTGCAATCTCCTGTCCAGGAATTTTGAAATCACTGAAGAACCTGCAGCTCTTTGTCATTGCTCTAGATTGTCACTTCAGCATGAGACACTTGCGCCTCACTGCACCGTGACAAGATGCTAATGTGATGAGTACCTGGTGTGCACTTTTAATACAAGTTAGAAATTCTGGCATGAAAATGTATATTTTACTAACACATATGACTTTAAAAGTCTTAGATTAGACAATTAAATACAGAAGTTCACATATGCAGACGTGTCATGCTAAGGTGAAAATTGAAATGCATTAGATTGTCTATAATGCGTTTTGTCACTTGAGATGCTGAAAGTATACCAAAAAAACCCAAAAACCCAAACAAACCCTGTCTGATCTCTTTATGAATTTTTCTGAGAGGAAAGAAAGGTATTTTTGTCTGAAAACAGAATAATATCCTTTTGTCATCATGTAGTTCTGAATAAATTTGTAGAAACCATCAAGATTATCCTGGATTTACTGTGCTTTAATAAAGAGGAGATTTTAATCCACTGCTGGTGTGACTGACAGTTCTAGCTTACATAGGAAGAATGAGAAGTCTCCTCAGGATCCTCCATGCTAGGATCAGTCTGATACTACCCAGCTGATTCCCTGGATGTTTTTCCTCTGCTTTTCCATGAGATTTTGTGTGGGAGGGCTGGGGAGGCAAGCACTTCTATCAGTAGGGGAGTGTTGATTTTTGCATTCCTGAAAGTCGCTGCTGTGCTAAATGAAGATAATTGGCAGGAATCAATTAGTTTTACAGGAGGGTGTTATTGAGGGTTGAGCTCTTTTCACAAATTGCCCCTTCTGCACTTACTGCTTGAGAGGCATAATCTCAGCCATCCCGAAATTCACAGAACAGGAGATTGATTTCCTCCTTTTTCTTTTTCTTTCCCTGCTTTAAATTCTGCAGGTCAGTCCCACCCCAGGGTGCATCCGGGCGTTAATGAAGATGTTGTACTGCCCTTACTGCAGAGGACTTCCCACTGTGAAACCTTGCAACAACTATTGCCTCAATGTAATGAAGGGCTGCCTAGCAAATCAGGCTGATTTGGATACTGAGTGGAATCTGTTCATAGGTAAGAAGAGTTTAAATATTAGCGGAAGGAAACTCTGGTTATATCAAATCTCTGCAGGGTTCTGTGAGGTTAGAAGACACTGTTGGTCAATATTCAGAGTGAAGCAACTGCAAATGCAGCTCACTTTCTAATTGAACTTCTTGGCTCGCAGTAAGAAATGACTGCTCACCCTGCCCTAAGCCAGTCATGTTTCACATATCATATTTCCAAAGGAATGATGTCGTGTTACAGCTCCTGAGCTGAATTATTACATGCTACGTGAAATGTTGAGAAAGATTTGGTTGAGGATTTGATAACAAGCTTAACATGGCAGAAATAGTATGTATTATGACTGAAAACTAGGCTCTTGCAAGCTGAGAAGATTGTATAACATCCAGTCAACCTAAATCACAACAGCTGCTGTTCTTAATTCTGGTAGTACATAGTCAAAAAGCTTTACAAGTTGCATATATGAGAAATTATTAATTCCTCATTCTTGCTTAAAATATGCTAGTATCTCCCTTCCAGTGTACTGAATAGAAAGTACCAAACGTGCAACCCAATGTTAGAATGGAGCATAGAATACATACTTAAGAAAAACTGCTCCCAGAGTTTATTCACATAATTCTTTACTCAAATTAACTAAGAATAAAAAAAAGAAAGAAACATCCCTTAAGGAGCCATTCAGCTATCCTGTAGCAAAACAAAGCAAAACAAAAGAACAACCAATTAAAAAAAGCCCAAAACCCACAATCAAAAAAAAAAACCCAAAAAAAAAAACCTCCCAGAAGAGTAACATATAACAAGAACTCTTACTTTTAAGGTGCTTTTGGTTATAGGACAGGATGACAATTAGACAAGGCTGATGATAATATGGAAGGAATGGAACAGCTATTTAGCCTAGACACTAATGAGTGTCATAGTCTAGACTAGATTTCAGAAAAATAAATGCAGCTGGAAAAAATGGAATAAAACTTTCTTTATTGCAGCTGAAGAAAGGAAATTTATTTTCTATTTTTGGAAGGATAAAACATAAGCAATCTCATTTTGCTTAATTTCAAACCCCACTGACCAATGTGACTTTGAAAATTTGACTCTGGCTCATTCATGGATTTTTGCTTTACTCAGCAGTGCAAGATGGATAGGGAGAAGAGAACAGGATGAAAAATGAATCAGAGTATGAATAGTGAAAACGAGCATTGAGTGTGCTATAAAAATAGCATGCAAACAACAATATTAAGCAAATGATGCAGATGCACTTGCCTTCCCAGTCTCTTGTACTGGTTGAAGGAGTTGACATCAGAAACAGTGCTGTATAGAAGGATACTCGTGGGATTACTGAAGTAAAAGGAAGAATCTGATCATCATCAGAAAGCTAAGTAGAAGCTGACAGGAAAACAATGCTAACCTGTTAAGGACACTGCATAAGCTACTTTCCCTGCCACTGAATAATAAGCAAGTGCTGAAATGTCTAATTCTGATTAAAAAAAACAAAGTAGGCTTTTAAGAAAATATCCCCCAAACATTTGAACTAAAATAAACAGAGCTTTTATTAAGGCAAGCAGCTGTTTAAGTCAGGAGCTGGAAGTTAAGGTTTGAGGTGTTAAGAGAAGATTTCTTTTTCTGCTGCTTTAAATTCAGTGAGAGTCCTGGGTGTGGTGAGATGTGTTGGAAAGTGTGGAAATGCTTAGAGATTCAGACTTTCAGAGTCTTTGCTACAAAGCCGTTGTCTTCATCAATGTCTCTCTGGTTTTGATTTTTCTTTCTCTCAGAAAATAAAAACTTCATGAAAGCTTATCTGTTATGTTAAAACATGGTGCTAATTTATTAAATACTATGCCAGCCAGGCTACTATGCAATTATCTCTGCAGGTCAGTGATGACAAGGCAGTATACAATACAAATATATCAAATAATATTTCCTCCTTCTTCTAAATATACAACTTTCCCTCTGTAACTCTATGGGGAAGAAAATACAGAAATACAGGAGATACAGAGATTTTCATGTGTTTGGAAAAAATATTCTGTTTTATCCCATTTTTCAGGCCTCTGACAGCTTTGCTGAAGGTGAGGGTCCTTCCTTTATGGAAGACTGAAATAAGGCAAGTTGTCTCTCTCTCTGACAGCTGTCAGAGGCTTTCTAATAACACATGCAATTCCCTTAGTGGTAAACACAACAAAACTTCTTCTCACTGAATTAAAATGAACAGCAGCATTTTACAGCACCGCTGAGCTATGAAAGATTGGAAATTACGCATGAGCAGTTTTTATCCCTGTTCCAATACTAGGAACCATGTACTAGTGGAAAAAAAAAAAAAAGGATAATTTTGTGCATTAGCAGTCTCTGCCTAGGCAGGAATCCCAAATGTTAGTGCATATTCATACACAAGACAGTTTTGCTTGGCTCATAATCTGTGCATTGCAAGGTTGTTTTGACAGAAGTTGGTACTAGGAGCAAACTTTCAGATATGTTTGTCAGTACCTAAGTAAATCCTGTGGTTTGGACTGCATGTCTTGATATTGTTCTGTAGTTACAGTAATGGTCCAGCAATAGGCAAGATCTGCACGTGAAGAGGAGCAGAGGAAAGTAAATGGACTGTTTGACAACAGGATGTGTTGTGTGTTTCACCTAGTTTATAAATATAGAAGTCGGGACTGAAATCACATATATATAGCAATAATAAATCTTGCCTCTACTTTCAAAGCTAGGAAGAGTGGGACAACTTCCCCTAAACATCTGGTGCTTTCCAAGATTTTATAGACTGTGAAAATTGGTAAGAGGTGAAACAGCTGCAGCAGCATGACACATGGTGTATTATATATCTCCTGGTTTTGTCACCTTAAATTCTGTGTATTTTTTGTGTAACATTTCATTATAGGCTTTTTGTATTTTGTTGCCTAAATTATTGCATGATAAAAGCCAAATGTAGCACATCTCATTCTAGCAGATCATCTGCAACTCAGAGTTTTGCCTGGGGAAGGAAGATGGTCTTTAATATCATATTATAATTATAAAACTGTAATGAAAAAATGCTCCTTCCAGGTATCTATATAAAATATTTAGGAGGTATTTAAAAGTAAACCCACCACACTGACTTTGAAAATGTGTATTTTGCAAAGCTTGCTTCTGATGTTTTGCCTGTCAGTTACCCATCATAATCTCCTTTGCATCCATCTCAAGCAAAGTTAGCAAATGCAAGATAAAAAGCATGAGCAGAGGAACTGTACTGCTGAGGAAGGAGATCGCCTCAGGGAGGAGCTGACTGACTCTGTGGAGTGGGGAAAAGGGGATTTTCTCTGTCTCATGGCCCAAAAGATATAGCCAAAATTATGCTTCTCTCCATGGAGCTTTACCAATTAACAGCAATAAGAATCAGGTGTCTCACTGTTCATTCTGTCACAGAAACAGAAGAGATGGATAAAATTATTCCTGCTAACAAAAATTTAAACCCTTGTATCTTAGGGCATTCAATTTTAGCAATACTGTTATTCCTCTTTTTCTTACTAACCTGTATTTAAGTCCCTGTTCCTATATTGAGATTCTTTGACTTTCCTTAACCTTAGCTTTCCCTTTAACTGGTCATTTATTTCCCTTCAACCATTCTTTTTCTCAAGCAAAAATGTCAGTTGAGGAATGAGCCCACCTCAGTGGGCACCACACTTTCTCTTAGTATCCTCATTCAGCTTCAGAATCAACAGCTGTAAAAAGATTATTTCCATGGAAGCAAGTGCATCTTGTTCTGACAGCTGCCTTAATCACAGGTTCAGGATGGCAATGTGGCCATAACCTATTTGTTTTTGGAGGATTTCTTTCACTATTAGCATTAGAGTTAAGTTTATTCTGTATTGTAAAAACACAGATGATACTAAACCTGAAAATCTAGCAAGACTGTGGGCCAAATATGACAATCCTTATATAAGTAATTCAGCACAACAGAAGAGTAAAAATCCAGGTAGTTGTCTTAATCATAGCAATTACTGTATCTGAGATTTTTATTTGTGGAAATCTAAAGTAATTGATAAATGCTTTGTTGCTGTAGTTAGTGACAAAGTGTAATGCCTGTGTAGTAGTGTATAAAATACAATCCATGGAAGTTTGACACTGCATGGCTATTTATAATAGCAGAAATTAAAAATCTTTTTTTTCCTACAAATTATTCAATGATAAATTAGACTCACCTCGACCTTACCCCCACATTTTAATAGACAGGAGATTGTGGAAAACACTTCAGATTGTGGAAAACACTTCAGAAGTTGTGCAGTAGCAGAAATTGCATCCCTGTCTGTGAAAAGAAGCCAAGAGTTTATGTCCACAGCTACCCTTCTGCTCGGAGTGGAGAGCAAGTGTCTTTGCTCTGAGTATATTCGATACTTGACAAGCTCTACTGGGTAGTAAGGCAGATCAGCATGCACTGTGTTCACACTGCAGGATTCAAAGCTGAGAGCCAGACACCTCTTACTGCCACCATCCTGCCAGGCTTCACCAGAGGAGAAAATCATATCTGCGAAGTTTCAGCAAAACATTCTCCTGCCAGTGTTAAAATGATTTCTCTTATTGTCACTACAATGGCTCTGCATTGCTAATTAAATTTCTTCTTGTTATGCTTTAAGAATCCCTTTTTTCTTCCCATCAGTATGACTCAGACACTTACCTTAGGCGTTCTCCTGAGGCAGAGTATACCACGCTGTCTCACTTAGAGCAGCTAGATTATTTTCAGAAAAACTACCCAACAAAACCTTAACTACTTACTCCTAGTGAAATTTTTTAGTGACGAAAATATGCAATCAGTTTCATTTACTACTAACAAGAGTCCTTGGGTCTCTGTGCTTTCTCTGTTCCATGTGCAAACACAAGGATAAACATTTTCCTTTTAATGCTTCAAGAGGCTACCCTGATTTGACTTTTTTTACTTTAATTGCAAGAATAACTGTGTCTTCAGGATTCACTTTGAAAAAAGAGAAAAAAATAAAGAGAAAAATCAGTCTATAATAGTAATAGTAATCCTTCTCTATTCTCTTGTGATTTTTATGAGGTTTCAAAGCAACCTTCTCTTCTCCAAGCTGAAGATCCCCAACTTATTCAGCCTGCCCTTGTAGGGAAGGTGTTCCAGTCTCCTTATGAACTTTGTGGTCTTCTGGATTTGCTCTAACCATTCCACGTCCTTACATTGGGGACACCAGAGCTGGAGGCAGCACTCCAGGTGGGATCTCAAGAGCAGAGTGAAGGGGCAGAATCCCCTTCCTTGCCATGCTGGCCGTGCTGCTTTTAATGCAGCCCAGGGTTCCACTGGATCACATTGAGGATTTCATCAACCAGCACACCCAAGTCCTTCTCTGCAGGGCTGCTGTCAGTCACCTCTTCAGCCAACCTGTAGGTGTGTCTGGTACTGTCACAGTCCAGGAGCAGAACCTGGCGCTTGGCGTTGCTGAATTTCATTAAGTTCATGCAGACCCACTTCTCAAGCTTGCCCTCTGAACCTTTGGATGGCACACACCTTCCCTCCAGCACGCTCACCACACCACACTGGTACAAGCTTGGCATTGTCATGCACACAAGCTTGGTGTCATCAGCAAACTTGCTGGGTGCACTCAATCCCACTGTCCCTGTCACCAACAAAGAAATTGAATAGTATCAGCCCCAGTACTAGCCACCAAGTGACACCACTCATCACTGGGCTCCATGTGGACAATGAGGCATTGACCACAGCTCTGCATGCAGCCATCCAGCCAGTTCTTTTTCCACTGAGTGGTCCATCCATGAGACCCAGTGTCTCTCCAACTTGGAGACAGGGATGTCATGCAGGGCAGTGTCAAACCCTTTGCATGAGTCCGTGTAGGTGATGTCAGTTGCTCTGCTCTATCCACTGATGCTGTAGCCTCGTCATAGAAGGCTGCCAATTTGTCAGGCATGATTTGCCCTTCATAAAGCAATACTGCCTGTCACCAATTGCCTCTTTGTTCCCCATGTGTTTCAACATAGTTCCCAGGAGAATATGCTCCATCTTTCCTTTTTATTTATCTTTGCATAGTACAGAGCGAAGACTGGCAGCCTGTTGTAATGCTTGGTAGGCAAAAGTCTTGTTCTGGATTAATAATGGTAAGTAAGAGCCAAATCAGAGTTTTTAGCAACTTTAGTTACCTGGAACTTGAATATCTTCTCTCTACCACCCTCCTCCTTAATCATTATAAGAAAGTACACTGTGCTAGTTTTTAAATGTTAGCCTTTCACAAAGACTCTGGGAGAAAAAACAAGTTCTATTATTTCCTCCATGAAGAGGCACTGCAAAAGATTCCTGTAGCCCTGGGGTGCCATTATTCCAAATTCAGAATTTCTGGTAGAAATTAATTGATTTTGATTTGATGAGCATAGAATGGACACTTGAATACAAAAACTAAAAGTTCATAATTTTCATCCTGTGCTGATATAAAAACTGATTCATGGTCAAGACAGACTAAAACTCAAACCCAGATTATAAAGCCTTATTTTCGATTATTGTATGCTTTAAAAGTATTTAAAATTTTAGGTTAAAATTATCTTTTCTTGCTTTCTTCCTGAGCCAAAGTTATCATGACACCTCAAGTGAAACCACCTTTGCCAACCATCAGAATGAAAATAGGGAAAATTATCTTAACCTAATACCTTTAATCTTTTCTACTTACTTCTTAAAACAACTTTAGTGCCTCCAGAGTTTGCAGAAGCAATAGTTTCTTTAAGTCTATTCTTTGTACAGACTATAGCAGCTATTATACACCAATATCTATTCCCTTAGTTGAAGTGTCAGGGTTGGTGGATGGCTCTAAGGGTGTGAAGCCACATTGTTATTCTATATTAAAAAATGGGATCCCTCGTTCAGAATTATTTTTCCCTATTTTAGCTCATTTTTTCAAAAACAAGGGAAAATGAGTAGAGTACTCTGATATGTTATACAGGTGCTAATCTGGTTGCTCAGAGGTATGAGAACAAGATTTGCAGATGTAAATCTAATCTTTTTTATGAAAACAACTTTAGTGTGCTTCAGGCCCATTAGTCTCCGTAATGCATAGGTAGCAACATGAAGGAATTTGCAGTGCTATTAAAAACACAGACTTAACATCTGTTAACAATTATGTCAGTTCAGGTTAAAGATATGTAATCGTACAAATGAAAAGTGAATTCAACTTGACAATGCCTAATTAAAAGATTATAGTACTATAATTTTTAAAATCTCTGGTAAGCAGTAACCTCCATGATCCCATAATTTCCTCTTGTTTTCCAGAAATAGTAAAACCACTGCCTACAGTTTAAATAAAATACCAAGATCTGATGGTTTAGAGCACATAGGAGCATCCCTGAAATAAAGGGGAAATCACCATTCAGTAGGGTAAATAATGTGTAGAAGAGGGGAACAGTATTTGTTATTTCCCACCGCTTTTCTTGCCTCAGAAGTATAAAGGATAGGCAACCTGGGTGTGTAATTCCTCAGATGGAAATGAATTCAGCCTGAGAGAAGCTCTCTGAAGTTGTGGACTGCCAGCAGAATGCAAATAGCACCAGCACTTGCCTGCTGCTTAAACTCTACTTATCCTGCCAAATCTCTATGCTCCCCCTGGGGCAGTATAGATTCTTACAAGCAACTCACAGCATCCATTGCCCTGTACGTTTGCTTTAGGATGTGTCACTGAAGGAAGAGATTCCCTCCTGTAGGACTATGGGGTGCTCCTGTCACTGGATCAAAAGAGCTGGGACTCATTTGGCCTGATCTTGCCAGTGACAGCTTGTTACTTGCAGGTGCATCCTGGAAGGGTGCTAATGGCTTCACTCAGAGTGACTCTTGAAGACTGCAGCTCCTAAAGAGGGACTGTGGATTTCTGAAAATGCAAATGTTTAGTAGAATGATAGCAGCAGACTGCTTAGGACCATGAGCTTTGACATGCCTTGTGGAAATCACATATGAAGATTAACTATGCCATTCTCTTTAAGGCACAAAACACATTAGTGCCCATCACCCATCATCATGTCATATGACAGCTACATATACAGGATCAAATTCAGCCATTCTAGAATTCTGCCTTTGGCATGGGAACACAATTCTCTTGAACTGTATGATTTCTCCATATCCAGGAAAAAGCTTCTCAAAACTTGAAGTGTTATGAGAGTCACATACTCAGCATTTTCAGCAGGCTCTGTGTTGACTGCAGCACTTAGATGCTACAGCTTCTTTTGAAAATAGCAAGACTGATCAGCATTTGTCAAAAAGTTTAAAAGTTTAAAAGATTTTATAATGAAACCATTGTACCCAAATGATGACTTTTTAGTTCCATTTTCATTCCTCATCTCCAACTCTTTCATATTATTTCACATCAAAGGGAAATGTCTGTCTAGTACACGTAAGCACAGTTTGGAAGTTGCAGAGAACAGCAAGTTTCTCTCTGTTTAGATTCGGGGGAAGTGCTGGGGAAGCTGTTTTGCCACTGCCCTTAAAATGCTATGAATTAACCCAGGGATGTTACATAAGATATCTCTAGAAACAGGAAATATGTTCATTATTCCTCAAATACTCTGTGGTTCTGGGACTATTATTTTGCACTTTTCCAGTCCATAGCTATGCTTTCTCAAAGGACACCTTGCTTCCAGGAGAGCAGTAAACAGTGCTGCTATTTCTGTCCTAGGTTACCATGTATATCAGCACCTCAAGAGTTTTCTCTTCAGTGGAGGATTTGATGTCTCAATTAATTGCATTTATGTAGGGCTGAGGCCCTGTTTTCCTGTTGGGATATTCCTCAGGCACTTCACTGCGCTGATCTCCCTGTTTCACAGGCAAGGGACCAGCTGGAGACTATCATGTCTCTTATCTGGCCTGGTTTCCCTTCTGGTTTGGGGGATTTGGGGCATCAGGTCTCTCTGGCATATGACTGTGAATGAAGCACTCACACAGACTAACAGAACTTGGCTGTGCTTTTACACTTCAGTTACCTGAAAGAGCTACCTCCATGCACTCTTTCTGTTTTTTTAAGGATTACAAATCCAAATGAAGAACATGTGAGTTTCATTTTACCCAAAGCAGGTGGGACTAAATATCATTTTAATTGGTTTGAACTTACTACGTTAGCTGTGTTTAACTCAGGCAATGCTGTATTGCACTAAGAAGAGTGAAAATTATATTTTTTCTAACAACATATCTTCAGTTAAATCATCACTTGACTTGATCAGCATTGATAAACTTGAGATAATCTGATTTCTGTGTTTGATCCCTATATTTAAGGGGAAAAATAATTGTGCAATAATTAGAATGTTGCCCAGAGGAATACTGACAGTTTTATTTCAACTTTAGTTGAAATAAAATTTATCTCTCTGTCCATTTTTTGCATTCTGTTTCTGCTTGAATTCCACTGCATTTAAAACTGTATATTTGAGGAAATTATTGGTTGACCATGACACTATTTTACACATTTAAAGTATTTTATCTTGGAATCAGCATCCATTTTAGAAAACTGCAAAAATAAGAAACAGTTTTCATATGCTGAAAATAAACTTGAAACTATGTAATATCTTGAATTATGTGTTTTTATTGATCAATTGATTTACTAACTATTTCAGATTCTCTAAACTTCATATTAGAAACAAATGTCAAATTACGTTCTCCATTTCTCAGGCAAATGCAATGGAGAGATAAATGTAACTCAGAGCAAATTTGTTCTACAAGTAACTATCAAAACACTTGGTTATATCTGAAAACACTTTGCTGAGTTTATTATACAATATTAATAAAAGGTGATCTCTTACCACAATGATGTCAAAGCAGAACTGACATTGATTTGCTTTGTATTACAATTTTGAGCTATTGCTTGATGAGGGCTAATCTGTTTATGATAATGTCTGAAGTAGCATATTATCCATTTAGAATCACAGGCTTCTTTTTGAAATACAGAAACAAAGTAGTGTTGGCAACCAGCCTCAATTCCTCCCTACAAATAAACCCTAATGCTGCAAATGAACAATACACACACACACACACACACTGGTTTTTGATTATACCTAATCTGCCAGATTCCACTAATGAGAAGTTTGGGGATAGGTTCCTTATGCTTTTTTAGTTCTTGAATTTCAGACAAAATTTCAATTTTACATTTCTTGAAGATGAAAAATCAACCCAAAACTCAACTCATTAAAATAATTCAAATTAAAATAATTCAAACTCTGAGTCTAAATCATTGAATTTTCTTTACTTTTTGACTGCTTGTTCAGGTCTTTTTTGAGCTACACAAATACTATCCTATGCTGCCAAAAGCTCCAAACACTATTAGCACTGTGGCAAAACCTGCTCAAATGTATAATCTTGCATTAATATTACATATTATAATATATATGTATAATATATATTATGTAATATTAATACAATGTTAATGTAAACAAAATGTTTTCTTTTTTTTTCTAATGAAGCCACACAAACATACAAGGGCATAGATTAGACTCAGTCACTTTACTTGTTTTGGAAAGACTTTTTAAAGATAAGCTAATAGGAGAAAGTGAAGATTGTTTGGCTGAGCTATAAATTTCTCATAACTTGGCAAAGAGACTGTGATAAAGATCCCTAGGTAGTAGCCCATATCAGTGCCAGATTTAGTGGAGCAAAAACTTGAAACCATTAGAGAGATTAGAATTTTAGTAAAACAAAAGATTCAGGAAGTAATTATTTGTTTCTGATAAGGGTCCTATGGATTCCTTTCTTGTAATATGCTAGCCCTCCAGTTTTTCTTGTAAAGAATGTTTTATTAGAAGCAAGAAATACTTGTAGAAATGAAGATTTTTTTTCCCCTCCATTATCTCTGCCTTATCAACAGAAGATCTTACCATTTCTAAGGTCAAGAGAACTAGTTTGATGCAGAGTGCTATGACAGAGCTGGTATGGCCAAAATTCATTGAGCATTTTTTGCAAGAGTGGAATCTAAAAGTGTTCTGATGCATTTGGGAAATTTCAATGTGTTTACAAGGTAATGTGAAAAACTCTGCTCTTATATTTCTTATTTCTCTGTGTTACTCAGTGTCACCTGCCCTGTAATATAACATTCAACATCCTTTAATGTCATTTATATTGCAAGTTAACCTATGGGAGTTTAAACTCCCATAACATGTATTTTTCATTTAGCCACCAGAACTTTCTACGTCAGTAGGAACTCACCTTCACAATATCAGACTTCAGCTTGCAGCAGCAAAGAGCCTTTTTATCTGTCTCATCTTGTTAACTCTTAAAATAACTCTTAAAATTTAACTGTGAAGGAGAAAGTAGCGGCTTGCAAAATAAAGAACACAATTTTGGTTCTGCTGGGTATTTGTTGCTGACCTCAGAAGAGAGTCCAATTTTTCAACTAAGCAATGCATCTCACTGTAATGTTATAAAATGAGATGAAGGTCAGTCTTCGCTCTCAGTGTACAGGTTACAACAGCAACTTGTACTTAATTCAACTGTAGAATACGATCCAACTGTAGAAAACCATCACTAAAACAAATGATGGACCACGGAGAATGGACAGTGCCAAAAAGGCAAGAAGTTGTCCTGAGCATGAGACAATAAAACATAGAGAACTCACAAGATTCTGGCTTGGATGAAATGATGCAAAAGGTCTCCCAGTAGATTTAGCTCTTTTAATAAAACATGTAGGTTCCACTGGCCTTTAGTTATACTTCAGCTTCCTTATTTTTGTATATGGTTGAAAAGAAGCAAATGAACAGGATGTAGACTCTCTCTATTGTAGGAACAGGAGTGACAGTTCTGGCCACACATAGCTACAGTTTGTGATTTTTGTTTCATTTGTACACTCAAAAGAGGGGTTTATGTATTTCTTATGACAAACTAAAAATTAATCCATTAATATTTTGTCAGTGGAAATTTTGCCGGTATCTACAGTTCTGACAACATACTTAAAATCAGGTTCTCCTCTTTGTACTGCATTTACTATTTGGTTAGCTTTTCATAAAAATTAGAAAATGAAATATTTGTGTTTCCTTTCTAATTTTTTCTGGGGGACTTTCTGTCAGGAAAATATTTCCATGGAAGTAATAAGAGCTGGCTGCCCCAAGTTACACTTATGGCTAAATTCATATTTCACTAGTACAGAAAGCTTTTATTCCAGATATTAATGACTGATATTCTCATTTTAGCATGTTGACTGCACCCAGATAAATCACCTTTAAATTATTAGACAGCTTTGAGGCATCTCATAATATTTAATTTTATTTTCTTCTCCATATACTATCAATAAATTCTTTCAGTATCTTTCAATCTTTCATTGATACAAGTGTATATCTGGTGGTTTGGTTTTTTTCAAATGCAACTACTAGAAAAGTACTTACAGAGCCTTGTTGTCTGACTGAAGCGTGATTTGAAGAGTGTAAATATAAATTGATATTTAAAAAATTAAAAAGAAGCAAAATTATGGTAATATGCAAGTCATTTTAAGGAGCCTCTGAAATTTCCATTCTGATCAAACTTTTCTATAAAAGTATAATAAAAGGATTATAAATTACTCAGGCCTGAATCAGGAAGGACAGCATGGCAGAACTTTAACTGATGCAAATAATTTGCTAATGGAAGTATGTCAGTGAAAAAAACATGAAGATCTAATTCCACTTATACTGAATGTATCTATAAAGAAATAATTCTGAAATTACTTCATTTTGTCAAGCGACTTGTTACTGAGAGATGGGGAAAACAAGTACCTATTTTTCTTTGTGTAAAAGCACCTCCAAGTTCCTCATCAAGTCTGTCAGTTTCAAGATGTGGAAGAATTCTTGCCCTTTACAAAAAGAAATATTATAGTTAGAATATCTAGTTATATAGGCCATGAATTCTAAAGCAGAATTACTGAATAAAGTCCAATGCATAGGGTGAGGGTAGTTTTGTATAATGCTTCAGGTTGGATTCACATTTGTTTGAAATCTGGCAATGTGAAACCCAAGCATGAGTCCAGACAGAGTTGATGTGGGGATACTTCTCTTCCAATGTGCCTCGTTGCTTGTCCAGGCAGAAAAGGCTACAGGACCCAACCAATAGACAGCTACTCTTTACAGAGAGAGAAACCATCAAATCAACATAACTTGCACTCTTTGGAGAATAAACATCTCAGAGGGAAGCAACAGGTTACAAAGAGCTTTTCACAAAGTACTTGACACTGAATTTTCTTTTCATTCCGTTTTCTTGTCTTATTTGTTCCAAATGGTCCAAATTATATAGTCTTTTGTCTTCATAGTGCTCTGTAAATGACAAGAATGCAGTCCTTTCCAGCTGATGCCAGCATATGCAGTTTCATTGGTGGTGTTTGTGGGGCTTCTTCCAGTTTTGTTTACCTCTTGGTTTTTTTTAGTGTTCTAAATAAATACGCAAAGCATATTACACACAGGATTCTTGTAGTAAAACATAATCAGCATTGTAGGAAATGTGTTTCTACTTGCCACAATTCGTTGCTTATTTTTCTAAAAGCATTCTATTTTGTTGACATTTGCACCTCTGTGGCCTTCTGAAACAAATGTTTAAACTAAAAAACATTGCATTTCTTATACATGGAAATAATAAGCATTTATGAAGAAGAGTAATACATCTTTCAGCTTTTAAGTTGGTCACAAAACCTGTGTGTTATCAGAAGTCTTTCTTGCTCAAATTTTTGAATGCCTCTCCATAAATCTACACCCAAGTTTGAGAGATTTGGGAATACCATACAAAATAAATAGTTCCATCTAAAATAAGTCTTCATTTATCTCGTGTCTTATTTTGGTATTCCAGTTTATTTGCTGACATCTTTTCCTTGGAAACTGACTCTCAATATATCCTACACATATGTGCTGAGCTGCTACAAAAGAGACAAAAGACACTCAGATCTCTGACTTACTGTGTTTCAGGAGAGGATTTTTTGAGGGGAAGAGGGTAGATTTTCTGAAAAATTTCCCTCCAGTTCAGAATATTTTTCAGGGTAGACTGAAAGACCTTCAGGCATAAAAGTATTATTCCAAGCACTGAAGATCCCTAATACGAATATGAAAAAACTAATTAGCTTTTCCTGTAGACCAAATTGCTTTTCAATCCTTGTAAAAATATAAAGTGTAAAATAAAAAGTAAAAATGGTATTGAATTAGTAGTTAGTGGATGTGCAGTCTCTTCTTTTCATTACTTTATACTGAAATTGTATTGAAATTAATAGAATAAATAAGTATTATATTGCCTTAGAACACCTTGCAGGACAGTTAGGATTCAAGGCAAATGGGTTAGTTATGAAATATCAATATTTTCAATGGAAAGTGGGTAGCTATTAAAATTCCTTCAAGTCTGAATTCCATAGCTACTCAAAGCTTTAATTATCTGTCAGATTCCTCTATTTTAAACAGATATAGATAAGATAGAATAATGATTTTGTTTGATTTCTATTGGATGACTGACTATTTCTCTGAAGCATTTAAACAAGCTCACCAAATTCAAACAATTATAGGTGACCTCATTCAAGAATAAATAGGAGAATTTATGTAATGTTTATGAGAGCTAAGAGAAAAGGTGCAGAGTTTAGCTATTCCACCTTATATAAATGGATGTCTCTAATTTATATTTCTTATTTAGTGAATGAAAGGGTATGAGAGCTGAGTGAGCTCCCAGAAGTGCATCACACAACATACTAACAAAATTTTAAAATGTAAAAATGTTCTTATGTTTAAAAGCTGTATTTCAGTGCAGACAGCAAGCTGATGCTTGAAGAATTGCAGCTGTAGTTTGTTTATTTGGGGGAAATGGAGCAAATACCTTCGTACGTTTTAGAGAAGTGCCAAGAATGTGAATGGGCATCATCCCAACCAAAACATCTTTCTACAAAACTATCGTTTGAAGGAAATAATGAATCACCACTACAAGTACAATGTGTCCCTTTCAGTGAGTTAAAGAAATGGAGACAGATAAAAAAAAGTCTTTAGGAATGACAGTTTTTTCTTTAATTGATCATAGGCCAGTAAAACAACAGGTTTTATCCTGGTTTTTCTAATATGCAAAGTAAAAATTTTTGCAGCATTCACGGAGTCATCTGGATGATCAGACCAAGCACTTGGATTAACTCAAAATATTTTCTAAGTATTGCAGCAAACTGTGGGGTGAATTGCTGTTATTTGGGAATGCCATGATGACCCACACATCCCTTCCTACTATTTGAACACTTAGTGGAAGATTGTTTGCCTAGTGAGAATGGTACCTTGTTTTATCAACATATGTCAATTCCCAAAAAAAGCTTGCTGGAAAAGAGGAGTTTGCATGGGTTGAAAATTCAGGCCACATCAAGAAAAGCTTTATTGCTAAAAGAACAGCAAACACAGATATCAATGGGATGCTTTGTCACATGTTTTTTATGGCAATTAAGGTGCAACTTGAGTTTTATTTAGTTTGGGTACTGAAATCTGGTTTACGTACTATCTACAATATAAAATGGTAGCATAGATTTGAGCCTAAGCTTGCTCTCTGGATTTCCCTGAGCTCACAAGTGGGTCCTGTAACCTGAGTTCACTGATGGCCCAGCCACAGCTATTATCTGTGACGCTGGAATGGATATTTCTAAGCAGAGTATCATCTTCTCTCTTGCTACAGGGACCAACTTTTTTAAGGAAAGAAAGACACAGCAAGAAGAGATGTTGAATGGCCATCTCAATCCATTTGATTTCCGATATGTACAATTCCTGCAAGCATAAACCTGAAAAGAGATTAAGTATCACAGTTTAGCGTTTATGTTCTTGTAAACTGCTACTACGGAATCTCAAAATTCCCAGAATTATTCACTCTTGTCTCTACATCGCTGACTTTCAATCTGAAAAGATTTATTCAATTCCTGTTTTTTAAGGCCATAATTTTTAGATTTCCATGTGCACTCAGAGAAATTATTATGACTATCTGAACTTTCTAATCACAGTGGGTAATTTTGTCTTTAGGAAGCTCTCACCTGAGACAGCTGAATTACTTTTCTTCTCTGCAGAAATCACTGTGTACATGATATCTGTAGCAGTGATCCAAAAGAGCATAGGAAGCAAACAATACAGATGTCATGGGGCCTGAGCAGTGCTGACCAAACACTGGAGTAGATGTGCATTTTTACATGTTTTTTTATGCAAAATTCTGAATGTTGCCTGTAGTGTGGCTTCATTATTAGCTGACCTAATGATGCTGCTCCAGAAAACAGTGACAACAGGCTGTCTTCCCTACACTCTCCTGTGTTCCAGTCCCAGCACTGGAGGCCAGAGAGCTGATATCTATAGAACAACATATACTTTGCTTTCTACTTTTCCAATAAGTGTGCTTAGCTGAGTTTGTTCTCTGATTTGTCTCACTCTGTGATCCAGTGTGTTCTGGCACCATGGCAAGGGAGGGGATGTGTGGTGAACTAGGAGATATCAGAAAATAATAAAACAGCACCCTAAAATGCTCTGTGTTCTCAATGCTTTGTATTAGTTATCCTCATTTATAATCAAAAATCCTCTAGATTTTTACTTTAAAACTTTTAATCCTTTTTCCTCACAACAGCCAGACCCTCTTCAGGGATTCACTAGGATGAGGTGTAGTCATAGCCCAGTCACTTTTTCATACTCAGGAATCAACACGATACCTGAAAACTAACAACTGAGCTCCCTCAGAGGAGACAAGGAGTGCCTGAAAGGCTCCATCTGTGGGTCCTGCTGACTGAGGAGCAAGAAGCTGCCACTGCTGTTGCACTGTCTTCTGTGGGAGGGGTGATTGGGGCTGGTGCCTTGTTTTGTGCTAAGCATACAGTGTGGCATGGAGTGGGAAAGTGTGACAGAAAACACTTCTTGTCCTGTGAAGACAGCGTGTGAGCAAGCTGCAATTGGGAATCACTCTCTGGTCATGCTTTCACATTTGGCACCCACCCTGCTTAAGCCAGCTGAGGTAGTCCCCACACAGCAGCCCACTGTGTTTGTACCACTGTGCCATCACCGTGCCCTGGTTGTGAGATCCTCCACAGAAACAAATAGCACAGAGCAGGGACAGGCAGCATGGGGGGAATGAGTGGTGGGAGGAGAGTGTCAGGGAAAGAAAAAGAGCTCCCTAGGCCAGTGATGTCAATGAAATATCAGCCAGGCTGTGATTTGAGAGATTAGTTTGATCCTACAGAGATTTGAAACTATGGGCAGCTGCCATGAACAGGCCAGTCACATTTCTGCCCCTGCCATGGGTTTCTGCCGTGCCTTTTCCAGCAGCAGTGGGGCAGCCAGCCTGGGGAGAGCTGACTGGGTTTAGAACCACCAGGAAACCAACCCAGCCACAGGCTTTCAACTGGGATAGACCTCAGCTACCTGATGTAACTCATATGCCACTATATCCACTCATGGCAGGAAGAAATAATTCAGGACAAGAAGTGGAATGCTAATTTGATCTTCATCACTAGATCTTTAGGTGCATTTTAAAGTAACATCCTTAAGGTCAAGGGTCCAGTCTAGGGGCTGGAAGCTGTCAGAATAGGAGAACTCGTTCCTAGCCATGTGTTCCTTCTTCTTCCATTCTCCTGACCTGCTTCCTAAGCTTTCTTCAGCCTACTAACCTGGTAGAAGATGAACCATGACGGGAAAGGTTGTTTGAAATTCTCAGCCAGAGCAGCATCCATTCCAGGAGTGGACAACTCAAGTAGAAATGCAAATCCTAACTTTACATGAGATGACTGTGGTCACCATTGCTGAAAATGTGTCTTAATTTATTTCTTCTGCATCCCTTTGACCCCATATGGCTGCATATTTGCACGGATTCCTTCGCACTCATGTGGATGCTGATAAGGTATTTTTCTGAACAGGACCATTGCCCAAGCATAAAATAATCATGCCTGGCACTTTTGCACATTTTTCTGTTTGTTTTTGTGTGTGTGTGTGTGTGTGTGTGTGTGTTTTGTTTTTTTTTTTTAATCTAATTTTGAAATTAAATTTTTTTTTTAATNGATGCTGATAAGGTATTTTTCTGAACAGGACCATTGCCCAAGCATAAAATAATCATGCCTGGCACTTTTGCACATTTTTCTGTTTGTTTTTTTGTGTGTGTGTGTGTGTGTGTGTGTGTGTTTTGGTTTTTTTTTTAATCAAATTTTCAAATCAAATTTTTTAATCAAATTTTTTTTGTCTTGAGTTTGTTCATTGAATTGTCTTGGCTTATTGCCCCCTTGGATCACCATGCAAGGCATGGTAGGGCCAAAGTAAGAGCTGTGTGTGCTCATAACAGAGAAGGCAGATGAGGTGTGGGGTAAGAGAGTAGGATGTCCTTCTAGCCTTTTACTACCAGGTAGTAAAAGCTCTTACCTGTTGCTCCATCTTAAGGGCTTGCTTTTAGTCCTTCATTAGATTATATGCAGCACAATGGTGAAAAAACATGCATCTCCTTAGAGAAAATAAACTGTCAAATACTCTAAATGTTTGCCATATATACCACTTTATTATTCTAGTTTTAATAATTGTTAGATAACTAGTTCACAAGTTTCCTTTTAAAAAGGAGTTATGTATAAATTTCTGCTTTTTCTGTCATTTCTGTCATATATTGTTTCATGCTCCAGTATGAAGAAACTGTGATTTTAATTTATTTTAATTTTCAAGTATCTCATTAAAGACTTCTCACTGTACTGAAAGATGCAAATATTATGTATACTACATCTTTCTACATGTCATGGACAAAAATATTTTAAAGACTTTAATCAAAATGTCTTAAAGGCCTAGCTATGCTTTTGAACTGGAAAGAATTAGGTAATAGGTAAGAAAAAGAGCAATTAAAATAATGGAAAATGATACCAAAAAAAGTTTTCTTATGGGACTTAGAACAGTGGGATGCTAAGCAGGGATATGTTGGAAAGCTGACAGAGATGGCAAAATCTCTCTTTAAGAAGGCTCCTTTATGAATAGCAGTAACAAAATGAAAAGAAAAAATAAAGCAGAGAATAAAAAGATATTAGACAGAAGGAATGGTGAAATATGATGTATTAGACACAGTCTGTGTGCATCCTTGCAGTAAATGTGTCAGTTTATCACACAAGGTCAGCTTTAATCTGGATCCTGAAATTAATGCCATTTTTAATATATTTTCATTTCATTGTATCCATGAAAAAATAGCAAAGTAGCTGTGAATACAGGTCAACAGTGCAGAAAGCTCTGTGAAATGCAGCTTCAGCCCATCTCAGAACTGCAAACCATCTTTTTTCCTTGTGTTTTTGAGGTGTTTTAGTAAGGAATTCAGAACCCTAATAGCAGGTTTGGATGACTGGTGCTGACAGCAAAACTGAGTGAAGGCATTGCTAAAGGAGCTGAAAATGAAAACTATAATTAAATGCACAAGATAAAAGGTTATTATTTAGAAAGAAGAAGTCCTCTCCATCTTCCATATTATTACTATTTTGTGTAATGAAATGTTATTTCCTCATAGGTATGTTTTAAACATAAAAGTTGTTCTTTGCATAGATATTAGGGAGAACTAGAACACAATGGCAAGTATCTGTGCCCATGAGGAAATACCATTTTCAATGAAACTTACCCAAGGAGGATAAAGCATAATTTCTTGTTAAAGTAGACAGTGTGCTTTCCCGAGTAGTTAAATTAACAATCTCTCCAGAGATGGTTAAGCAGGAAATGGGGATTTCCCATGTTTTGTAGGAATGACCTAGTCTATATTAATGCCTTTTTTGCCCCCCTACAATTAGCATATTTTCTCTTCACTTTTTAAAGCCATGCTTTCAGGAAAAATTTTGACATTTCAAGGTTTCATTGAGCCATAGGCTGTCTTTAAATTTTTTTGTATGACTGATATGATGCCACGGCCTTTTAAATTGCAGTAAAATCACATTACATTAACCATAGAGAGTTTCCCAATTAGACATTTGAGTTTACAGAGTGTTCTATGTTACCTCCTAAATAAACATGAGGTCTTCTGTTACCAGAATGTTGAACTGTAGCACAGTTCTGAGATAAGAGTGAGCACAAGGAGGACTGTAATTACAGCAATTATGGAAAAGTAATTTACTAGTTGTGTAAACTGAACAGCTTTGAAAGAGAGTGGATCGACCATAAAAAAGAAGTTAAATATTGAAAATAAATATTTTGGAATCTCTGAAATGGTTGTAATATGGATAAGCAAACTGTAAACATTTTGCCTAAAGTGATATATTTTCATTTTAAAGGCCCTTATAAATATAACTTTGTGTTTTTATAAAAAGACTTAAAGATGTCAGAATTATGCATAGACATGCAGATTTGTCATTTCCCATCTGGTATATACTCAGAGCTTACTAAAGAAACAAATAAATACAGCTGAATTGACATGCCTCTGGGGAAAAAGAATGAAACCCAAACTTTTACATTTTGAAACAGGTAAAATGATCATTCATTTAAAAGGAAATGGAGAGGTTAATACCAAAGGATGCAGTAATGAATAGAGTTATCTAGAGAGAAATTTGATCAAAAATGTCTCCCAAAATGTAGATAGTTCAGAAGCCAAATTGACATGTAAACAGTTATGTTTTAGCCCAGGAATATTCATACTTAGTTTTTCAATGCTTGGTCAAGAGAACAGCAGGGCTTTTTCAGCTGCTTCTGAAGACTCTACAAAATGGGGTTAAGGAAAGCAAGACTGTGTATCCCATATGAAATTTCTAAACAGTTTTGCCCCTTCACCAAATGTCAGACAAATCTTAAAGAGTGTATAAATAGAAGGATGAAAACAATCTGCTACCTGAAGTTTTTATCAAAGCAGGCCCATTTTTGCAGTGGTAAAAGCTAGGGCCATGCTGTGGGTAGCTGTGCTCTGCAGCACACCTCTGTACTCTGCCTCCTGCCGAGGTGCTAGAACACATCTTTGTGCCTTCATCCTTCCTAAGAAAGTCGGAAGTTAGGGAGAAGACTTTACATCTCCAGTCCATCCCAGATGGAGATGGTTCATAGACTGGCTGCATCCCCAGGGCCTCAGGGATTCTCCAGCATCTCATGTTTAAGCAATATACTTGCAGTTTAAATGGCAGCATTTAGATCTTGCTTGCCTGTCATGCCAGAGCTGCTCAAAACCTAATGTAATTGATTGGATAATAATAGTAATATTTCTTTGATCTGATTCCTGAGAATGGATGTTCTGACTATCAGTTATTACCTGCACTTTGTGATTTTACATCCACGTTTGTCTCTGAATAATAGCACCCATTACAAGCACTGGCCATATTCCACAGACAAATTATACCACATGGCAATTGTATGTTCCATTACTTTGTAGCAAGTCACAGCATTTAATTGCATTTTCACAATACTAAGTCATTACAAGCAAGTCAGAAGCAAATAACAAGGCCTTAATAAGTATTTATAGTCATTCAAGCCTTGAGGACCGTTACATGAGAAATTGTCACTTATGCTTTGCAGGGGGAAAGTTAAAACTTCTGTCTATGAGTTAAATGCTTGAAAACTAAACGGCTGGGCCAAAACCATTATAGAAAATAAACTGCTTCTGTAACAACTCTACTGCTGTAAATGCTTCTTTTTATATGACGCATTTGACTTAAATGGATTGCAGTTACTCTTGACAGTATAAAAGAAGGTACCCTAAAACATTTTAAAAAGCTCTTGTATTCCACCTTTAAAGCTTTGGTGTATTAACTTGGCAGAAAATGGCTTATAAGAAAACCTTACTTATATGAATGACAAAGCTGAAGAGGTCTTTATGCTGGGGAAAGAATACATCACTTTGTCAGTGGGAAAGAACACAGGTACCAGCTGGGGCTCATAAAATAAAGACAGAGGATGCAAAAGGATAGAATGCCATAACCCTTGGCCTTTATTTTGTAACATATCCACAACTTTTCACCCCTGTTTATAACACATGCTTTATAATATAGTAAAGCTGTGAAAAAAGGAAAAGAAGTGAAAAGGTTACCTATTTTTACCTTGCTAACAATTCTCATTCAATACATTTGATTTCTTAATTGCTTCTTTCTGTAGCAATAGGTGTAGAAGTACCAAGCAAGGCTCTGCTGAAATCTAGCAAATATTTGTATGCAGTACTGAGAGAACCTACTTAATGAGGTCTGCAGTATAATGTTGCTGGCTTTAACTAGAACTAAATTCTATACCATAGAAGGTAAAAATGCAGTTATAAAATATATAGGATGACTCAAAGCATTTATGATTATCTCAGAATGGAAATTCTTGTGCTGTCTTTATACATTAATGTATATATATACATTATATATCTTATTTAGATTATTTGCTTTGAACCTACTTCATTCAAATACAAAACTATTACAGAAATAGTTTTCTAATTAAACTTAAATAAAAATATACACCAGGAAGATAAGCCCAGCTCTATAGTAGAAATAATCTTAAGCTTTTATAAAAACACATAGGCATAAACAAATATCCTTTTGTATCCCAAAATTTTATTGTTATGTTCAGAATACCCTCCCTAAATACTATTTACTTAGGGAATAAGTAAATATTTGAATTTTTCCAAGTAAATATTTGAATTTTTTCCAGATGTCAGGGGCTCAACAGACCAAAGGTACCTATAATAAAATAGAACTTGAATTTCTCTTGAAGAACCAGAAAAGCAATCCCATTATTGGCAGCCTCTTCTAATGTTTTATGAGTGTTTTTATCAAGAGGTTTCTGTGATGGAAGCAAGTGAAAAGGTTAGCTATGTGTTGCTTTTGTACACCATGTTTTTGCATAAAATTCTGATGTATTTTAAGTCATCTAAAAAATAAGTTCTTGCAGTGGGGAATTAGAAAATATTTTCATATTCTATTTCTTCTTTAGGCAGGAGATTTATTCTGTAAAGTCTTGTTAAAAGAAAGACTAAAATAAAGATAATTTTCATGTTTAATTTGTTGTACAAAGCACAAACAGTAATATGCCTTTGCATCATTTTACATTCAACTTTTTCCAAAACATTTATTTTCTTAACAATGCTGAAGTGTATGTACCAAAAATTGCAGGAAGCTGTTGCAGGGTTAGTCTGAGGGTGACTAAACAAACGTTCATTTGTAGCATAAATTATAAGGAATAAATTGAGTTAGGTTATTAGGAGGCATATATGAAGGTGAAAAAATTCTGATGAGGTTTAGAAAGGCATAAAGTTGATGAGATGGAAAAATGCAGAATGCTCTGGTAAATGGTAGCAGGCAGGGATGAGGACAGGCTGTGAATGATGGTGTAAAGTGAAGGAAAACAGTTTGATTTGGATAATAGAAGAAAAAAAATCAAAAGCAAACATTTTATCTTAGTGTTGAATAATATGTCACCATGATGAGCAAATCTTTAAAAGAGTAGCTGTGAATCTGAAGGTCACAGTTCATCTGGGATAAAGGATCTCACTGCTTTGTTTGGAATTCACTCTGATTATTTCCATCTTTTTTAGGCTGGACGTGTTACTTCTGCTCCTTCTCCCAGACAGATTTTTTAAGAGCCAAAAAGACTGCTGCTTTCTTTTCACATAGGAAAGACTACCAAATTACAACCTCCCAGCAGCCTGGGATGCAGGTCGGAGCTCTGTATGGCTCTGAGGGTGAGGAGGGGACAATCTGCAAGCCCAGGTTGCCTCCCATCCCAGTCTGGCAAGTAAGCCACACACCTCCAGATGGAAAGGATTTCCAGTCCAGCAATATAGATACATACAGGGTACGACATGTGAAAGACTCAAAATGTGGATGAGATAGAGGCTTTTACAGAATTTGTGGATGACCTAAGTAAAAAGTCTGTCTGTACAATACGTCCTGTATCTTGAATACAAGATCAGATTAAGTGAGGTGAGGGGGATGATACCCAGGTGATGCAGTAAAGAGCCAAATTAGAGGCAGAATAGTATTTCCAAACTATTTATACAGTAAATGCATAGGGGGAAAGATTGTGCTTTCTAATGCATTTATGAATTCTCTTCCTTGTCATCGAATTATCTGCCTGTGGAATAAATTTTTTTTTTAAAAATGAATAATAAGAACATCAGCATTTACAAGATGATAAAAGCACACCAGAGGCATATAAACAGTCAGCCAAAAGCCTTTCTTTCCATAGAGTCAAGGTAGAAAATTTGAATATAGGAAACTCACAGTGGTTGAAAAGAGATTTCTTATGCATTTCAGATTTCATCAAGTTCATAAGAGTCACAAGCAGTTTCCTCAAGGGCTTATTCTCTCTAATGGAATTTTACTGAAGATTGATTACACTCCCTTAATAATTAGAAGGTCTTAATAAGCGGTTTACCTTTGATAAATAGAATTGTTAGAAACTACCGTACTCTTGTAGTAAGCTAATAAGGTTGAAGTGTCAAGTTTTAGAATGCATTTTAATCTTGATGTTACATGGTAATTAAAGGCAATTAATAATCCAGAAATAATCACCAGCAAAAACTCCAATCCATTTTCCTTGTTTAAGAAATTCTTTACAGAGGGTAGATGGGGAAAAAAGACAGTTTCCCTCATTTTTAATCAGTCTCTGGGGAGGGTGGAAATGAGCAGTAAGACCATGACCAAGGGCTCAACACAGAAAGCTCTCTGGTGGAGCAGGGAGTGCAGGGAGACCCAGAGGCAGCAAGGCCATGGGCTGAATCCACACACTCCCACATTTCAGAGCTGTGGTGCCATGAACCACCTCCACTTCTACAAAGTAGCTGAGCTGCTGCCAGGATGAAACACCATACCTGATGTGCAGACTGTGCCACAGACTCTCAGCTTCTCCTTAAGGTGATAGATCTGCCTTTCTCATTTTGAATAGGTAGAAGAAAATGTTCATAATCCTGTAGCTGTGTGAAATGAAAGTAGTCCCCTTTCTCACAGCCACAGCAGGTCTCTTGTGCAGTTCATAAAGCAGGTAGTCACCTTTTGCAGTAATGCAATATGTCTTAAATATTGAGTGAAAAAAAAATCCATCACAGGATAATTAAATATGCTAATTCCCCTCAGTGTCCAAAGGGATTGATTATGACTCTTAAGTGGGCAAATTTCATTTGCTTTATTTAAAAGCAGATGCAGTATAATCAATGCTAAATTTCCTGATTAACCATAAAAGCCCTGTTTGAATAAGTGATCCTTGGCATTTTAATAGGCTTTGATATAACAGTGTGTAAGCAGGGTTTATTAATACCACAGAACTGGAAGCATAGTGTGATACTGGTAGAAATGATTCCTGTTTTGTAAAAATGTTAATATCCTGTGTAGATGACCTCGCACCTCCTTTCACATATATTTTAGCTCAAGGCAGCAAGTAAAATTTAAAGCCCAACTGCAAATAAGAGTGTGGCAGAAAAAGTAATTTTGATTTGTAAGGAATCAAAGTAAGATTTTATGTCATTATGAACATGTATATATAATTACATGTCTTAAAAGCTTAACTGTGCAACAAAGATAAGGTAGCAAACATAAAAAGAAGTAGACAACATTATAGTTTCACTAAATATGGGCACTAAATAAATGCATAGCGTAACCCAGGCAAAGAGTTCCCTAAATCTTTGGAATTTGTGGGCAAGCAAGGCAACTCACTTTTCAGGTGGAGGGTCACATAAAAGCAGTTTCAATAACAACATTTTATTTTAAAAGCTTGCTAAATTTTTTTCTTTAATGTTGCTGAGATGTACTCTGGGTGGCATGACTGAAATATTATAGCGCACGTTGCTGTAAAAGCTGTTTTGCCACTTGTTTGGGATGACCTACATAACTCACAAGTGACGTAGTGGCAATAAAGCCTTTATGGCTCTCTGCACGATTACTGATTCCAGCCGTATGTTGATGCTTGCACTTGTTTGCACTGTAAAGCACAGGCCTTGCATAACCTTAACAAGACAAATGTCAGTGGAACTTAACAATGGCGACAAACTTTACCAACATAAAATCTGCAAACTTCAGTTTCACAGTATAAAGTCAGCTGGAAGACAATCAGTCTGGCCCTTGCATGGAGTGAAATGTTTAGGCAGACTGTCTTGAAAAGCATTTCATCTGCTCTTGCTTCCCGTACAAACCCTTATGGAATTGCAGATAGATTATGTATTTAAAAATAAAATATTTCAAATGTTAGCAGTCCTTTTTCCATTCTCACAGCAAAACTGATCCTGGGAAGATGAGGCACTAGAAGTGCTGACCTAAAGCTTGGCTTATGGAAACACTGAAGAGCGAGGATCTTTGATTCTCCATCCTCGTCACAGAAGAGACTGCAGGAAGAAAACTTGTCTTCCCTAGAAAGTGAATCTGTGGTGGGGCAGAACACATGCAGCCTCATCTTGTCTGTCATAGCACTCCACAGCCTCATTTACCACTAGATGCATTTGAGAATTGGATGGAATTATTTTTATTGGTTTTTTAATCAATGTATGTTAGTTCATTACAACCAAAATGTTTTCAGGGAAGATGTAATTTTGCTTTAAACTGTACCAGTGTGTGTTCTCTCAGAAGCATTTACATCAGATATCAGGGACTGAAGTTCATCATTTGTAGAGGCACTTAATAACGTGGTGGTTTTGTTCTTTTTCTTTCTTGGTGAAAAGGGACACGAAGTTTCAGGACAAACCCAATATGGAGTGATGAAATTTTTTAAATCATCAAATTTTACACATGATGAGGAATTGATTTTCTATGCACTTCTAGCTGCCTCTCCTCAAAGTGTCCCAGGAGGAACTGATTAGTAGGGGTAGAGCTTTCACAATGAGGGATTTCCTTGTCAGTAACATGATGATCATGATGATGAATGTCCTTAAAAGTGGATGCATCTTGAATTAAAGGGAATAAGTGAAGAAAATAACGATTTCTGGAGCATTTAAAAAGGCTTGTTTAAATATTCGTGTGTTTATGACATAAAGCATCTTAGCTAGTGCTGTCACTTGTTACTCAGTACATACTTAACGAGACAGGCAATCAGAGGAGTGTAGCAGCAGCAATATGTTTCATCAAGATTATCAAGAAAAGTTAAGGAAAAGAAACCTGAATAAATTAATTGTGCATCTTTTAACACACCACAGTTCCAAAGACTCTCTGCCTTTTATCTTGCACAGATATTGGTAGAAGAGCATGTATCATGACTAAAGGGAAAACAGACACAGCTGATTTGCAAACCTGGAGAGCAGTGACCTAGACTATAGCTAGGGTCTTGATTTGGCCTTTCAGCATTTTTAAGTATGTGGTTTCATTAGGGATCCTTGCTGTCCTACTGGCTCACTCTTAGTTATTTAGACCATCAGATTTCAAGGCCAGCATGTTATCTAAGTAGAATGTGCCCAACTACACCACTAACTAATTTATTTCTTCTTCTGCTAGCATGCATATGTAGAAGTAGTCAGAATAATGTTTTTCAAAAGAATTAAAACAGTAAGGAATTGATAAAGTCAGTCTTCTAGCTTTATGATTTTTTGCACACCCATACTGCATCCTTGGCCGATGGCATATCTCATGTTCAGTGGGATGTCACATGAATAGGTTTAATGGAAAATAATGCCTTACCAGAAGTAAAGAGTTGCTGTATTTCCTAATTGTAGTTGAATCAGAAATAATAGTGAAATGATTTAGTGCATGCCTTAATCTTAGGCACAGAGTTTTTCTTTTCAGAAAAATTATATGCAAATGCTTTTCATAAAATGGATGCTGGCATGCCTCCTCTTCCCGTTTTACTACTTGATATTATTCCTTTTAAGGTTAGGGACTGTGGTGAGTTAACCTCAACCAGCAGCCAGACCCCCACTCAGACTCTTTCTCACTCCCCCTCCTTGTCATGACTGAAGAAATGTGAGGCAAAAGTTGATGGGTCAGGATCAAGATGGGGAAATTGCTTACCAATTACCATCATGGGCAAAACTCAAATGTGAGAAACTAATTTAATTTACTGACAATCAAAATAGCTTTAAATAGAAAGAATCAGAGAGAAAAATTGAAACAATAAATTTCTTTCCCCTTTCCCCATATTCAGCTTCCCTCCAGACTCCAAACTCTTCTATTTCCCCCAGAACAGCACAGCAGGAGGAGGGAGGGGCTATGGTCCTTGTAAAAGTTTTGATCTCTGCCCGTGCCTCCCTCTCATATGTTTTACCTGCTCCAGTGTGGAATCTTCATGAGCTGCAGTCCTTCAAGACAAAGCCTTCTCCAGTGTGGGCCCCCCATGGGTTGCAGTGGACTTTACTCCAATACTTGGAGCACATTCTTTCCATTCTCCTTTTCTGGCATGGGGCAGCTCCAGGATACTTCCCATAGAAGGCACCCCTGTAACCACCACCAGCACAACCTCAACACCTACAACCAATGTTGGTATAAAGCTGATGAGTCTATTTTAGCTTGTAGTTTTCCTAAATGTTCTGTATAATCAATGGAGACAGATTGGCATCTCTGAGGAGTGATTCAAGTCTTGGGGAATCACACACCAGAGGTGTGCATGTCTCTCCTCTTTTTCTATAATACTGCAATCATTTCTTTTAAATTGAACAAAGTAGATCTCCAGAGCAGAGCACACAACAGCTTCTGAGATCTATTTATCCCTTGTACATATTCAATGAAACCAAAAAACAAAGGATTATAGACGCTGAACAAGTTGACACAAATATACCACCAAGCTACCTTAATCAAACATAATTATATCTTTTTATTTGCTTTAAATTTGCCTAAAGGTGTAATAAAATAAAAACATGTATGCAGTGGAGGGCATTTGTAATACTAGCAGGGATGGCAAGTGGGCTGTAAAAAAGCCATATTATAGTTTTCGAAGAACTGAACCAGATTAGCATGGAGTGCTACATTTGTTTGAAAACCCATGGCAGGAAGCATTATAAGTGCTTAGTACATCACCCCTTATTACATTGTTTATTTTTTCAGCTGCACAAAGTAAGCATTGCACAAAAATAAAAACACTTTGTTGCATATTTCAGTTTCCCACAAAAGGAAACTGTTAAACAAGATGAAGAGGTCATTGTGTGCAATACTGAAAATACAATAGTGGCATGTCATAGTTTACAGTCCAGGTGCTTTTTAATGAGCACACTGTGGAACACTGTTGTGGGTGAAGAGAAGGAGCATGCATTCATGTTTTTTTCTTCTTATTTGAAAAAGAAGCAACTAAATATAAAAAATACATCATGAAGGATATTTAGAAATTTGCAAAATGAGAAGTATCAAGCCACTTGTCATCAGAATGTAAGTTATTCCTACCATCTGATTTTTCCCACCATTTTCATCACAAACTTCTTTCCGAAGCAGGGTCTCATGCTGTTCAGAATGTGGGAGCCAATGTGACCAAGGAGAGCCTGTAGCAGCCCTGCTTCATTTGCTTTAGCAGTTAAAAAAGGCTCAATATAAATCTTAGTAAGTAATTTAAAGGAAAGAAACTCTTTGAGTAGGTGTGCTAAGTATGTTATTGTTACAATAATTGCACTAATTCACAGATTTTGGTGATCAAAGCTGTTCTGATAGGATTTAACCAGCCAAGTTCAAATGCAGAAGTTGTGTGTTCATGTAATAGCAGTAATTTACATTCAGTAAAGTTGTGTCCAGGCTAATAATCCCAACAAAAAGCACAGCCTGATGCTGAATGAATATTAATATCTAGCATTCAGACTCAAACTGACCTCAGGGTCCCGGATAAAGAGGTATCAAATGGCAGAAACCAGTAACAGCAAATAAAAAATTAAGGGTGTATTCTAGGTTGATCCCCTTTTAAGTGTTCCTTTCTATCCCAATAATTTTATCTGTCTCTTCCCTGTGCAAGGTGCCAGAACAGTAAATCAAGTTTCTGATTTAAAAAAGATTCAGCACCCATGGTTTTGTGGTGAATACAGATTTTGATCTCAGTTTCACCAAGGTCCTTTTTGCCATTCAGCTCTGGAAGCTCAATGAAAATTTTCATTTATCAGCAGGTGGCAATTTCCCCACCATCCTGTCCAGAAATTCTGTAAACGAGTATTTTTTTGAGAACACATTGTGTCCTCAGATCCCAAGTACTTAATTTGATATCTCCAGACTTTCACAACAGAAATAAAGAGCATACTCAAATTCAGCTCACTTTACTAGGACATGAGATATTGTATGTTATCGAAAAGCACCAGGATCAATTCATAGAAGAAAAGTGATGGCCATTAAGTAAAAAATCCCATCACTTCTGTATCAGGAAGTCTCAGAGTGAAACATCACTCAAGACTGAAATATTCTCCAGAAAATATTACAATATTTACAAAGACTATGTATTTATATCACTACAGGCTTTGCCTGTCCTCACAGACTTTCCTGTTGGCTCCCCAAGGTCAGAGGCAGGATGCAAGCTTACATTGCATTGAACATCTGATTGAACATCCTTCTGCTCATCACATTTGAAAGAAACGTGTCATGTCAAAACACATCCCTGGCAGTCAGGTGGTCCTAAATTATAACCCTTCATTTACTGCTGAGCCCATATGTTGTCCACATAAGACTTTGTCTCTGTTCCTCCAGCTGTGAAATACACAATGTCATATTGGAAATGAAATGATTGGTCACAGACTTCCAGGTTCCTGAGTGATGGGCTGAAAAGCTTGTAAAGGCTGACTTAAAATTTCACAAAAATATTAAACCACTTCCTGAGGGAGTATCTTGAGTAATAAGCATTGTGTACATCAGATGAAACAGGCCTGCTCTGGGAAAAATAATGTGTGGGTATGGCATTAAAAATGGCCAAACCACATGTGTACAGGGGCAGCAGTAGATTTAAAGTTTTATGTGTGACTTTAATTATAAAATTTCCTGCTTTTCAAGTTTTTGCCTTTTCGGCTTTAACACTTTATTACATATTCTTACAAAAGCAGAAAATGAACAGAGAACCATGCCTTTATAGTGTTGCAGAAAGATTTTAGAATCAACACATGTAAATGCAGGGAGAACAACCATTTTCTTCAAGCATGGTAGCATGGGTCAGTACATCACACTTAGGCCAAGGGTGTACTTTCATTTATCTTTTTCAGCCATTTTTGTGACAGCTACAAATATATCTTATATCCTGCAGATACTTGATACTACCTTCTGAATAAGGAAGGAAATGTAAAATTAAGTTATGGTATGAGCAAAACTTGCACCAGGCTATTTTCTCTGACAGTATAGACCTGAACAGTAAACAAATATCTTTCTAGCAAGGTCACAAAGCTGGCCTTTATGTTTAAAACTAAGGAAATGTTTTGTTAGATCAGCCTACTCTTTTCTTTAAACAGAGCCTCTCCAACTCACTTGTCTCCATTCCTCTGGAAAGTTGTAAACCCTGCTTGCCAGTGCTGCTCATGTTGCATATTTCCTTTGTATCACTACTAGTGCTGTTTTTGTTATCCTATCCAGAGTGGTCGCTTTCTCTCCCTGCCTTTTTCCCTCTCTTCACTTTGCTTACAGATGTTCTACAACAGTCTCCATGTGCACCTTTCATATCTGTATAATGTGTAAAATGAATTTCGAATAAAATTCTGGAAAGGATCACTGGATTTTGGAACCACTCTCCTACAATCTCTGGCAAACATTTCCTGTCATAGTCACAGAAATTAAGAGCGCTGTCCAAGATAAGTTCTTGGACTCTCTTGGTATTGAAAAACTGCAGAAAGAAAAGATTTTGGTGGAAAATTCCCCCTATCCTCTCTCTGTCTGTAAAATACTCATTGTTTTCCAAGTGATGCACTTGGAATAGGTTTCTAATATTTAGTTGATTAAATGCAACCATTGTGATAGACCTGTATCTTAATCAAGGTGGGTCCAAATAATGTTTTCTTCAGTTGCAAACATCTGTATAATGACATCACAGATTAAAATGGGTATTTGTTAACATTAATCCACTTCCAACTGGAAACAGTTTTACTGTTGGGGGACGGAGCCCTGACACCTCTAGGTTTTCTGAAAACAAACTATGTTTCTTAACTTAAAAAAGGGGCTGGTATGCCATGCACTACTTTCCTTAAACCAACTTGTAGCTGTGACCGTGCACAGTATTTTGAAGTGCCAGTAGTCATAATGTTTTTATATCACTGGGAAAAGCAGGAGTACTGGCAACAACAAAACTGTATTTTGACTAACTGTTGAAATCAAAATCAAGGCTCTGGTAACATCTGGTGCTTCACTACTGTGAACTAGTACTTGCTCAGGGACTCCTACCAACATGGAGAGCCTTGTTTAAAAGCACAGGCCAAAATTTTAAAAAGTGCTGCAATGTTTATAGAGTTCCTAGTAACATGAGACCAACTCATAACACTAGAAACTGTAGTACTTATTTTTCCAGTAAGAATAAACTAACTGTAGCACCAAGAATTGGACTAAAGGGAACAGAGCTCTTAGGTTACTATAACTGCCACACAGTGTAGCTTTGGCAACACTTCTCTTTCCATCCCTGATCCTCTTTCCTTAGTTCTAATACAAATTTATCCTTTCACCTATAAATTAATCCTTTTCAAAGGCATATTGTTGGCACTACACGAATTCTTCCTAGTAGGGCTTTTATTTAATGTAGAAATGCCCGTTTTAATTTTTAAAAAGTGGGTTCAGAGATCCAGTATTGCAAGTTGTAACTGGTTTGCCAAACTGAACCTGAACTTACAATTTCCTTCACTGTTGTCAAGATGAAGGAGTTTTAACTGCATTTATTTTACTGCTAGAGTCCTAACATTTACAGATCAAAATGTAAAATGTGTTTGAAAAAAAAAAAGAGATATACCTTAAGAAATTTTGTGATTCCATTTAGAGTGGTGATTTTCATTTATTAGATCCCTAGTTTAATATTAATTTATGTTGTCATTTGATCCCAGCTAGCAGCTAACCATCCAGGTAGGAGCTCATTCCCTTTCCCATAGTGAGACTGGAGAGAGAATCAGAAGAAAGAAAGGGAGAAAATTTCGGGGTTGAATTAAAGACAAGTAAAGGAAAGAAGAAAAAATCCACCATAAGTGTTGCAATGACAACCAGTCACCACTTCCCACATGCAGCCTGGTGCCAGCCAGCCTCCAAGCAATGGCCAGCATGGCAGACAAGCACACTCAGTTTTATTGCTGAGCACAATTAATATGGAATGGGACATCCTGTTGGCCAGTTCAGACCAGCTGCCCTGGCTGTGCTGCCTCCTGGCCTCTTGCCCACCCCCAGCCTGCTCACTGAGGGGCAGACCAAGCAATGGAGAAAGCCTCACACTGTACAGGCACTGTTCAGCCACAGCCAAAACTGTGGTTTGTGATCTGCACTGTTTTAGTCCCGAATCTGGAATGCAGCATCATGAGGTCTGCTACCAAGAAAGTTAACTCCATCCCAGCCAGACCCAGAACATTTAGCTATTTAAATAAATTAGAAATATATTTATTACTATTTCCTGATTGTACTTGGACACTTTAACTCCTACATTGCTTTTTTTTTCCTTTGAAAAGCTCTTTTTCTGAGACTAATTGGTAGCAGACTATATTACTAATTTGCTTAAACAGTCAGAACCAGTGTACCTGCAATCCCATCTACAGCCTCAGCAATGGAAAGGAAAACTGTATGCAGCAATATAAATATTATATTGTATTTGTATTGATTATATATAATTTCATGTCCATGCATTACTTGCAGAAGTAAAACATAGTAAGAAATTTGGAAAATCATACAATAATTTAAAGAAACAAGATGGCAAAAGAACTGGAGGTGGCTTTTTTTCTAGCACAGGCACTCTTTAATTTTTTTTCAGATTCGCATTAATTGAGGAAAAAAGTTATACTGGAGGCCTAATGCAAAAATGCAAATTTTTCATATCTTTGATGCTGTTCTGGTATGGCTGGTAGAAATGAAAGAACCCAGAAGCAGAACAGCAAAAGAGCAAAAGTACAGCACAAGGAAAGCACAAAGCACTTGAGGGTTTTTTAAGTAACTGCGTAATCCAAACCTGAGGTAGTACAAGATTTTGCAGATGAATTACAGAAGACAAAATTCCATCACAAAGATTGCTTCTATTACTAGTTGTGATCACTTGCCTCTTTTTCATTTTTTCTCCTAAATTGTGGCAATATTCTTAGCAATAATAAAGAATTCAAGAGGACAAATAGCACTGAATTGTACAAAAGTTGAACCAGCTTATATACAATAAGCTACCCTAACTGTTTGCCAGATGAAGCATTTGAATGGATTTTACTTCATTTGAGAAGGGCTTAGGGGGCTGAGAGAACAAGTTAAGGCACTTATTCTCTGGGAACTCAGGAAATCTAGCATAATTTTCTTGCTTTAGGGTTAGTGAAATCATCTAAATCCATCCTTCATAATGCTTTCAACAGTGCTGTGGCAGTTGCCATTTGTCCTTGTCCTTGCAATCAAAGCAAACTTCCATCACATCCATTTGCAGAGAATCATGGCATCATAGAACCACAGATGTGCAGAACTGAGTTGGAAGGGACCCACAAGGATCATCAAAGTCCAGCTCCTGATCCAGCACAGGCCAGCCCCTAGAATCACACAATGTGCCTGACAGTGTTGTCCAAATGATTTTGAACAGGATTGGTGCTGTGACCATTTCCCTGGGGAGCCTGTTCCAGCGCCCAATCACCCTCTGGATGAAAAACCTTTTCTGATTATCCAACCTAAACCTCCCCTGACACAACTTGAGACCATTGCCTTGGGTCCTGTCAGTACCTGACCCTCCGCTTCCTCTTGTGAGGAAGATGTAGACAGCTATGAGGTCTCCCTTTGGCCTTCCAGAAGATCTCTTGATGGGAATGGGATGTTGCCACTCAGCCCAGGAAAGTGCATTTCCTTGGCTACAACAGTGAGGGTTAACTGTGTTGGCCGTGACATACTTACACAGTTCTCCCAGGTTTTACTTATGTCAGATTTGCAGGTTTTCCTTCTGCATTCTGAATTATCCACTCATTTTTCTGTGAGTCTTAACATTTGGAAACTATGCAGAGTGAACAGAACAAATGTCCTGCACGTGTCAAAGAGAATTAGAAAAGTCTCATCAAAATATTTTGATGAAATATTGGACACATGTCTGCATTTTTCTTCTTGGTGGAAAACTTCTTTGTAAGTGGAAAAAAAAATAATGGAAAGAAAGGATATGGAAAATTTTCAGTGCATGCAATAGTACCCCTGAATGATAAGCAATAAGAAAATAACACCTTTTCATGCATAATTCCACAAATACTCTCTGGACTAATGGTGTCTAAAATTGCATTGAATACACTGTAACTTTTAATTCATTTTTAAATCACTGTTACTATAAAAACTTCTTGGACCATGGAAATTATCCTAAAATTGACACTTTTTTCACTAGTGTTTGCCCAAAGAGATTTTGCCATCAAACAGCATGGAGGTACTATAAATTCTCACATGTTCTCCCTGTTTTCAATGGCATTTTAAGCTTTACAAAACATAACAGTTTGAATCACAAAGCAAATATAAAGAGGTAAAGACGTATTTAGAACAGTCCTGGCCTTGTCAAAATATACAAAGAAATGGCCAGATTTTCAACAATACTCTGCAAGCAATTTTTAATAGTCTTTTTAGGATTTGCTGGACATGTGAAATTAAATGATAGGAATTCTAGAGATGATGAGTTCATGTGGATGGAAGGGCTGGGCAAATTTTGGTGCTGGCTTAGCTGCCAAAGCATGCATCCAGTACCTATATCAGCAGCCTGGTTTTCTGCAAAAACCAATATTCATGGCCTCTGTCAGCTCCATCTGACAGCTTTCAGACAGCTTGCCACTTCTGTGCATCACAGCCATGGCATTGGTCAGAGGGGTCCTTCTCTTTTTAGCATCTGTGAATAGCATATGTTTATCCATTCAAGCTTTTCCATTTTCCTGCCCTCCCCTCCAAATCAAGCAATCATTTTCAGTTCAGGCTAACAGGATTTTATCTAGGATGTAGTGCTTAATCAAGGTACGGAATCTGTGTCTCACACCAGTCAGCAAAGGAGGTATCCACTGGTTCTTCATCCAAACTCCAGCCTGATGAATGAACATTTTATAGTGTATTTTATTCTTCTCAATACAAAGTATCAGTGCCATGTGATCATCATGCAACAGAAGAATAGGAGGACCAAAAGGATATGGCCGTTGGGAAAAGGTTTTTTTAGAACAGACTTTTTTAAAGTATGGCATGCTTTTACTCTAAAAACACTATATAAAATTTCTCCTCATTAGATAATCATGGATTAATCAGAATCTGAGCTAATTTTTTCTTTAAAAATGAAAAAATAAAAAATAAGTATATACATTTCATGCTAGAAGCTGCTCCTGTAAATGGAGCTTCATCACATTGGTACATGCATACTACTGCTAAGCTGTCTTGAAAACCAAAGCAGACTGTGCATACAAGCCTAATTATACCAAAAGCAGTGTCAATGACACCAGAGTAATCTTGAACAGAACACTCACAAAAAAATGGAGGTGTTCTTCTGGGACCTTCGATGGTATTAATAAGGGTTTCATCAAATCAGGAGATCTGATTAAAGAGATGTGCTGTATATATCTTAATGACAGACTATTTAGGAGCTTATCAGGATCCCAAATGAGAACAGTAATTGCCTTAATGGGATGCTGATTCTTTCCAGGCACAGGACACTAGCTGTTGGAAATAATGTCTTTGTCTCTTAGGTTTTTTTACTTTCTGTAATAAAATAAGAAATGCAATTCCTGCTACTATGAAAATAAAAATAATTGATCCTTTAAAGTTTAATCATCACAGCGCTCCATTAAAATATCTGACCTAAACTACTATTTACCTTTTTTATTTAGTCTGAGTTGAGTTTAAATAGAATTTATTGGATGGGATATACTACTAAATTGGTAGGGACCAAGGCTATAGCTTCTGTTCTGTTTAAATCTTCTTGATTCTCTTAGAAGAACTGTCTTCTGCAGTAAAGAAAATTCCAGTTTAATCCCAGGAGTATAATTTTTTCCAATTATGTATAATGTATGTAGTGAAATTTAGATTATTTGAGGAAATGTCAACCAAACCTGTGCTGGAGAAATACTATATGGATATTTGCAGAAAAGGATCTACAAATAAAAGGAAGATAATGGTTTTTGAAGTCAGTTCACTAGTGCAGTCTTTTCCTCTGATTTCTCATTTGCTGAAGTTATTACAGTTTTCCCAGCATTCAGTGAGCTTTAAAAGAAAACCTGTACAATACCATGACTGTGCTTTGGACAGAGGAGGAAAATATTACAATTACTGTTGTAACAGTAAACATACACTAACTCTGTTAAGGCCATGTATATACAAAATATATTCATGTCTAACCTTTATTTCTGAAAATATCCCAATTTTTCCATTCTTTGAAGGCCTGAAAATGAGGGGAAAGGGGAGTAGTAGATGAGAGCTTGCATTGCTAAGCTATGTTTGCCCTAAAGGATCTTCATCAGCTGCTGGCAGATGAGAAGACCAAAAAAAGTTTCCTCTACATAACCCTTCAAAACAGTACAGTATCTGAGATGGAAAAAAATAAAACCTGGTCTCAAAATACTTGTGCTAAACACTGTGTAACTACTACTTCAAAAATGCATGAGGTGAAGATGCAGCATCATTTTAACTGACCTCAAAAATGCCCTCATTTAGCTTAAACCAAATATTAGAAGTCAAGCGATTCATGATTTTTTTCCCCATGTCCATGAAGCTGTTGACCTGTGACATGATTTTTATTAGAACATCATTTACATTTCATACTCGAAATTTCATGTAGGCATTATTCATTAAAATATGGGGGGAAAAATATGATCAGAAGAGGGAAGAGCATGTTTCTACTCCAGGTATTGACGAGATGAGGTGAACTGAGATCCTTTCCTCCTAATCCCAGTGCCGCCAGCTTCTGCAAGGAGTCACTGAATTTCTAAGTTCACGAAACAAAGCACAATTCCTTTTAAAAATATCTTTGGCAGAGGAATGTTCAAAGCTGCAAAGAAAAGTGCCATTTGCTCAAGGTGGTATTACCCCTGCACTGCTGTCCTTCTTGGGCATTCTTGGGCTTACTTCTCACTCTAAGTTGTCACTCAGTCCCAGGAAGTAAAAACTGAGATGATAAAATGGTGTGAGGTCCCCAGCTTCTTCACCTTCCTCCTTTACACCACTAGAACTCTGCTTCCCTCTTCCCTCATCATTTTTCTCAGGAAGTTTTGTGGATTGTGTACTTTTTTATCAGCTTCTTACTTGATTTCACCAGCTTTACTGTTATGTAGTGTGGTGTGACTCTTTTTCTTCAGGAGTCATTGTGCATTTATTTTGAAGCAATGCAGAAAATTGGTGCGAATGATTTTCCTTCACTCTCCTCTCAGTTAAGGCATGTGTATATTGATAATGATGGAAAAAATGGATGTTGTCTAAGTTGTGGGGTTTGTTGGTTGGTTTGTTCACGTATTTGCTTTTCTGATGCAACAGGCATCTGTGTATTGATGTTGTCACAGCTTTGCTCAAGCCTTGTACAGTCAGTAGTGCAGGCAAGATTACAGGGGGGGTTTTGCATTCAGATAACCTATAGAGCTAAGCACCTATTACTTATCTGCAGGTTCACTATATGTCAGGAGTGCTGACTTGCTTAATCTAAAGACTATTCCAAAAATGTTGTGCTCTCTTGTTTGCTGCACACTCACTGACTGACAGAATGGCTATTTACACCTATTTAACAGGTACTGCTAACCTCACCTTATAAATCTAATGCATCCTTTCACAATCATTAGATATCATATTTACAATCTCTTGCTAAAACCAGAGTTTTCTGATAAACACAGGATTATATCAGTCTCTTCCATGGCCAACAGACAGAAGTTATATTCTGGAAGCTACTATTTTTAATTTTTTTTTTTTATAGGTTTGAACCATTTATTAAATGGGCAGAAGTAGTTGGATGAATAGATAATTATCAGTAAAATATTCCCAGCTTCTTTCCCTCATCTGACAACAAGAATACAAGAATCAATCATTCTGACACTGAGCAATGTATGATCAAGCCAAAAGAAGTGTCTACCACAAACACGACATCCCAAAAATCTGGCTGGAATATGTTGCTAGTACTAGACTATGTTCAGTGCTTCATCAGGAAGAAACTCAGAATTATTGTTTCTCTAACTTTCACAGATTGGGGCTTTTTGAATTATTTTTACCTGCAGCTTTGTGGGGGGGATATTTTGTTTGGTGAAGGCCACTTTGATTTCACACGACTCATATGGTATCAACAACCATCCTTTTTCTCTACAAAAAGCTACCATTAAGAGATTCTGAAAGATGGAAAAGAAAACTCGGTTATATTAATCTGTAAGGTGTTTGGTTCTTCATCTTTATTTTGACCCTCTTAAGAACCACTAGGGCTTTCCTGAAGTACATTTTTGCTTATTTGCAGTGGAGGATACAATTACAGAGCAATTTAGTTCTTAGGCAGCAGAAAGATGTTGTGTAAGCAGAAGGCAACGACAGCTGAAGGTTTTTATGCGGCTCTGTAATTCACTAATTAAAAAAGATCATTCTAGCAAACAGAACTGCCTCTTGAGATAATGCTTAATGAACATTTCAGTGACTGGATACCTTAAAACTACGGTCAAGATTTTTACAGCTCATAAGATTGCATTCAGGAAGACTGAATGATATAGCACACAAATTAGTTTTAGCTTTCATCAAAGAATTTTGAACTGCTTAGCATATTTATATCTCTTGTATTTACATTTGCTGGGAAAAAAAAGTGAGTTTATAAGCACTGAAAGCCCAGGCAGAGCTCCTTAATGGTGTGCATTGATTTTTACACAATGTCAGTTTTACCTCATTAATGATAGTCTTTTGACATAATGACTCCATATAGATTCTGTCTGTCATTCTTTTGGGAATCTGCTGTTTTAGAAGATACACACAGCACTTCTTAAGTATGACATGTACATGACTGAACCATAATAAAATCAGTTTTCTTTGAGAGCAACCAGCAACTTTGGGAACACTCCTTGCAGAAAATGCCAGATAGAGTTTGATGAGGTTCAAAAACTCCTTCTCTCAAGCACTCATGAAGATGACAACTTTCTTGATAATTTTTGTAGATTCCTCTGTCTCTTGGAGGGGAATTAAGAACAATATGCTGCCTAAATTAAAAACAGAACGGTATAATGCCAGTGGCCATTAATGTTCCAAAGCAGCTGTTCTTCTCATCTTCTGGGATGGAGTCTGGGGCTCAGCAGCTAATTGCTGATACTGCACCACTACCAGAAAGATCAAGGGATTTCTGTTTGTTCAGAATATAGAATTGCAATTTAGGACACAACGATCTTTAGCATTGAGGAGCTGAGGATTTTAATGCACCATGGACTGGTAGTTGTTGCCACAGTGGAGCCTCACCACATGCTCTGTCTTAGCAACACACCATGTAGGATGATGCATATAGCAAGCCTCCAGTGAAATAATTGTGGTGTGATTTACACTTCATCAAGGGGGTTACAAAAAAACAAAACAAGCTTATTAGGCACAATATATGTAGAAATTTGTCAGATTAGAAGTGACTGAAGATAGCTGCTATGGAAATAATATGATACTAATGTAGTTGTTCTTTCTTTTACTGTCAGGATAATTGGAATACTTTAAAGAAAACGCAATCTCATGGGTATGAAAGCAATGCTCCAATTTTAACACTCTATTATGCTTCATCTACTTTTTTTTCGTTTTCCAGAGCTCCTTATGTCTGTTCCTAGAAGGGTACAAACTTGGTATTCAATCAGGAAAGTAGCACATTTGAGAGAATTTCCTTTCTAATTAATTTTGTGTTAAATTTCATCATAAAGGTTGCCTTACTCCTGCAGTTTTTAAATACGGGTTCTTCCCATTCATGGAAGAAGTGTACTAAAGGACCATAATCGTCATATCTTGCAAACCTAAAAGTGAGTTTCACCAAAGCACACAGGTTAGGATTCTCAGTGTTTTTCACTTAACCATATGAAATTTAAGTTGCACAAATAGCTTCAGTGTAGGGAGTATCATTATGTCTAATTTCCAAGTGTCTGGCTCCCAGGATGCCACTACCTATAGAGAGAATATAGGAAAAGATACATGGAAAAATACTTCTCATCAGCCAATGTGCTAGATGTCTGAACTGCCCGAGATGCCTCTCTGTATGGATAGTGCTTCAACATTGCATCAGGTTTGAGATTCCTCCTCCCTTCAATTCAAATGGACCATTAATTTCAATTGGACACAAGCATCTCAGTATCATTTTTGGATTTAGGCCTAAGTGGAAGAGTGTTTTTTTGCACTGCCTGTTTTGCTAGATGTAAAGCGATGGCAGCACAAAAACTATTTACCTCTGCGGTTTGGCTTTGATGGTACCTAACATTTGGGTTTGAAGCACCCATTTGTTCTGGCAGGGCTTTTTTGTTTTTCTTTCCTGTCATACAACATTAAATCACACCCACTTAGCTTATTCTGCTTTTCCCTTTTCCTTATCCATGAATTCTCCACATGAATATTTAATAAAAAAATGCCAATTCCAGGCTTAAGAAAACCAAATTTAGGGTAAAACTTCAAATTTCCTTACTTTCACACAGGTTTTTAATTCATAATTGTTTTTACATGAATAGTTTCAACAGAGCTGGAGATTAAACAGAAAAAATATTAATTAAAATGGTATCAAGTATAAATGCATAATGTGCCTTTATAAAATAAAAAGGATGAAATAGTAATGAAATATAATAATTGGAAATTATTCTTGTGTCTGCCATATGAAATTAGTCCATTTTAATAAAGCCAGGATGGAAACAGCAGGAAACTATGTGAAGCAATGAGCAGCGCTAAGAACTTCTGCAAAAGTGTTTGCACTGCTGATGCTGCTTTTTGTTACTCACCTTGCAGATTGTGTGTTATCTGGGGCAGTGATTTCTTAATTGGGTGGGGTATTCTGCATTTCACCCAATGATGGAGCTGACTTATTTAAATTGGTGGCTGAAATTAAAAGGGACAGGAACCACCCTTATGATTGTACCTTAGGAGCGTGCAGAGCTCAATTTTCTGTCCATGTTTTCAACTGACACTTGGCACGTGGGCAAAGCACGCTGAAATCCTCCATTGTGCATGATTTTATATGTCTTTACATAGCTGACCACTCATAGGTCAGTGGGCATCCAGATCTGGTTTTCGCATGACAGGGTGAGTGACAAAAAAGCCTGGATGAAGTAGGAAACCTTGCTTGCATTTTGTTGCTTGGGCTCAGGTACTGTGCTCCCTGTGGTGCCTCAGAGCATCTCTCCCAGGGACTCCACAGGCCAGAGGCTTTCCAAGGCTGAGGTTTGTGGAACATGGAGCACAGATTCTCCACTCTTGCCAGAAGCCTCCTTTGTTTTTCCTTCTGTGAATAATTTCTAATTCCCTGCTTTGTTGCTTTATTTTGCTACCTCGAAAAAAAACCAAGTTTTTTGTTGCTTTGTCTTGCTGCCCCAAAAAGAAAGTTTGGGTTTTTTACCATTTTTCCCCTAAACAGAAAAGAAGGGGGAAAAACACTCTTCTATCTTTAACTGGCCTCATTGTCTTCTGTATAGACAGGGTGATCATCAAGGTTAATGACTCATCATTGTGCATAATCTGATGAGTGATACAGAACTTTACAGAAAATTATAAAAATCCATATTCAAAGATTGAAATAAAAACCACAGACTTTTTACAGTAGTATTAAACAAATTACTAGATCTCATAACTTGCACATTGGCAGAATCCCAAGTCATCAAAGCAAAGAAATTGGAAAGCATTTATCCAAGATAAAAGGATGCAAGTGCTTTCTTCACTTCAGTTCTCCAGGAGATTTTGGGTCACTGGCCATTTCCAGTGTTTCCTGCTGCCTTTTCTAGAGTTGCATCTGTAAAATACCATAAAACATATTTTGTGTGCTGAGCATAAAGCAGTGTAGTTAACAGAGTATGGCTGGGTTGATTCCCTTTTGTGGCAGGGTGCTGAATATAATTATGTACAGTGAACTTGAACTCAGCATATATAAATTAGGAGACTGAAAATTACCTTTGAGATTCATTTTAAACCTACAGGGTCTTGAGGGACTATACTGAAAAGCACTTGTCAGTCTCACAACATCTGCAGCAAAGATGCCTGAGCAGAAGGGCAAATTACCATATCATCTGAGAGCGTTAATGTATCTGAGTAGCTGAAGAAGTATAGTGTTAAAAAATGCCTAATAAAACTCAAACTAAATTTGTGTAATCCACTAATCTTCAGAATCTGACTTACTTAGGTCAGGATGAGCCCTCAATGTGCTGAATAAAAGTTTAGTGCCTTTGACTTGAAATTATATGCCAGTGACCCAAGTAAAACAAATTAAGAAAGCCCTTAGTGAGCAATGTCTGAACTAGTTTGGATTCTGCTTAGAATTTGGCAGCTTTCAAAGTTCAGATCCTTTGCTGTTTGGAACAAAACAAAAATGCTGCCATTTGAGCTTAAAAAAAAATCTCATAAGAGAGAACTGCAGGCGCTGCAAGACAGTCAGATTGATTGCTTGCACTCATCAGAGGCATAGCGTGTGGGATCCTTGCCCTGGCTGCTGCTCCAGGGAAATAAGCCAGGAGAAGGGATTGGTCTAACACCTCTCACCAGGGGCTGTCAGTGAGGCAGCTCCTGGTGGGTCTGTGCTGGTCCATCTGTGGGTCAGCCCCACCTGATGCTACCATTCCCTGGGACTGCCATGTGGAGTACAGGAGACATGGACAAACTGGAGCAAAGGAATGCTAAGATGATTAAGTGTCCGGAGCTTATCATATGAGGAGAGGCTGAAGAACTGGGACTGTTCAACCTGTAGAAGAGAAAGCTGGGGGGAACTCATCTATGTATCTAAATTCCTTAAGTGGGGGAAGTAAAAAAGTTGGAGCCAGGTTCTTCCCTCTGGTTCCCAGGCATTTAAGAATAAGAAGAAAATAAATTACTATGACAATGGTAAAACACTGATACAGGTTGTCCAGAGAGGCAGGCTCTATCTATGGAGATATATTCAAAACTCTTCAGCCTGCTGCAGCTGACCCAGAGCCAGGTGTTGGACAAGGGGATGTCTAGAGGTGCCTGTCCATCTGAGTAATCCTCTGGGATCCACCTGAACAATTCCACTGGGAAGCACACGTGACTCCAAACACAGGCCCTCGGCAGGAGGGTAGCCAGCCTCCCTCTCTGCAGTGTTACGGACAGGCTTCAGTCGAAGGGCAGAATAAACATTAGCAGCCAGGAAAGAAACGTGCACAGGCACATATCCCCCAGGTGCTGCAAGTGCAGCAGTTTGAGCCAAAAAGCAAGACCTCTGGGCAGATTTTGAGAAAGCACCAAAAAACAGCACTTCTATTTCCTAGAGAAAGCCTGTTGCTTTTCACAGAACCAGTCTGTAAATATTTCATGCTAGGAAGAAAGCAGTGAGCTCCTTTCCTCTACTCCAAATCTCTGCCCCAGAAGAAAAACACTATATGTGTAGGAGTTCTGCACATACATACAGTTTTCAAGTTGTAAAAAGTAAACATATCTTTGTTACAGCAAGAAGGTAACAGTGAAATCTTTAAGAAATTGCTTCTTAGAGAGAAAAATGACACAGCAGGATCCAGCAAAATCCTAAAGGGATAATTCAGCAATAAACAATCTGGGGCATGAGAGTTATTTAATTTTTAAATTGCTATCGCAACTTTTTGGAACACAAAAAGGCTTTCATATTTTCAAGCATGTTAAATAAAACTGTCCTGTGTCTCAGTTATATGTGCTGAAAGTGCTCGGGAGGTTTTTCAAAGGTTCCTTATAGATTTACCTGTTCCCTGATAGAAATCTCAGTGACGGGATACCCACACAAGCTGTCATATTGCTAGCAGCAGAGCTATCTGTGTCAAAGGCATTGTGCTGAGGTAAGGGTTTGCAGAACAGGGCCTCCTGAGGCCCATGAAAAGTGATCCTTTCAAAAGGATCTACAGAAAATTTCTTGACAGGTACGGGGAATGCAAGTTGTGATTAGTTCATCACACATTATCTCTGCTGCTCTTTTGTCCGCAGGGAGAGGACTCCTTACACTCTCTCCCTGCTCCAGCATGAGGTCCCTTCCATGGGAGACAATCCTGCACAAACCACTCCAACTCATTCATTTGCCCCCCAAAAATGAGCCTTCTTCCTTCCCCTCTCCTGCATCTGCCTTCTTCAAGATCTATCCCTTGCTTCTTGCTGCAAAGGAAATGCTGCCCCCCTGCTCTTTGTGTCCCAGTATTGCCTACCTCCGAAGGGCACTGTGCTTGAGACAGAAAACACAGCACTCTGTGGTCCTTGTGACAAAAAGCCCCTTTATTCTTCTGACTTCACCTTAAATACCCCTCTTAATGTTCCCAGGTAAGCGCCTGTGATCGGTTCAAAGTTCAGGCTGCTCTGCTCTCTGAGCAATAGCTCTCTGCAGGTTAGGCTGGAACTCATTGCATCAATTCTTTGTCTATCTCCAATTCTGTCCTATCTCTGCTCTCTGGGGGCCTGTCCATCACGCCAGGCTGTTTCCCTTAGCAACGGCCAAAGTCACTGCCCAGTGTAAGCCAGCTTACACTGTGGCATCCCAGAGCAGAAGCATGCATAACAGCACATTAAAAAGCAGAATTAATAGATATGTGGCAGTGTCATGAAATAATCTGAACATAATTTGCCTACAAATTGTGAGTAAAATCCTTAAACTACTGAATGAAAGGAACTTTTCCCTTTGACTTCAGCTGAGCCAAGACTGTGGACCAGGTGCTCCCAGATGCTCGCCACAACCATTTAAATCCATTTTTTTAAAAATGAGGGATTGACTATTTTGCCAAAGAAGAATATGAAATACAAAGCTATGACATAATAGAAAATGTTGATGGAATTGCTGGACTTTTAATTTCTCAACAGGGATTTTAGACCATTTTCTTTTTGTGTATGTTAGTTTTGGAAGAAAGTGTTAAAATAGTCCAGCTTCTGGCACTCTAATTTCCTTATGCCTTTGATTATGCAGGCCTACATACATAATGCTATTAGGCAATAGGTCTCAAGGTGCAGCAAAACAACACCAGGACCTATTTACACAGGATTCATTTGCATAAAAGAATGCAACACTGCAAAAGGAAAGTAAAAAGATACATTCTTTTTGTGCAGTAAGTTGAAGCATTTCTGTTTTCTTATAATTAATCATATTTCACTTTGGTCTGTGGATTCTGAATATCATTACTGAATATAGAAATCTTGGAGGTTTATGATTAATATTGCCTATTCAAAGCAAAAACAGTCCTGCCCTGAAATAACCCAAACTTAACAAGCAATAGTTTCTCCCCTGTACTACCCAGCTGAAGGTGAAAGTATACCTTTAAAAGTGTACTGTAATCTATCTTTAGTATAAATAATAATGAAATTACATACATAGTTAATTACTGTTCTCAATCTTGTTTTTAAGAGCTGCTTTCTATCACTCCAATATACTATACTCACCTGTCATTTGGTTTTGAAGGTTTTTTCCCTATCAGTGTATCCAGTTGGAGAACCTTAACCACCGCTGCACTCAGAAATTATGTTTCGTATACTGGTTTTCTACTTACAATAAGTAGGCCATTGCAGTGATCTGGCATTTGAATTTGGACAAATTATGCTAAATAACAAATATAGCAATTAATCAGAGACTTCCTTAGGAAGCAAAAATTGAGGATAATCAATCTTCAAACATTCTACCTTACCTTGCAGTTTTCCAGTTTTGTTTAGCAAATGCATTGCAAACCCCTGTTGTGCCTAGCAAATCTGTATTTCCAAAGCTATCTAGCAGAGATCAGACAAAATCTTAAAGATACATATTTATTTATGTATAATTCAACACCTGTTGAGGCTTCTGAACAGAGAGCCAGGAGTCTTTTTTAAATGTGAGTCACCTCTAGAGAGAGATGTGTTTCTAGGCTGTATTCCTAAATTCAGTAGGTTCCTACAAACTTGCTACAATTCACTCCATAAATTTAGTTGCAATAAACTTGGGACCATTTTAAATTACATTTGCAAATCCCAACTGGTCTCTGAGTTTCAGAAAGTCACCTTAAAATTAAAAAAACCTGGAGGTTGATCCAACTGTAGAGATACCTTTATTAAACTTTGGACTAGCTTTCTTAAATGCAACTCAAGCATCCAAAATTGCCACAGTTGGCACTTCTGTTCTGCATTATAGTTTTTATTTGGAAATTGTGTAAACTGAAGCAACGTATTTAAGAAAAACTTCATCATTATGTCAAAATTAATCCAAAAAAAGATTTGTGTGACAGAAACTTATGGAAGTGTCTCCAGTGAGAGGACCGGAGGAAATTACTTTAAACTGGGAATGGAGGCATTCAGATTAGATATTTTGAAAAAAAAATTGTTACTGTTATGGGGATCAGGCATTGGAATATGTTGCCCAGGGAGGTTGTGGAATCACCATCCCTGGAGATTTAAGAGGTTTAAGAGGTGTGTGGGTCTGGCACTGGGCAGTATCACTTAGTGGTTTTAGATGTTGCAGAGGTTGTGCTGGGTTAATGCTTGGTCTTGATGATCTTAAAGGTCTCTCCCAACCTTGGTGATTCTATAATTCTATAAAATGCTTATGAAATAACTAATTTATATATCCCAGTTACTCAAATATGATTCATGCTTTACATCTCATAATTTGCATATTACCCGTTTTCAAACCAGATTTTCATTCTAGGAGTTGCATCAGATTCCAGATTGAGATTACTAATGAAAATTCAAAATTGAGAATTGAGATTACTAATGCAATATTTAACAACCTTACCATTCTTTCCTTTAATTAAAGTACAAGATAATAATGGTTCTCTTTTCAGGCAGCTGTGACCTCAGGTTTTGTTAGCACTGTGTGATTTTGCTGAAATTGAATTGAATCTTTGACAGTAAATAATGACCTTCAGTCAAGAACATTCCAAAGTCTTTGCTAATGAGGATCTACAACTTATTCCTCATGTTAATTGTCCCAGTTTAGTGTCTTTATTTTCCATGCCCCACAGTTCTCTTTCTTAACTTGTGAGCTATTGTGCTTTTTTTGTGTAAAGTATTTTGAGTTGGTTTCTACCCCTAGCTTTTGCTCTGATACCCATGAGATGTATTTTATCAAAAGATATTTCAAATAAAAGGCACAAAGCAGCAGCACGTCTATTTTTTTGCTTGGAAAACAATATATCCAAAATCTGTATTGACTATTCATTGCTTCATGCCATTCAGTTAATGTTATGATTCACATTTAGACATCTAACTGAGATTGGCAACCCATTGAGTGTGTATTCATACTTTTGTTTAATTCAAGACATGTCATGTTGCCCTTGACCTAAGAAATCATTTAAATCATTCAAATTAATTTGCTCAAATGGATTCTTCACAGGAATTTTTCTGGGGGGAACCACATTTTCTGATGAAGTAAAACAGTTAAACAGTAAAAGAACCCTGGGTATTCCACACAGGGATAAAAGAGAAGAGTAGAAGAGGAAAATCACCTTTCTTAACCTGCTAGCCACACTTCCTATGCAACAGTTTTTCTGGGCTGCAAGTGCATATTGGTGACTCAAATTTTTCACCCACCAGTATGCACAAGTCCTTCTCCAGAGGGTTACTTCTTACCATTTAGTTTGACCAGGAGATCCTTAGTCAGCCCTGCTGATCTCCTTTTCTGATTTCCCCCATTTGGGAATTGAGAGCTCTAAGAAAAATGTCCTTAAAGAACTGACAGCTCTGTTCATCTCCTTTATTCTGTGGGGAAATTCCCAGGAGGGACCATCCAGTAATTACTTTAACAATTTAAAGCTTAGTCTCCTAAATGTTGTGGTTCTGACTCTACTCTTCACCTGGCCCATATCCCTCAAGACTGGGATCCCTCAAGCACAGGCTGCCACCTATCTTAACATCTCTAATTAGTTCAACCAGTTGGTAAGCAACTGGCTTCCCCACCAGCAGACTTTTTCTGGCAAAGGTGATACAACCAAGGGACTGAGAACTTGAACCCAGAAAAGCATATTAAGGCATCTGGAAATACTTTCCTGTTTGTATTTTCTACATCTGCCCTGGGCTACATTACAATGCACACCAGAAAAGCCTGGCCTCAGAGCTGTGTCACTGCACCCTCCACCGCTGGGAGAAGATGGGATCTGTTCCATCTTCCAGGCCTAGAAAAGTGGCACATATAATGTATGACTGTATGTTGGATGTTTTTTGCTGAGAGGTGGTTTTTAGTCAACCTCCTGCATTATGTGTTTATCTCAATTTCTCTTCAGCTTTCTCTCAGCCTTTTCTCATTGGATTAATTTATTTTTTTAATACTTCACACCCTCTCTATATCTGAAGTCCACTTGTATATACTCTCCTCATTTTTACAAGAAATTAATAGCATCAATATTCCTTTCAAAACACTACATATAGTTGGACTGCAAGCTTTGTCTCTTCCTACCTTCACCAACATTTTCTTTATCAAATCCCTTTAGAGGAGGTAACCAAGAAGCCCATACTGACATTTTTTTTTGCCCATTTTTTCTTTGCACTCTGTAGTGTCAAAGTTATTATTATTAATAATAATATATTGCATAGTTTCTAAATTTTTTTGCAATTACTGGCATTCAAATTAGTACCATGATGATATTACTAAAAATAAAAGCATTTTAAGTCATTAATTGGAATTCAATTATTTTTCGTTTCTTTGTATTACTCATAGTCCTCAAATTTTGACTTCTATTTCCATTCAGTTGTGGTTTTCTGCTACTCAATTTGCAAATCAAATTATGCTTGTGTAAGGACTGGATGGCCAGAAGTGTGATATTTGAACAGGTTCAAAACTTACAGGACCAGTTCACAGTCCTGTACTGCTGAACAGAAATAGAAGAGGCTTGCTGACTTTAAAAAATTGAATAAATTAAGGAATATTTGATGATATCTTGAAAAAGATGAGATGGCCCAAGAAAACTAATCTTCAAAATAAAAGAAATATTAGAATGTGGAACTGATATGTCATCAAGATTTGGGTAAGACAAGAGGTAGCAGGCATGGAAAAAATGGACAGTTTTATCACATAAGGAATTAGAGGGCTCTCATGTTTCACTGACCATACATATTTTAATTGTACCTCAAATAACCAACTTAAAATCAGCATATAGCATCTCTAATCCACTCCTTTAGCTAAATGTCTGACAGAAATCTGATCTAAAGGGAGTTTTTCCTTCAACTTGCAAACAAAATAAAATACTATTCAATAAATAATAATAATAACTGCAAACATTTAAAAATAACCTTTGTTGGAGTCAGTAAGCCAGGGGTCTCTCTGAATCTTTCAGAGAGAGATCAGAATGCAGGGATTGAATTAAAGCCATTGGATAGATTAAAGTATGTTAAGCCACTCACGCATAAAGCAGAGGTGAAAGTTTAGGTTGTAGCATGAGTAAGTAGAATAAGTTTTAAGTGCTTTTAGTGAGTAAAAGGTCTTAGATGCCTGAGAAGTAGTACATGTTCTAGTGAAAGTTGAAAAACATACTTGTGTTTCCTTAGAGGCTCCAAGAACCTAGCTTCAGACATAATAGAGTTACAGTTAAGAATATTGCTTACATTTTTTAGATAGAACAAGATAGGCCATGTACGTAGTCTATACGTAGCCTGGCGTGCTAAGAAACTAAAATTCTAATAGGTTAAGAAGTAGTGGTCCAAGTTTGTGTCTTAGCTAATTAGAAAGTTTCTATAAAAGAACATGCATTAGGGAGAGCTGGGTCTCTATGCCATGGCTTTATGCCAGTGCACTTTGCCACTGCTTCATGCCATTGCTTTTGCCACTTGCTTTATGCCATGTGCTCTTGTCATTGCTTTACTTTGTTTTTGCCTTTGAGACTGATGTGCTTCTGTAATAAATAACTTTATAGCAACTATTAGCTGCTTTGCTTTTTAAAGAGAAGAACATAGCCCGACAGTGTGGGTGCCCAAAAGGCACCCAGACGTCCACAAAACCTCACAAACCTTAAACTAAAATCTTCACCTAAAGAGAATGGACACTTTCCTTTCATGAGTAGTCACATAGAGAAGACAAGAAGCAGTGGGTACAAGTTGCACTAGGAGAGGTTTTTATCTTGGTGTAAGAATGAAATTTTTATGCTGAGAACAATCAATCATTGGAGCAACCTTACCAGGGAGGTTTCAATACGTGTTTGTAGATGGTGCTAGATAATCTCCTCTAGGGTGCCTTTCTCATAAAAGGTTGGACCAGAGGGTCTTTCATGGTTCCTTTCAGCCTGGGCTGTTCTGTGGTTCTGTCATTTGATTCTTACTTTCTACTTTTTTTTTCCTTACATAATTAAAACTTTTAAAAACCCACAAATTTTGGCTTACCTTAATGATGTCTTATTCTCTTGAGGGCTCTTCCTGGGATATTGTCAGATCAGAGTCAGCCCTCAGCAGTATCTGGATGCAATATCCATTGATCATTTCAATTAAATTCAGTAGACAGGTAGTGGTGGGAAAAGAGACTGAGTCTGAGGGTATGGAACACAGCACAAGGCACACTGGTTTGTAGAGAAATGCCAGAAAGTAACTGATAGACACGCTGACCTCATTCGTTCTGCTACTCATGAAACAGCTCTCAATAGCTGATATTTCATAGTAATGTATTGCTGTCGAGTTAAAGAGCTACACAAGAATCTCCTTGTTTGTTTCAAATTATATACAGAATTAATGAGTTGCAAATTGTAAAACAATCCAGCTTCAATAAATATCACTATGAGCAGCACTAGGTTTACCTACACAAATGTTCAAAGCAAAATTACTCTGTGACTACAATAAGATTTAGAGCAGTTACGCTCCCTAAAATGTAAGTACTTAAGGAGAAGCTTACCATGTGTTTAAAATTATCTGTAGTTGCATTTGAGATCTGTGATAATAGTGAATATATTTTCTGGATTGTAGCACTTTAGAGGTTTTCCATTTTATTTTTATAGTGTTAGTGTAAAATTCACCTCTAGCAATTTATAGTAGGGCTCTAAAAATTCAAATAATAGAGAGCTTTTTTCTATGGCTGTGAGTAGTAATTTAAATATACATTAAAATGTTCACTACAAAGAAGCCAAACATAGCTATTGCTGATGAGTTTAGTAAATTGTATTTGTGCTTCAATGTAATGCTAAATTTCAACTAGTGCATCCTGTTCTAGGATTATCAGTGCTGTTATTTTTAAAAATAGTGCATTTATGACAACATGTCTACTCATGCACAACATGGGACTTTATTTTTTTCTCTGAAATCAACAGAGAAATGTAATGTACTGGTAATCTGCAGTTTCTTACTTCTCCGAACAACCTGGGCCTCTTCATAGTATGGCATGATTCTCCTCTTTGCTCTGGTAACTCTGCACAGAAGTGGAGGTCAGCAAACATTTCCACATGAATGAAATTACTTGCAAGTGCTTCTACTCCACAGAAAGACAGCTATTGCCAGAGAGAAAAATCATCTATCTATCCAGATTTAGCAAGGCAATGGACAATTTACATCAATGCTCCCCAACTCAGTCCACAAGCCGTCCATCTCATAAAGCTTAGAGGCAAGCAGGCAGTTCCTTGACCTGACTCCATCAGCATTTGCCATGCTCAGTGAGCTGCTCACTGCAGCACCACCTGAGCCTTGATGCCAGAGAAGCCTCTCAGTGAAAGAACACAACTCAGGAAAGTAAACTGTGCTGTACAAAGATCATTTGCTTTGCAAAAATGAGGTACAAAATTGTTTGGTTTTTTTTTTTTTAATAGCATCAGTGCCAGTCTACATTGCAGACTACATGTACTTATCTGTAAATTCCACCTAATGCAACCAAGACTGTGCCTGAGTGGTACAGACTAAGAATGTAAGGAAAGATATTGTCAATGTGGGATCTGCCATGTTTACCAGCCTGGTTTCCATACTGCCTGCTTCAGGTCTACTCAGTTTAAAACCATTCAATAAAGATTCTGATAATTTCAAAATAGGAATATGCAATATTTGGGGATTGTGAAGCCATAGATTCTGGATTTGCTACTTTTTCACTTACAAAAATTACCACTGTATTGATAACAGCGTGATTTTTAAATAATGTATTCTTTTTTTGCCATTGATTAATAAGCTGCTAGGCAGAAAATGGCACTCTATCTTCTGACTGAAAAGAGAGAAAGGATATTTCTGATAAAGCATTAAGTCTCTTTAAAATGCTCTGTTTTCTTCTGTAAAATATCCAACTATGTGTGACAAATGGATGTGGCAAGAAACTTTTATACTTACTTGTTTGAGATGATGAGTTTACAATGTTTTCCTGAATTTCCCCTGAAGAACCCATTGATCAGGTCATTACAATTGAACAGATTATGTCTATATTCTATGCTATATCTATTAGTGTCTTCTTACTGAGCAAAGAGACTTGCAGATTAGATATGTATTTATAGGCACCCCTTTATATTCAGGGAAAATACTTTTTAATTCTTGTGCAGGCAGAAAGGGGTTCTTTCTTCTTTAGTTAAATAAATTTATATAAACTAAAGGTGAATTATTTTGTCATTAATAATAAGTAAGGTTATAAAAATATCACTGTCCACTTATGGAATAGTCTGTCTTCTATGCTTTTCATCATCCCTGAAATTCAGCATTGACCTGGGAATTTTGCCCTGGAGTATATGATTAGAAAAGACAGTATTCTGCCAAACTGTTATTTAAACTCTCAGTTTCAACTTTATTGTGTGATACCAGACAAGTCCAGAAATCTTTAACATTCAGTTTAAACCTTTATGATTGTTCTCTATGAGTTTGAGTAGTTCTGTAGTTCTCTCCACAGGAATTCTTCAGACATCCCAAGGGCCAGATTAACACATGTATTGATAGAAGTCTTCACCTGCCATAGTGTTTAATAGTGCCTCATCAAAATCAGAATGTGTAGTGAGATATTTAGGAGACTATAAAACTTTATGGCCTTCGGATAAAACACTCAATCTTTGACTATACCTATTATGTCCCTTCTTCATGTCAGCTACCTAATTCCTTCCTGTGAGCAATGTTTTTCTGAAGTTTTCCTCGGAACCGTGCTAGGTACAAAATCTAGATTTGCAAAATGCTCTAATTCTACTTCAAATCTAACATCAGTGTTTGTCCTTTTGTTTATTTTCATTCCCCCCCCTACTCTATTCTTCATTTCAGACTCTCACACATAAGAAATTATGCTGGTTCCTAAAAGGCTAGATGACTTCAGTGAAGTGATTGTCATTAAAGTGTTTGTGCCTTCTAGCCCCTACAATAAATGCAAAGTACAGAGAGGTATGCTCATTTTTTGATGAACAAATACTTTTTAATATTAAAAAAATCACAGAAAAAAAGTAACCTTCATTCTCAATCCTTGGTGAATCAAAGTAGATATAACTGTTTAACTGTTCTGAAAACAGGGTTCTGGTCTTGAATTACATTAAATTCCTGCTGCTTTAGTGGATTAAAATCTGTGCTAAGGCAGATATTTATGTCAGCATAGTTCTGTTGGTGTGTGTAACTACTGTATGCATCAGGGTCCTGATCTGACTGACTAAATAAATGTGGTTTTAAAATCAGGTCCAAAGTGACTTATTCCCCAAAATAAGGGTTAAAATTTGAATGATCTCCCAGGAGCCTTATCTTAACACCCTCTATAAAGTTTCTGCTGTTGTTTTCCAGGATCTAAATATCAGATTTTATTTGTTCATCACCTTTTGTACCCTCCTGCACTCTCCTTCCCTTAAGAATATGAAAGTTCAGATGTATATCCACATTCCTCATAGTCTGAAATTAAGAGAAGTTTTTCTCTTAGTGTCACTGGGACTCAGCTTTTGCTTTGAGGCATCCAGATTTAGGAAAATCATTGAAATATGATTCTGTTTTTCTGCACTGATGATCCCCTTTTTCACCAGTGTTTTTGCAAGCTATTTTAGTGGCATTTCATTACAGAGTCAGAAGGATTTTTATCTAAGAGCCTTTTTTTGTGTATCCTTTTGTTCCAGAGTAGATAGTGTGAAGATAAAGTGGCTGAAAGCCAGCTTGATGTGAATATTCCTGAAAGTTACATCCACCCTTGCTAAACTGAGACAATGTCCTGGTTTCAGCTGCAGTAGAGCTAATTTTCTTCCTAGCAGCCAGTGTATGTCTGTGTTTTGGATTTAGGATGGAAATAATGTTGATAACACAGGGATGTTTTATCTGTTGCTGAGCAGTGCTTATACAGCGTGTAGGATTTGAAAGTTACCCACCCCACCCCACCAGGGAGCAGGCTGGGGGTGCCCAGGAAGCTGGAAGGGGTCACAGCCAGGACAGCTGACCAAAACTGGCCAAAGAGATATCTCATATCACATGGCATCATTGTCAGTACATAACCTCGGGGAAAGCAGGCTGGTGGCAGCTGCTCAGGAACTGGCTGGGCATCAGTCAGCAGGTGGTGAGTGCTCTTCACAGGAATTCTTCAGACAAGGCACTCTCACTGTGCATCGCTTATTTTGTAGCAGTAGTGTTAGTGTTCATATTATTTTCCCTCACGTTTCTGTCCTATTAAACTGTCTTTATCTCAACCTGCAGATTTTATCTTTTTGTTGTTGTTGTTGTTGTCCCCACTCTACCCTTTCCTACTTGGGTGCAGAAGTGAGTGAGTGGCCGGATGGTGTTTAACCACCCACCCAGTTACACCATGACATATAAGCATCTTTTTTTCAAGAAAAAAAATGCTCTTAGAACTTTAGACTGGTTTTGATAATGAAGGGGGAAAAAATCCAAAAATCCTGAAGGAAAATGCGAATGTATTAACATAAGAATATATGGGAGGAATGCTGCAAACTAGAGCTAGGTAATACTCTCAAATGCAAGCTAAAGTGTTTGGACAGTCCCAGCAGGTAAGCAGTCTGGTGAAGAAGTTGCTTTTATGGTTCCTACTAGTTCTCCTTTGAGAAGTCATTATGTAAGACTGGCTTCATACTCTTTCTCTACTCCTTTTCCAGCCAAAATGTTGTGCTGACTTATTTTCTATTTATACTTTTTTATTATTTATTTATACTTAGATGAGCAGCTCTTCTGGTTTTCTTAAATTCATTTTCCCAGGTACATGAGTATCTGGACAGAATGCAAGGGACAAGGTTTAATTGGATCACAACATTGCTGTTTAATTAATTTGCAGTCTGTCAAGCAATTAATTTTCTAGTGCACTTCCTTTCTGACTGGCTTCCAGGTGGTAGAGCTCATCTGCCTGCTCACAGCCCACTGTCCTGTGTCCTTTCACAGCTAGCCTGGTCTGAAGCCACTTTACCTTATTTCCAATTTTGAGGTTAGCAGACTGAGGAAAGAAGATTATACCAGACAATGAGAACTCATCTCCTTTCTTGCCTTCTCTAGGGGATGCATTATCCCAAATCCACTGCTGTCAGCTAACAAAGTGTCTCATACTGAAGGCCTCTCAGACATGGGTGATGACCTTGAGTTCCCCTATGGCTCATTATATCTTGTGGCTTCTGCTGTCTCCTCCTGTATAGATTTATAGATTTATAATAGGGTGTTTGGAAGGGTTGTGATATTGTGGTTTGGAAGGTAAATGGAGTTGATGTTATATTACAGTGTTATCTTAATCAGGGCTGGGGGAGCACAGGACAACAGGAAAGGATTCAGTGGCCCAAGAAATGCTTTTCCAGCTGAACACACCTCTATCAGATAAATGCCTATCATGAGCAATAACACAGCCAGGACAAGGATCTCAATTTAAGTTACCACAGTTTAGCTGCTCTTCAGAGCTTGTTATAGAGTGATGTAATGGAAAAATCTATTCTTTATTATCAGGAAAATCTGTTGCAACCACCAGATAGTAGTGTGACCAGTAATGTCCCTTAGGATAATAAATACTTCATTGTACAGAATAATGAGAGACCTTTCAGAGTATATTTTCTGCTTTGACATCCTCATGCTTTTTTAAGCAGAATTTATAAAATGTAGAAGTTTTCACAGGGAAAGTCTTATCACTCAACATAAGAGATGCCTTAATTCTGTCGAATGTCTCTGTGTCAGCTCAGAGCTTCTGGTCTTCTACAGATGAATCACAAGAACACAGAATCATAAAATAATATCCATACATAAATTGGTACAAATAGTAGTTGCAATAGTTGGACTGTTTTCTACCAGCTTTGTTAATTATGCTCAAAAAATAGAACATTGGACTTAATGATTGGTGAATAGTAAATATCATTCCTAGTTTCTGTCTTTGGAAAGCACAAATTATTCACTTAGTCAGATACAAAACTATGTTATCTCAGAAATCCCCTGGCTGATATGTTCCTAGCAAAAGCTGCTTTATTCCAGGTGTTACAGAACATATGTGTATATGCACAGTGCAGCAGAGAAGATTTGTACAATATGTCACAAATTACTGGTGAGGACTTAAAATGTTATTGCAGGATATCCTTTGACCTTTCTAATTTCATCATAAATTGTTTTAAGTTTCTTCTTAGAAGGTTTTTTTAAACAAAGTCAACCCAGATAATTTATTTTGGTTTTATGTATGTACCTCAATATTTGACAAAAAGCCATCTTTTTTTTTAATTTATAAATGCTACTAGAAATGTTAAGACTCAATTGTATTGCCACTCACACATTAGGGCTTTGTTTATTGTCTCAATGTGTTCATGGCAGCACGTAGATTAATGGTTTTGGACCTGGTGATTTGACTCCTACTTGCTCCCTAGAGTGAACTAGATGAAAATAAATAGTTTCGTAAACTAACAGCAAAAGCTTTATATTGTTTCTTTTAAAATAATTCCTTTTTTTTTTGTTTTCTTGCTTGTTCTTTCAGAAAACACTGTGATCTAAATACAGACATTAATCCAAGAAGGTGCAGCATAGATAAATTGGAACATTCATGATAATTATTTTAAAAACCATAACCCTCTTCTATATGTTTATAGAGATGAGAAAAAAAGCAAATCCATATATCTAAGTCTAGATATTTTATACTTTTCTTACTATATAAATTATTTCAATAGTTTGTGAGACTATTCCTTGAAAATTAGGAAATTAAATACAGACTGTATTTCTGAATCTGATTTGACCCCATTTTTATGGGTGAGGAGTCTGCTGAAATCAGTGAGGAATCACAAAAAGTGCAGATGAATTCAATTATGCTTCAGTCACCAGTTCTCCACATTCACTTTATAATCAGTTAATGCTAAATTGCATCAGTTTATCTGAACAAGATAAACTTTTAATTTGAGAAAAGGAAGCTTCATGAATAATGCCTGGAAATGTTTAATATCTCTTTTTGTCTGAATGAAAAAGTAAAGCTTCATATAAAGCAGTTTAGAGCCTGAGTAGAAGTGCTGCTGAAGCCCCAAGAGTGAAACACATTATTCTATAAACACGAACTTGAAAGAGTTTTCCCTAGCTACAGCACATATTGACAGCATTATATTGGCCACTGTACAAACATCTTAATACTTACATTTAAGGCTTTTTTTTTCCAATGGTATAGAAATTTCTCTAAAATAATTTTTGTGGACCAGAGTCTACATTATGTTACATACAGAATCTGACCTTCTTAGAGCAGCTGCTTTTACTGACAGATGGAAGAAATAGGCTTAATTTCAGCAATTAAATCAGTCATATTTCAAATATGTTTACTGGCCATTAGCACAAATTACCCTGGACTGGGTACATTTACATTAAAGATTTTTTTGCCAGGAGAATCCAAGAAACATCTTGTTTACTGGGCTATTTAGAGTAGGAAAAAAAAACAGCATCAAAATGACATTTCATATGGAACAAGTAAAATCCAGTTAGTATAACTTGGTGACCATTCTCTGATGACCAGTAAAACAATATTTTGTGTATGTGTGGTGTTACTAAGGGCTGTTCAGTGCAGGGCCATGATTTGGACTTTAGTAATCCTTGTGGATCCGTTCCAACTCAAGATATTCTGTGATTCTATAATTCTAATAGAGTAGTAGCATGAAAACAAGTCACAATCCTAGTCTGAACCTAGTTGTTGCAGCAAGTTGAGTGTCTAGTCATGCAAGATGATTTGAAAATTATCCACTAAAGCTGAAGAGGTCAATAAGAAATGCTCTGAAATTTGATTCTTAGCAGATTGTTCTAGATTTAGATGTGCCATAGAAATATGTTTTAAAAACTGTTGTATTATTAACCTTCAAGTAGTGCTATGTCTCTACAGGTTTTAACAAAGCTTCTTTGTAATGCCAGAATTCTGGAGTACTAAACCTAATGCAGATAAAAAAGGTGTGAATTTACCAACACACTTCTCAAATGATGGCAAACAAAATGCCCTAATAAAAAATACAAACCATGGAACTGCTCCAGCATCAGCCAGAGCCACTGGGAACATTTCCATTAAATTTGTTGGGTGTTGGAATCAATCTCATTTGAAATTTAGGAGCAATATTAGACAGTAGCAATGTGAAATGAGTCAAGGCAGTTAAGCAAATTTAACTAAGCCAGTCAGACCCCTTGGATGATAAAAAATTAAGCAACAAACAAACAAATAAGCCATTGAAATAGATCTTATTGCTGATCTCAGTGTGCCTTTCTTTTAAGGTGAAAATTTATTTCATTCACATCTCAAAATGCTTATAAATTCACATTTTATTTGGGAAACTAAGTGGACTAGCTAATTCTTCCTTACAGATATTTTTCAGGGTTTCTCTTACTTTTAAATTTTGATGCAGCCATATAGCATGAAATGCTTGTCCTGACCTGCTCTTTTCTTGTCTGGAATATTGTATGTTATATGGCATTAAGTTGTCTTTCTTCCTACATGATTAAGTAGCATAATTTGAGGTACTTAGAGGTCATGAGACATTGCTGGAAAGATTAAAATGCAGTATTATTAATTAATAACACAGCTATAAAAATTAGCTTAGTTTTACTCTTGTTTTTCACCAAAACTATAAATCATAAAATTTTGGCAGAGCTAGCACAGCTATACTAATTTAATTAGTAATCACCGTATTTTAATTATCCTTGTGAAGAGAGATATGCAACAAAAAAAGTGTTTCTTTTCCATGAAGGACAGAATGGTGTTAGAGCATAACAACTTCATTCTTGTGACTAATTAATTCTATGAAAATTTATAGACCTAATGTAATAAAATACCAAAGGTATGAAAAAAGATCATAAACTAATGAAACTAATAATATTAACAAAGTATTAGGGCAATAAATTACTAAAGAGTCGTAAAGGTTAATTGCCCGTGAAATGAACATACTAATTCAATGTTATTATATGATGTACTTACAATTTGTTTCTAAATTTACTTCAGTAGCTCAGGAGAAAATTTACTTACTCTTACTTTTGTCACATTAAAAATACTCACCTTCAGTTCAGATCTAGGGTAAGCAGATAGGCTGGTGATTGTGACAGCACCTTCTGTCAGGATAGAAGCATGTCCATATTGCTACCTCAAGCTGAGCTGCATCCCAATCCCTTTGACATCCAGGCAGCCAAACTCAATTTTCTTTTAATTAGGTACCTAACTTTGTGTGAGGTGGATACAGGCCCTAGCTCTAAAAGCTTCCAACACGTACACCTATGAGCCATGTTCCCAGAAAGTTCATCACCTTCCTCACAGCAGTAAACAGACTGAGGTACTTCTAAATACAAAAAAAGTGTCCTTAAGTAAATTTATCCTCCAGCATGAAAACTGAAATCACTTACAGAACTATTCACCCAAGTTAATTTTATTTCTCTCTGGGACAAGAACAACGACATGTTTGATTGCCCAAGTGTGGTTTTGTTCATTTTCACCAGAGATGCTGTTATCTCAGGTTCATGAAGATTGCTTCAAAGACAGGCAATGACGATATATAGTAAAATTGAAAAGCAGAAATTAAAATCTATCCTTGCCAAATTAATGAGATGCTGAAAGAAAACAACTCTACTGTGTCTGGCTGGTTTCACAGCATTACCCAAACTGGGAGGGATCTCAAGAGGTCCTGCCTAGCCTCCTGCTCTAAGCATGGCCAGCCGTGAGATCACACCAGTCTGATTTGGGCTGTAAAGGCCTCTCATATGAAATGTGTTATAAAATTATGTTCTGGATCCATAAAGAAAAATAAGTTGGTGTGCACTGTTATGTAGCTACATGGATAGATCAATACATACATGTATGCTGATTCAATGCAGCAGGTTTTAAGTTTGATCCATAGTACACTGCCCTTATCCTGCAGCCTGGCACTGCAAAAGTTTCTCTGCTGAGGATGATGTATGGCTGTCAGTGCTGCTTGAAGGAAAAGAGTCTGTGCAGGGCAGGTGGGTACACACTTAATGGACCGTGGCAGATGAAAGGATGCAAAAAGATAGGAACAGTTCCTAAATTCAGTATGAAAGACAAGACTGTCATCCCCGACCAAGGAAAATATTTACCCACTGCACCTTCTCTGTTATCTGAGGGTCACTTAGCTGGGCACTTAAGAAAATAAAGGCTTCCTGCATCTGTTTTCCCCAAAGATCTATGGTGCTACATTTTTTGATAGCTTGGATCCAATCTTTTTTATCTCAAAAATATCTCAAAAATGAGATAAATACTGCCAAAATCAGTGATTAGAGAGGACCCAAGTGACTAGTGTACCTTTGCCATATAATAAACTAAATTATTGCTTTGGCTTGCCTGTGTTTTTTTAGGTACTTGAGAAATAGAAAACCAATGAGTGCTTTTGTCTTGGGGCTAAGCAGAGCAAAAGTAGTACAGATTAGTGGCAACTCTGGGAGGCCCATAATTGCAAGTAGACTCAGTTTTGGGTTTCACCCATTAACAGCAGCCCACATAGGTACTGCTGGTTTCATTTGCTATTTCATTACAAGCAGTGGCCAGGAGATGCACCTCCCAATGGCCACAGGTCTGGCAGCACCACCATTTTGATTGTTTTTCTCTCACCCTACATCTCACATATTAGTAGAAATTTCAAGCCTGCACTAGCTTTCCTGTTTCCATTCATTGTCTGACTCCTGTCCCTCTACAACAGAGGGAGCTGATTCCAATCTCCCTCAGGTGATCTCTGCTCAGCATTTCTTTTCTTCCTTCTCTCTCCATTCTTATTGAGAAGAATTGGACCTGGAAACTTGCTCATGTCTTGGCTCATCCACCATTTTTCTTCCTGATGTGGGAGCATTTCCTTACTCAGAGGACAAGAGACATTGTTCAGCTGAGAGGAGAGGCTCAGCACATCCCTGCACTGTTCCTGCAGTTTAATGGCAGGGCACTTGCCCCACAGGAAAGTGATGCCTCACCAGCTCCCTGCTGTCAAAAATCACTCAATTTGTATCCTGTCATGGGATAGCTCCACTACTACAAGCTATTTATCACCCCTACAGTGTCATTTTGTTTCCTGAGGCAATTGCCACAGAAGGTGCTTCTGCTTTCACTTATCTCCCTCCCAGCTCTCATTAGTCATTTGGTCCATACCACATTCCCGAATTGCTCTACTTGGCCACGGAAAGAAGAAAAAGGACAAAAATATGTGGTTTGTGAAGTTGAGTATGTAAAATAAGGATAATCTAGTGTTTGGCAGAAACCAGCATCTTCAGCCTGCATTTCTCATGCTGCTGTCTGAGCTGTACTAATGCCTGCACAACTCCCTTCCTGCTAAGTGTGGACACCACCATGTCTTTGAAAGCTGATATAGCATGTTTTGCAAGATATCATATTCACCCAGTTGCCTCCCTACTGGTCATTGTTTGAAAATAGATATGCAAATCTGACAATTCTACCTTTTCCCAGTTACAATAGGAGACCAGAACTGGATCTTTGCTCTCTACAGCTTTTACATTCTCACCTACCACAGAACTTTGCAGAATATTCTCTCCTGCAAGTACACAGAGGACAGTGAGTTTTTTTCCTCAAAATCTCTTGAAAATTTACTTTCTCATGACTGAACCAGTCATTTTACTGTACCAGTAAACCTGCTAGAGCCAAAGTCAACTCAATTAGTACATTTCATCAGAGGGTGCATTTCCAATGCAAAAGCTCCTAGGTCTGATAGTTTTTCCCATTATCCTTGTTTCTGCAGCAGAGAGAGGTGGTTTGCACAGGCACAGATGTCAGGCATCTGGCTTTAAATGTGCTCATCTATTCACATCTGAGTAAGCAATGCATCCCAATGAATTGGCTTCAAAAAGAGCAACTCTAAACAGAAAGATTGACATTTCCTCCCATTTCATACTGCCACTGCCTACTGCAGTGTACCTAACACCAAGGAATTGGCACAAGCAGGTTCTGGATGGTGGAGTTTGGAGATACAGCCTACTGAGCAAGACCTGGGAGAGAAAAGCAGTGAGTCTCTTCAAGTTCCCCAATTCAGCAAAAACAGAACAATAAGTTAATGCCAGGAGAATAGATCCTTTGAAAGGAAGCATCTCTTCAGCCCCCCACCTAATAAATCTCTGATGTAATCTGGCATTTGGCCTCTGACAGATTGTCAGCTGTCAGTCTTCTTGGGTTAGCTGTGGAAATTGCGTATTTTTTTCCAGTAATTTAGAGGGTTGGTTGTTTGGTCAGTTTTATGTACTAAGGAAAGCCTTTTCATTTGAAGTCAGGGGTTTCTATAAGAAGCCTGAAATTATTTTTTTTCCAACGAGTTTTTGACCTGTTCAATCAAAAAGTCCTTGAATGACAAGAAAAAGCTTCTTAAAATGAAGGTATTTCTACTGTCATTGAAGTATCTCAGAGGGAGAAAAATAAAACTTACCCATATCTTTTCTGTTTGTTTACTCCACACAGTGTTTACTCCATAAAGTGTCCAATGGGCTTTTTCTCTAAGAAGATATGCCATAGGCGTTTTGTAGACATTTCAGAAAGAAATGCACAGAGGGATCTACTTAATTTTTATCTGATAAAATGGCATAGTTGCTTTTATAGTGAAGAGCGACTGTAAAACCAGCAGTGATAGCTCTTTCATGAAGGTCAGCAGTATTAGTTTACACTTCATAGCAGGATTTCTTAATCAAACAAGTGAGGAACATGTCTAATGCAGTTCCTTCTGAAGAACAAACTAATACAAGATGGTAGTTTCAGGTATCACTGGTGAACTTAATTATCTTCACGGGTCAGTCACTGTATATTTCCCTCATACCTTGTAAGAAGCAACTCAGACTAATGTGAAGAAGAGCACAGGCGCAGGCACTGCAGCTGCACAGTGCTTATGGAAGAGAACCTCACCTTTGAGATGGTGCATAGCACCTTTTACACCTATGCAGCTTTGAGATGGTGCATAGCACTTTTTGACAGCAACTGCAGAGCCAGCCAGTGGTCTGACTTCTCTTCTAGTCCAGGAAATCTTAGGGACAATAAATATCCCAAATGGAAACACTCTGACCTTTATCTAAGTCACTGTTTGAATGGCATATTCTAGTTTCTTCATCCTATGCCTCAGAGCTGAACAAAGGCTTGGACCACCTAGAGAAGGATTAATCTCCTTAAATTTCTTCAGCCATCTGAAACCAGGATATTTAATCTAAGATGTCCACCTGGGATGCCTTCACAGTAAATGGAGATAGATGGGTGAGTAAGACTGCTGAGATAGATCTGCCTCTGGAACTGCCTGCTCCTCTGCTCCATTCTTCATTTTTTGCAGAGGATGGTGTTTTTATACCAGACACAAATTTCAGACTATTAAAGTTAATCTTTCCAGAAAGAGTAAACAGTTAATATGCACAACACCAAATGGACAGTTGTTATAACCAAGATTATTTTTTTACTATTGCTATATAAGATTGCCCTAAAAAAATCTTCCTCAATGTCCTTTGCTGTTTGAGCCAGGGAAGGTTTATGTGACAGCTATGTTCTGTATTTTCCCATAATAAGAAGAGTTTATACATGCCAACATTCTAATGAAGAAAATGGTAGGAATCCAAAGTGTCCATAAAACCATCTGTGCATGTGCTGTCAGTCTGGTCTATACTGTATGTGCACAGATCAGCTCCTGCCTGAGCATCCCAAATGAAACCAGACTCCATGTGGGCTCATGGTATGAGATATATGCACTGAATTCAAAGTGTCCAGGTTGTGTTTGATTCAGTACACAGAGAACATGGGTATAGTTTGGGTGCAGATACTGACTACCTATTTTAAAATCCTGGATGACCAGACACCCAGTGCATTGCACAGTCACAAGCCTGGTAGTTTTTGCTGAAAGTCATCAGATGGTAGATTATTGCTAAATGTAGTAAAACTGACAGTATATGTGAAAGATAAATTTCTATCATCAGATGATAATACTGTTTGAGCAAAAAAAAAAATCTATGAAGAGCCAGCACTTTGGAGTAGTAGAGCCCCGCAAAAAGAAAAGTTCAGCTGTGTACTTAAAGTGTGTACAGTCTATGAAGGGCTGCAAAGAATGACATGGAGGATAGGGACACTGAACCTTGGTGGGCTTTTATTATTCCAAGAGGAAAAAATATACAACATGTGCCAGGAGGAATATAAAATCTGAGTGAAGTTTAGGTGCCAACTAGGCACAGAAAATAAAATCTATATATATATGTTGTCATTTTGCAAAAAAATTACTTCCTGCTAAGTCAGTTCAAGTCCAGCATATCAAAACTAAAGTGAGGCCACTTCTTAACACTGCATTAAATGCACAGTGCCTAAATGGGAACATGAACTTCTTTACCAAATAAACTGATTTTAGTAACACCTCTTCAATTCATAGCAAATCTCAGAAGTGATGACTAGTCCTTAAACAATTACTCTAAATTGCTCAGTGGTCACTGCTGGGATTCACCAATTTACTGCAGCCATCTGAGGCAATCCATGCTGCTGAGATGGGAAAGCACATTGAAAAGGGAAGCTAAGTGCTACTCATGGAGTGCAGCTTGGTGCGCTAGCCTGCTCTCTGCCCAACATGTCACATGGAGCAGGTCAGGAGTGCAAAGCAGATGGCATGGGCAGCTAAAATGGACTGAACCTCTGCACTCAACAGATGGCATCAACAGGATACAAGAAAATCATTGGTGTCCTTGTGGACCTGGGAGCACAACAGGACTGGTTTTAAGTGATGCACCAGTTAAGCTTTTCTGAAAATACAATCTGAGATCATCTCATTGTGATTTGTGGGAGGGAGTGAAAAGTGAGATAATAAATAAAGTAATGAGAAATTAACTAAATGCAAATTATTTTGTAAAAACATGGTGTTCTAATTACAAAGATTTTAATTGCAAGTGTTGGTAATAAGAAAAATAATTAGTGGTGGAATTATGCCTGAGGATAGCAGTCAGAAGTTATCTCATGATGTTATCAGTTCACAAGATTAGACTTAGGATAAATGTTGGATGCTCAGTGCTTTTTTTTGGTTTCCCTGCTGGTGAGGTGTTAAAACAACCATATTTGCAGTCAGAACATGTAGTATCTACTGATGCAATTTCATATGCAGATCAAGAGGATAAAGATACAATCCCTGCCTCAATAAATATAAGATCTACATTCCAGTTCCAAAGCAAGTATAACGGTGTGAGGCTTTGTGTGCTTGGTAAATACCTTGAAATTACTTTTTGGGCACACTATTATCTGCACAACAAATTCCTGAAACCCTTTTCATAGATATATGCTCACAGCTCCTCCCATCTAAAAGAAGTTTGGTAGGATGTGTTGAGTGTTCTTGGTAAAGGAAATTTGGATGTTTGCATTTTAAACTCTGCACAGATAGATTTTATTTAGGTTTTTAAATTCTCATGGCAATTTTTTTTTTTATGACAAAGCGCTCAAAACTCAGTTAACTGACAGTGTAGTCTCACATTGAACAAATGTATGAACAACTATAATACCAGGAACAATTTATGCAGAGAGCCAAATATCTGCTGTTCACTGAAAATTTTCAGGGGTAAATTCACCGCAAGACTATGATGGCTTTTGGTTCTCACTAGAGTAAAGCCAGTGAGAGTAGCTGTACACATGAGCCTTTCAGGAAATTTTGGAGTCATGAGTCTGCTCTTAAAAGTCTCTGTTGTTCTCTCACTCTGTGACCAGTTTCAGGTGGATAGTGTCAGTGTGGGCCAGCAGCGGAGTGGGTTTTTTTATAAATACTAAGAGTAGTAAATAAGTAATAAAAGTAAGAGTGAAAACAAAGTTGTCTTTCCTACAGCCTGGAAAATGTTGCAGTAGTCAAGGATCAAAATAATAAAGGATTCAAAAGAATAATATAAATTTTCATGGTTGATGCTGTGAATATAGGGTATCTTTAGTCCTTCCATGACATTGGGATATGTCACCCCAGTCACTACAATAACACTTTTAACACTAGGGCAGTTGAGACCTACGAGTCAGGTTGTTACCAATAGCCTGGTGTTCAAAGGGAAAAGTAGGGTGGTCATCTGCTGGTTTTATTACTCCCTTCACAGGTCTTGTTTTTCTCTGAAGTTCATTCTGAAATGCAAGATGCATCATCAGGTTTATGATTTTTACAACATCTGCCTTGACAAAAATATGACTGAAATGAGAATAATATGACCATGGTGCCAGAACAGTAAGAACAGTAATAATAATAATAGCCTCTCTGTTCATTATGATCATCATTTTATTTTCACTATTACACCAAATAGTATAATTTATTACAGTAATATGGCCTGGCTATGAGTGATTATATAAATACATATGTTATCTTTTTCAGGGGTTTTACATATTCATGTTTCCTGATGAAAATATATTATTTACCAATGAGGAGAAGGTCTTAGATGAGAAAGAAAGCAAATTTATTCTCTTTGGCAGCTATCCATTTCAGATCCAAGCAGGGTATGAGAAATGCATGCAAATGTGACAACTGCCTGTTGATACTAGGATTCCTATGGATCATCTATTAAAGCAGCACTCTATAATCTTCTGCATTCTGATCCTGAACTGTGTGAATTTACACTTCATAACAGATGAATGTAACTTTAAAATATATCCAACTGTTAAAGACAGAAAATAATCCCTCAGGTAATGCATCTCAAATATTCAGAGCAAAAAAGAATGTTGATTTACCATCTAAATAGACTTTAAAACAGTGAATTCTTAATGGTCTTTCTTAGAGTTTGGGGATTTTTCTTTCTATAAAGAAAGTCAGCAGTTGAAAAAAATTTAATTTGTAACTGAAATATATATTCGTATAGCAATCTCTGCTTAGTCCCCATTTCACAAGAGATGGACCCAGTCTTGAGGATATTTGAGCATCCAGGCAATTCTATTCAATATCAAACTGTATGCAATACTCAGTGACTTTACTCAAATATGTCAGAAACATGAAGTTTCACTTGATCAAGTATTTTAGGATCAAAGTGTCTAAATAAAAAAACACCTTACTATAGTAGATATTTTCTATTTGTCTTTTGGAAGAAGTCAATTCTGATATTGTTTTGTAGACCAGAATTTTACAAGTTCATTTTCCATCTAAGAAAATAAATTTAAATTTTAGCTTTGCAGAGAGCCCTTATCTATTGTGTGATCATTAAAATGAAGAATTAGATACCTGGTGACTTCAGTCATAATTCGTGTTAATGCAGTACATGTTCTATGCTATTCAATTATGTGAAACATTACATTTCTTGGGCACATAGCATCTGGCATCCAAAAGGCAGATTCTAAATATTTTGAAGGCTATTTAGAATCTAGTTATACCTGACACAAATATATCAATTTATTGTAAGTAATATTTGGAAGGTTGCTGTAACACAGTTCTAAATTAAAAGTAAACTACCAATTATAAAGCTATTAGGCAAGCTTCTAAGCAAATATTGAGCTTAAACCAAGCTCAATATAATACTAATGTTTTATATATATGTGACTGCTGAATTTTGCTTGATTAATTTCACACTTACATCTGTCACTCTAGCAAAGCATGTGTATATTGTTCCTAAAAGAAAATTGTTAGTTAGGTTTTTTTGTTGAGTTTTTTTGGTTTGGGTTTTTTTGGTTTTTTGTTTGGTTCTGTTCTTAATTTTTAATACTGAGAATAAAATTATTAACTTCTTGCAAATAATACAGCTTTGCTGCAGTCATAATTTTCAGGCATATTCATCCAACTTTAACCTGACCACGCTCTCGTTGTTGGGAATTGTATAGCTTTCACTGCAGCAGAGCTGTGCTAACCCTGTGAACAGGTGAGACATCACCTGGGAGGTGTTTTCCATTGAAAAAGATCAGTCTGCAAGTGATGAAAGAAAACGAAATCAGCTGGTTCCTTAGTTGACCTGAAGTATTTCTTGGAGGCCTGGTAATATGAGAAGAAAGGGATGCAGCCCATATGTTAATTAGTTAATACCTTTCTCTTAATTACACTGATTTCACTGAATCACAGAGTGATCAGAGAGGGGTGAGTGAGCAGCACTGCACCCTGGGCATCTGATCCCTGCAGAGCATCCAGAGGCAGACAGCATGGTTGGGACATGTGGTTTGGCTTTCCGGGGAGATCAGAATCTTTCTTGGCTCTCACAGACAGTGAGGGAAGGTTTAACACATCTTTTATGCTATTGTAAAGTTGAACTGAAGTGTTTACAGTGACAGTCATGTTTCCAGTAGTGATCTCTGCTCTGTTTCCAGTTACAAACTGTCTCTCTTACTGTATTCCTGACAAATTGTTTGTCGGTGATGAATATCATCATTAGTTCCCTAATGACTTCTTCAAGGTTGGAAAGAGAATAGCAACAGTAGCAATTTGGAAAGAAAATAATGTCATACACATTAATTGATATCTCTTTGGTTTTGAGCACTCATAGGTACTTCCAACTGCAGCTTTCATCAGGTCTCCTTTTTGGTCTTTAACTTCTCATAATTTATTGACTTAGTTTAAAATAGTAAAAAAGTCTTATAAGATATATAACACTATTGATTGTGTTGAGATTAAAGGAAATATGACAAATACAAGAATCTGAAAAAACAGCACTCTACAATGCTTTTTCCTTAAAGATGTCATGGGGTTTCTTTGAGAATCTTGCATAATGCTGAAAAAATAAAACTATGACATGCTGAGCATTAGTTTTAAATATTGATATTCACATAAACTGAACTTTGCTGATTTATAGTCATAGCCTTAGGATTTATTTCTATGTAATCACACAACTGCAAATATCAGAAAATTAAAAAACACAGAAATAATGTTCTGGCATAAACGCTTATATAGACCATTATACTATTTAGAATACATCTGCATTTGAAATTAAGTAGACTGCTCCCATAGAGAAAAGCTATATATCCTTTCTCTTCTATTCTAGGCCAGCACTGCTGTTCATTCTAATTCTTCTTCTATAGGGGAAAGATGAAAGGAAAAATAATATTCTAGCCTCCAAAGAAATGTAGAGGAAACACAAATACTTCTCATTTAAACCATGTCTTTTAGGACCTTTTCCTTGATTCTAGTTGTAGGTTTATGCCCTCACTGTGCTGACCAGGAGGAAAAATAATTTTCCCCTTCTGCTGCTTGGCTCTTAGTGAAGGAAAAGGCTCTCCAGGTGACAGAGCAGGTCCTTAGCCTTGAGAGGTCAAGACTGTGGGATGTGCCATAGCACGTCCTGCCCTTTGGCTCTTCTTGCTTGAGTGCCAGGCCCCAGACTGCATCATCTGGAGGTTAGCCTTCCCCCTTTTCAGCATTCACCCCGGCTTTGGTATTCCTCACACAATACCAGTAATAATTTTAAAGCTTCTTAAAGATCTTGAATAAATACATGATACATCCAAGTGTCAAGCAACAGTCCCTAAGTGAGTTCAGTGAAAGGATTTGATGATGAATAAGAACTATTTCAATTTACATTGACATTTTGAGACCTATCATTTATCCATCTATAATAATTTTAAAATAGCCCTTGCAGAGCTTTGAAATAATTTTTTAATTAAAGTGTCATGTAACATCAAGTCAAATGCCTCCATAAATTTAATTCAAGTTTGCCATCTTCACTGATCTTATGACTTGTGAAGAAAATATTTAAATTTTATCTCCATAAATGCGCTGACTGAACAACTATAGTTCTATCTTTTAGCTCTTTATTTATTAGGTCTGCAGCACCCATGCAATTATTTTGTCTGAAGTATTTCTCAAACTACCTTTCTTTGTATGTTTCATCTTATTTAAAAACTGCTTAAATTTAAATAGAAGTGTCAGTTTCTGAATTGCTTCTATACTTCTTTCCCTTCTTCCTTTACTATCCTTTTCTAGCCTTATTTATTTTAAATTTCTAGTTCAAATGTTTTTAATTTCTTAATAAAATTTTCATTCAAAGTATCTACAAAATTAAGCAAAATGTGTTGTAGAATTGTGGTTATTAAACACCAATTGTGAAAACTACAAATGTTTTCTAGTTAAAAGTTGGAAAAACAAAATTTCAACTTTCCAGATTCGTTGTGACCCTTTAATCAATATAGACAAGCAATTGCTCTTTCTGGAGATATAATTGCTCTGAAAAATCTTAAAACAAGTCTTTATAGAACAGAAATGAAATTATGTGTGCACTGTATACTTTTGCACAGGAGGAAGTTATGTGGATTCTTACCAGTGCAACAAGACCTTTTCCTTGCCAAAAATGCAGTCTCAAAAGACATATCTGGATTTACGTTTGGCATCAAGTTTGAAAAATTGCAGTTCTTCAAGTAAATTATCATCACCTTTGTATTCTATGATGTGCTGCTTTTTACCTTCTTGGACAGAGATCCTAACTGAAGCTACGTCTTGAGGCACCTGAATATTAATCTGGAGATTAATATACTGCACCAAGAATTATTTTTTCAAAAATGTACTCTCATCTATGTTTAATTTATAGCTGTCATTAGCAGTAATAGGAGCTTCATTTTCACACTCAAAATAGAAAAAATAATGTGGTTTTAGTTCTGACTGTGTGTTAATAGAAAAGAGTAAATTATTAGTAGATAATGAATATCACTAGGAAAGAAAAATAAAACACAAATCTTTCTTGCATCCTAATTCATTTTACATTTAAACCAATGTATTTATTTCCCTACTGGTTTTGTTTAATTTTAGTGCTACAAAACCTTGACTTAAAATGTCTAGTGTACAGCAGCATAAACCTTTCAGCTTTAGAGCTGTCTATTAGTATACTGAAGCAATACAAGACACTGTAATATCCAGCCACCTGAACACTGTCAAGTGAATGAAAATTTCATAGCAGGACTAAGTTTCAGTATTTCATAAAATGACTTCTCTATCACTGTCATTTCCAGGTGACTTATGTGCACCAACTTTGGCATTACATATTTTGCAAAGATGTCGGGTCGGGATTTGTGATAGCACTTCTAAGGAGGAAAAATATGTTATTTGAGAAGTGGCATATGAAATGTCAGGGGATGTTACAGTCAAATGCACAAAATCAAATCAACTTAGTATAGAAAAGCAGCTCTATTATTATTTGTAAAGTGGTTGCCTATGGTTCAGGGTAGATTTTCAGAAGGTATCTTAGAAGACAGGACTACAGATAGGGTGAAGAAATGCTCTTCCAAATTCACTATTTAAACTGTAGATAAAAGATCATCTGTCCATGTCAGCTCAAAAAAAAATCTAACATATGCTTAGGTATTCCAGTAGTAATAAGAAAGTTTTGAAGATTGTGTTCCCTTCTACTAAAGCATAAAGAAATTACTTTCTTGGACACGAAACACACAAAATACAAAACAATATTAAGGGAGGCAAAATTAATCTTATTGCTAGTTTTACCAATATGCCTCTGTATTAGTTTAAGTTTGTTTTTCCCAGCCAATGCACCAAATAATGTCATGGTTTTGATTTGCCAATTAAGATATACTCATTTTCTGTTGTGAGACAGAACCAGGAGTAGAAGCAAGGCAGGCCTAAAATTAAGAGGGTATAAAAAGAAATTTATTAACTATACAAAGGGAAAAAAAAACCCAGAATAAGATTGTCAGACCACTCTTTCCTTCCCTTTCTCAACCTTCATAACAATGAAACAAACATACAAGAAACTGCTTCAATTAATTCCCAACTCAAACAGTCCCTTCTTCCGTTCACTTTGGAGTGAGAAGTTTCCTCTTGTTAGGCTATAGGGATTTTTTCCACAAGAAAGTAGAAAACAGTCTTCTCGTGGTTTCATTTTCACGATTTTGCATCTGCCCGGTATCTGCAGTCGTGGCACTCCTCCCAACTCCACAGCCTTCCCAAAGCTGTACTTGTGGGTCAATGGTCAAAATACAGGGGGTATTACTTTTAAGAATGAAATGTTCCAAAGCAAAGGTTTTCTTCATCTCTTTTCTCTCTGTTTATGCTTCATTCTCTGAAAACCGAGACTCCCCTTCTTTCCTCGGGACAACAGATTCTCAACACAGGTG
>VWZS01010175.1:1478246-1536016 GCA_013397075.1 Rhabdornis inornatus
TTTTTAACTAAGTAAGAAAATATCTTGGCTTGACAGAAATTCTGTTCATCCCTGATAAAAAGTAATTTAAAAAGCTAAGTACAGGGCAAGAAAAAATTATGTTCCAGGAAGCAAGAACTCAGAAATCTCCCTAGCTGGAGGAACAAAGAGAGGGAATCAAGTTTATGTTTTCATTTTGAGTCTGGTCCTCTTGGTCCTTTCTTTATCATTTCATGTTGATGTGTCCAAAAAAATCAGATTTATCCTCAGATGCGAAAAACACCACAAATTAAGCTTATTAAACTATCTAATAAAAACTAGAAAAAAAGCAAGGTGGAAATGGAAGCTATTTAGAAAACCCTTTCCAAGTGGCAAAATAATCCAAAAGAACTATTCATATCACCTAGTATTAAAAGCTCCAGATTCATAACTTAAAAGTCTATGATGTAATATGTATATATGTCTGAATTTTGAGCTGAATCAAGGTTTTATCTTGGGACTAAAGTAACCCTGTATCCCTTAAAAAAAAAAGAGGCAGCTTTAATCAACTTAGATTAGGTGAGATGAACTATGCCTTAGCAGAGCCTGTCTTTCTCTATGGACTAAGGGGGGGAAAGGATGACAAAATAAATCTATATTTTGTCAGAGGTATCTCAACTGTATATTTTTTGTGAGACAGCATATCCAGGTCAAATTCTTTGTGACAAGCAAGTGTCCAGACCCAATGACTTAAGCAGTTGCTTAACCATGGTTCATTTTGTAGTTCGTAATGGTTCATAGCAGCCACATTATACTTTTCCCTTCACCATAAGATTTGTATTATCTGCTCTAAGCCTAACATTTTTCGCAAAATTTGACAGTTAAAAACCTGAAGCACACTGTTGAAGACTTCATACTTGGCTCTCTCCAAAGTACCACTCATGTCAGAGATTTGAATCCTGACCTCACTGTACAGTTCTTTCAAAATGTGTGAGCAAGCACAAATGTTTCCTTCAAAATGTATGCCAGTATAAAACTAAATTATTTGACTTTTAGTAGAGTCAACACACCTCTGATGACATAAACAACCAACATTTTCCCTTTTCTTGAGCTGTGCTGCCCAGAGAAGAAAAACTTAGCTTTATTCACAGTCACAGGAAGTAGCAATCAAAAAATAAGTGGAATTCCATATAGTGCAATGAAAAAGAAAACTGCACCCTGGGGTGCATCAGTAGAAATATTTTCACTGGGAAAAAAAAACGTTAAATAAAAGAAAGAAATGTAATTTGTCATCAGGTAAAAGGGTCCAAAATGGAATACATAGAGAACGGTGAATATGTTCCAGCTCTAAGAAGAGTTACAAAATTAAACCCTGGAAGAGAGTAAGAAAATGCTTTTGTTGTCTGTCTTGGTATACTTGGATGACCTTGGCCAACAGCTGACCACCCACCCAGTCACTCATGGAAAAAGAATTGTAAGGAAAGCTGAAAAACTATGGGTGAAAAACAGTTTAATAGGTGAAGCAAAGCTGCATGTGAAGCAATGCAAAATAAGTTATTCATTCCCTGCTTCCCACCAGGAGGAAGATGGTTAGTCATTTCCAGGAAAGCCGGCCCTTAGCATGGGTAGCAGTTACTTGTGAAGACAAAAGCCATAACCATGAATGTCACTTTCTTCTCATTTCCTTGAGCTTTTGTTGCTGAGTGGTACATTATAGGGCCTGGAATATCCTTCTGGTCAGTTGGGGTCAGATGTCCCAGCTATGTTCCACCCCAGCCCCTTGCCCACCCCAGCCCCCTCACTGGGGAGGAAGCGTGAGAAACTGGGAAAGCCCAATTGCCTTGCAGGCACTGTTCAGCAATAGCCCAAACACTGGTGTGTTATGAGCAATGTTTTAATCTCAAATCAAAACTAAATCGCCCTATGGGCCACTTTGAGGAACATTAACTCCATCCCAGCCAAACCCAACCAGTATATTATCTGAGAAACAAGAATAAGGAAAGAAAATAGAAATTTAGTTTGGAGGATAATGGCACAATATTTCTTTCTGGGACTTTAAGAACAACTTTGCAAAGTTAGAGCAGTGACATTTTGGAATTCCTCTTCATTCAAATAGGGAGGACAAAATTAATTGCTTTTAAGGTGCAGCCTCATAATTTTATAAAAAGCTTTATATCTTAAGATTCTTGCAATACCAATTCTCAGTGACCCACATCTCTTCCAGTCCATTGTTGTTTGAAGAAGTTTTGAAGAAAATATATTTGCATTAATAAGCTGCTTTTACTCCCTTTTCAAGAATGATAAACAAACAGTAAATCTGAAGCACAGTCTGCAGGTAATTTAGAATTAACTAAGCTATTTTATATCTATTTTCTCAGACACTGATAGCTGAGGTAGCACAGATAGGAATGGCCTGGGAAAAGCCACCCATCAAGAAAAGTAAAATATTCTATCAGCATGTGCTGGGCTCCCTGCTGCTGAAGACTGCCACTAATTTAATATATTTTAAGTGTATGTGCAACGACTTCAGGTCAGATATAACCTAAAGGCAAAAGAGCAAAGGAACTTCCTTCCCAGCCAGAGTGTGACCAAAGCCCCCTTCCAGGCAGCTGAGGATAAGCAGCATGCAGCAAGCAGCTCCTTGAGATAGCACACCCTGGCACATCTCCTCATTTCATCCCAAAGTGGGGGTGGAAACCGGTTTCTTTAATCTTCTGAAATGTGCAATTTGTCTCCTGTCATTCTAGACAACTTTGTTCTGTGCATTCAATCTATTTACAGTAGTTCAAATAGGCTAAAGCAATTTAGAGTCTCTGTGGAAGATGGAAATTCCTATTCCTCATTGCAGAGAGAAACACTCCTAAACTACCCCCTAAGCTCTCTGACAGCCTTCTCACTCCTCCCCATTTTTTCAATGGGAGGTATTTAAGCACAACATTTAGAAGTTGTTCTAATGGGGTATCACACTGTTTTTAAGAGGAGATTTGGAGGAAGAGAAATCATTAGGGCTGCCTTGTGAGTGAAACCTGACCGCCAAACTGAACTAACTCCACACATGGAAGAGGTTTTTTTTCATGTTTGTCATGCTCTTATATTTTTAGAAAGCAAAATTTAGCAATAAAACTTTACAAAGTAAAAAAGGTTATATAGCTCTTCATCCTCTTGTTTTTGAGAGCTGAATTAAAGTGAGGTGGGAATTTCCTATGGAGTCTGTTTTCTGCCAAAGGACTTCATTAGCATGCCTCAGATAAAGTTTACCACTGCTTTCTTAGAAAAGGGCATTGTAATACCAGGAGAAAATATATTATTACCATACTCACAAACAGAAAATAAGATTGTCAGTCTGACTGAAAACAAATACAACAGTCTTTTCCCTGGGATTCTCTTCTGGATGATAAGCACTCACAAAAAAATATTTGGGGAATAAACAGAAAGCTCTCTGAATTACTTCGGATTACTTTCCCCTAGCAGCTTTCCCTGTATAAATGCTTTTCTCCTCTAAGGTGCTACATGTCTTCACAGCTTTGGAAAACCTTTGCTGAAAGAATAAGGGATTCTGGAATTTACATCCTGGCACTCTTCTAGAGATGTTTGTGCTCCCTTTGCAGTGCACAAAGACTGGTCAATGCTTCAGACAAAGGAATCTTCCTCTTCACTATGACTACCTTTAGCAGATATTCACTTTGATTTTGCTAGTTCTTCACAGTCAGCATGGAGATTACGTGCTGAGAAGGGATAAATCAGTTTTTGTTGACAGCTGGAAGAATAAGGCTGGAAAAATCAGTCATAAAGGTATTCTTTAATTTTGGGTTTTCCCTGAATTTCCTTTACTCTAGGACAGATAGTTCCAGAAAGCTGAATTCATCAGGAATGGATAATGCTTCTAGAAGTGTCTTCTTTGCACTAGGATGCATCAGTTTCAAGGGGTATAAGTTTTACTCCAAAGGAAAGTTAAGATATATCCACAGAAAGGAAAAAGGAAAAAGCCTTCTCTATATATATATCATGAACAAATGCATTAGAAAGTTAAAAAAAAATTGAAAAATAAGGGATTATTTTAGAGAGGTATTTTCTAAGGTCACATGTCATAAGGTCACATCTCAGAGAGGAAGAATGTCATGCATCACATTTGAGATCTCAGATATCTCAAGATATATGTAGAGAGCTTGGTGTTGCAGAAATGCTTAAAATTCAACATTATAGTATAAGATTCCCAAAGCTTCTTGTTCCCCTGGATATGCATGTGATAGATACTCCAGCCTCTATTACAGTAAAGTAACTTTTAGATTAACATTACGCTTTGTTTCATGTAAACTTCCCTCTTCATACGTGTAATTTAGCTTTTTCAATACTTATGTAGGACCCATCATTCACTGATTGAATTTTGCAAACCTAGTTTTGAATAAACTGGTGTTTTTTAATGCTCTCTCAACATTTCAGTGCACGAAAACCTCTATCAAAAAACTAACATTAGAACAGTGAGGCATGAGAAGTTTCCCATCACAAAAGTTCAAGAGTTAACATACAGTTGTTGATGTGGAGCTTGATAGAAGAGTTTCATGCAGTAAAATGTAACCCTTAAAATTCTTTTCAAGTGCATGCAGTTAATAATTTAGTTTGTCTTTTGTTCTTGTACTCCTAAATGGGCAGAAATGCTCATTGGCAGTCAGCAAGCATCAGGTTGTATTCTGCTTTCTCTGGGTCTGCTCTGGCACGACCCGTTTGTCTTCAGAAACATTATAAAGACCTCCTGTCATATGCGCCTCTTTGAACACATTTTAAACTTATTTTCAAAAACTAACAGTATACTTTAGAGATGTTTTAATGGCTCTTGAGCAGCATTGAGATACATATTTGGGGTAGAAGAATGCAGACTGCCCTCTATGGAGCCGGGGATAAGGAGGCTCCCTTTGTAGACTCCAGACCAGTAATGACTAGCTCCTCTGAAGCCAGATATTTTATGCAATCGTCCTCAAGTTACCCCTCTGCTAGACAGCTATTCCCAGGCAAGAAATATCACTGCCTATTGCCCTAAGTCTGGATCCCTTTGATCTGTGGTAACAATCAGTCTCCTATTAAATTCCCTGGCACAATTTGGGTGAGAGGCTCCACAGATTTTTCCCAATTTGCAGAAAAGCACAAAGGAAACCTTTGAGGTAGCCCTTACTGTGCTGGCTGGTCCCACTCACTGCTATTTCAATGTTCTAGAAACTGGAAAATTTGAGGTTTTACTCAGAAAAAGTATTTCTTCCCCAAACATTAGTTGATAAGTATTCCCAAAAGCCAACCTTGTTTCAGAAAGGAATTTATCATCAGCTGACCACAAGTAAGGAGGATGAAGATACCTGAGATATACAAAATAATTGAACAAGGATGAGATAAAAGAGAGCCACTGTCATTTCTGGTGTAGCCAACAAGGCAGGTAGACCACAGCTGACTTTAGCAGAGCTCTTCAGGTGTCTCTGACTCCCACTCCAGCAGTGTGTACCAGTTCAGGCACCGCACTGGATCCATGCTGGCTCTGTACAGCAGTTCCACTCTGCATCCTAGCAATAATCCCTTGGACCAGGAGCACTGCTAGAAAGCAGCACAGAGGCATGGAGAAAGAAACCTCTGTGAGCTATAATGCAGTGCCCATCAAACTCTACCTCCTCTCCAAGTCAGCCATGCCAGGCTTGGACAAGCTCCCTGCAGAGATATTTGGTTGACTCTGCATGGTACAGGAAGGCCAAGTGATTTTTAGTTTCAGCTCTATAAACTGGTTCTGGGCCAGTTCGACCCTGCAAACTGCAAAGCCACCGTCCCACAGCACTCCATAGTAGCATATAATTCTTGCCAGACCAGAGTTGTCTCTGCAAGGAGCCAGCTCAGGGTCCCTGCATCTGCAGTTTGACTAACCCACAACTTGTAAACCACTCACAAATTGCTGAGAGTTGATGGAGTAGAATTCATTTCATCCATGTAAATTCTCATTAATCTGCAATTTCTAAGCAGGAAACTGGAGGGAGGGAGGGAGGGAGGATAAAGGACATTTTACTGAAGTGAATCCAAGTGAGACATTAAGAAAGTCATTACATTAAATTGCAGGAATAATACATGAAGCAGGAGGGTTTTGGAAATTAAACAAGCCTGTGCTCTCATAGGCTGTGGTATGAATTATATCTGGTCATTTTCTGTGTGGCTTCTTGGGTTGGGATAAGTGGAAAAAACTTACTACGAGGACTGGAACAAAATGGATTCTTTATCACAACTGTCAAACCAAAAACAATCTGGCCAAATGCTGCCACTCATTTAACAACCGAAGTTCTGAAAATAAATCTTGGATTTATTATTAAACAGCCTTCTCTGCTCAGCAGAGCTGCTTTACACAATCACTCACTTATGTAATTTCTGCATGTATATGAAAATAACCATTCACTCCTCAGTGATCCTATTTATCCCCAACAGTGTATTCAAGTGCTTTGCAATGTTTTTCATCTCAGAACAGGGAACACACATACTTTTCATAGTACCTACTGGCAATCCCTACTTGGTGTGGCATAACTAGCCAACTGGTTTTTAAGAGATGTGGTTGGGCAACTGTTCTCAAAAACAGTCAATAAATAACAGCGTAATTCCTGTTTCCATGGGAATATGGCACCAAAATTTAAAAAATTATCTCATATGTGTCAAGCAACAGAAATCGAAGGGAACAGAAGAGAACTCCTGGGATGTTAATATGTAGAATAGGATTGGCTGGAAAGACAAAGCTGCTAATTATAAGTAAGAAAAAAAATGCTTAGATTCACTGATCCTTTATGGGAAATGGCTCAGCTGTGAAGAATATATCTGACATTTCATAGGACCTTGGTCTGTTTATTCAGCATGAAAGACAACAAATGTGTTATTTATACTTAAAAGCATCCAAATGGCAGCACCTTTGTGCCCTAAATAAATTTTGGAGAAACTAAAGAAAACAAATATATTCCTCTTCTCATTTTTTCATGATAGTTAAAAATATCATTGCTGAAAAAAAGCGATAAAGGTGTGACAAACATTCAACTGTACTAAATTCCTGGACAGCATCCACTCTAACAACAAGTCAGTCTTATCAAGGGGGAGAGGATTTGGATATATTCTTATGTCAAGGTGTTGTCCTGTGAAGATGCCAATAAAAAGGAAAAAAAAAATAAGTAGAGCTTTGCCAGCACATATGCTGTAACTTTGAAGAGCAGCCTTCAAAGTTTATTTTTGATGTATCTGCAGGACAGATTACTCATATTAAAGTAAATCAGATCCTTAGGAGATCCCCTAAAAATAAATTACTGATTTATGTTCCAATATTTCTATTCCCAATGAAGTCAATGATTAGACGTGTTTGTTGGCAGAAGATAATCTAAGTGTATTTATGAAGAAAAAAGATAGGTATTTTAGAAATGCTTTTAGAAATGGCTACAGAACTACAGATACCTGTCTTGATATATTTGAAGGGATGAAACCTCCTGCTGTGGATTATTTGTGGGGCACTCATTTTCCTCTCTTTCCCAGAGGAAGTCTGCTGACATAGGGCTTGAGTGCTAATGAGTTCCTGCAATTCCCATAACTGGTATAACAGATGCAAAATCCCATCCAAATCAAACGTTTTGCTACAGGAGGAGCAGGAAGAAGCATCTGGTTTTTGGCAAATGCAGCACTGCTCAGCATTTTGGTGCAGGGGGTGAAAAAACCACAGTGAAACCCTAGCCTGAGGTACACTTTCATATTCAGCATTAATGTACAAAAGATGTAGTTATTTTAAAGCAGTAATAAGCAAAGCCACATACCTTAAGAAATATCACTCAATGCAACTGTGAAAATCCTCTTTCTCACGCATGCTGACACTAAAAGCAAAACCTTTGGATTCTGTGTACAAGACACCAGCATGTTTAGACAATGATCTACTGATTGGGAATATTTCTGTGAAAACAAACAAAAGTAGATGAAGGGATAATAAGAAAAAACCGTTTTGACTCATCAGACAATTATTTTTCAGAAAGAGTATGACAACCAGGAAAGGACTGTTTTTTAACCTAGTAATTCCTCTAGCAAAAGTGTCATGAGTTTCATATGAGGTCTGGGAAATGTATCATTTATATATAGCTCTTAGCACTGTTTTCACTCACTGGCAATACTGTCACTGATATCCTGGTGATCTAGAAGAACAGAACACCATTCAACCTTGATTTACTATAAATTCAGCTCTTATTAATTGCTTTACTACCATATGACACCTTACAACACAATCCTTGCCAGTGTGGAGTTTCACTTGATCAGAAGAGCTTGAAAGGAGACATATGAAGGCAAGTGTCTTTTAAAGAGTTCTTTGGTTTGCATTACAAGAAAGGATTTGAAAAATAAATCTGTGGTTGCAGAGTTAATATTTCATTCATTAGAACTTTTACTGATTTCTTGAACAATTTTGCTAAACCTTTATTGACTTCAGTTGCTGAAACTTTTTTCCAAATTCCTTTGGGGTTTTGAGTTCCTCCTGCTTCAAACAGAAACCTGTATGATTTTCAGTTCAAACTGGATATTCATTTTGTCATTTACTATCCACTTGCTGGTGATCCTATTTAGTAATATTCACAGCACACACATTCCTGTGAAATGGGAGGCCACTGGTTCTAGCATAGACAGGACTGTTCTGCTCTGCCTAATCACCATAAAGCTGTACCTGCTCAAACTGCTTCCTATGAGCTGAAAGGAGAGGGGAAATGATGCACATGGATATCTACCACTAGTTGGTGTCCTTATTTAACTCTTCTGAAAGAGGCAGTTACAAGGTTCAGTTGTCTTAAAGAACGCCAAATCCTTTTGGTTTGATTTGTTTGCTGGTGATGTTACCCACCCTGGAACACCCATGCCTAACCGCCCTAATTTTCCCTTCCAAATATATAGTGGAAAGCAATGAACCATTTTACCACAGCGGATGAAAATATGACTGTGTCTGTACCCACTAGCATAGCTAAAGCTTTGATGATACTGCAAAAACGTTTTCAGCTACTGAATTACATGTATGTGTATATACACATACATGTAATTCAGTAGCTGAAAACGTTTTTGCAGTATCATATATGTTGCTTTTGTAGCATTTTCTGAACCCTATTCTGACTATTTGGCATCATTTGGAATCTCCCATAACATATATAATAGAAAGTGCATGTTTGTGTTGTGTGTCTCATTCCTTTCTTTTTCCAGCAATAAAGACTTGTGAGTGAGTACAGGTGGCAGTTCAAGGGCATGCAGTATTACAATGCAGAAGGAGGGAAATGAGAAATGAAATTTCATTAGTTAATTAATTCAGTCAGTGGTTTTATGTTTGCAGTGTCTGTAATTTCTTTGAGGCTGTTCCAGATATGCAGCTATGCCACAATTCCTCATTCTTTCCTGTTTTTTCACTTGCAATGCATTCTTCTTCTGTGAAATAAAGATCAAACATAGCTACAGTAGTAGGTTTAAAACTGAGCTGGGGATATCAGACTCTATCTGCCTGAACTCTTAGGTATCACTATCTGCTTGTCATAATTAGGCATAATTGAGCACCCCTAGCACCCATTATTTTAGTAAAATTATAAAAAAAAGGACTGTAGAATCTTTGTCCTCAGGTTTGTTTAAGGAAATTTTTTGTGGTTTTTGTGTCTTTTTCCTCTAATGAGTAGAATTGAAAAAGCTAATTATATTATCACATTGAATCAAACTAAGTAGCTTACTAAACTATGCCAAGGACATACTAACAGATTGTTGTGGTTTTGTATAGGTGGTGTACAGGTACGCTTCCTCACCTTCTTCATGTTGAATGCTGCTATCAAATGAAAGACTGCAGAGTACTGTTGCTAACAGAAGTCTTATTGCTGTTTCACCACATTTTATAATGTTTGCAGATGCAGCAGACTTTTTACTTGGAAAGGTGTCCCAGACAGGCTATTCAGAACCCAATTTGACTTGGTCCTTAAGCAACCCAAGCTACTTTTGAAGTAGTATCTATCCTCAAAGTTAGCCCTAATGACCTCTAGATGCCCCTTCAACTCAAATTTAATGCTAGGACTAACATCCTAGTAACCCATGAATTAAGAAATTTCTTCTGGAGTTTTGGTTCACTTAATCTCTCAGATTTCAGGAAAAGTCAGGCTATTCAGGATATTTCTAAGACATCCTGTGGTTGGTTTCAGTTTTATGGCTTTGTACAACATGGTCTGTAGGCTGTAACTTTTAGTGCAATTAAGTGTGAGATGTTGTCAAGAGAGACTTGAAAAATTCTCAATCTTACCTGTTCCTTTCTGTAGTTCTTTCAGATATGTAACTTGTGGCCTTTTCTAATCCTTAAATTTTGTTTTAAGGAGAGGAATTAATCAAATTAAATGTGGATTACTACATATATAAACTGGGCACATTAGACTTATTTTTAATATTTATATTACAATATAGATAATTCTGGTAAAGGTGGCTAAAATAAGTCAGATGAATTGTGCTTTCAAAATGCTTGTTTCTCTCAAATGATAGCAGACCCTGCCTAGATTAAAAGTTTAGCTCGTCTCTTAATATCTACATTACAAGTTCCTGAAGTTAGGTGAGACAGATTCCATCTAAGATTCTGGGTAATGGTTGGAATCATGTGCCTTGAGGCAAGGTGTATTCTGTGGACATTTCCAAGCCGTATTGCTTAGGTTTTTGTAACTGTCAGGGTGATTCATTTTCAGTTCAGGAAGTCTTTGGCCAGAGGCCATAGCAAATCATGTCCAAGAGTAATTTTGCTGGAAAATTCTATTTTCCATTCCCCCCCTGCTGCATATGGACTGTTGCATGTTTTGGGGAAAGGATTTTATTTAGAGGTGCTGAAAACTGCATGCACTACTGAAGAAAGAGTTATATGGTTGGGGGGAGGGGCGAGGCTGGTTATTTAAAGGAAAAAGTATTCTGCATTCTGCATTCCTGGCTTCTGGCGAAGTTTTCAGCTGGAATTCAAGAAAATATTCTCTTTTTACCACTTTATTGGTTATATCTGCTGTGTGTTAGAAGAGTAAGGTGTTGGTATGGATTGCCTCATCATCATACACATAGACACAAGACTTCTTATGAGAATGTTAATGTGGTAGAGGAGGACTTAGAAACTGGCTGTCTGCCAGAAGATGCTGTCTCTGGCTTGGTTTTGATCACACTCTCAGATACATCCACTGTCTTTTCCACTATCAGCCTTAGACAGTAGTCGTAATTTCTATAAATGTGAATACAATCAAACTCCCAAATGCAGGAAAGCTGGGAGTGTAACTCAAGGACTTGCTGTCTCAGGGAGATGGAAGGATACTTAGTTCATCTGGAAAAGGTTGTTCCTTCATTTCAGCTTTACTCCCCTTTTAGATTTCATTATGTTCCTCTTCTATTTCTTTGCTTTTTACGTGCAGCCAGGACTGAAGCTGTGCAAATTCTTCACTATAAAATGGAATAGATGAAAATTTCCTTGCTTCAAATTTCCTTATATTACTGAAAATCAAACCCAGATAGGTAAAAAAAAATTAATCTCCTTTCTCAGTAAGGACTTAGTTTGAAAATCAATGCAACAGTACACCGGTGGAAGAAGAAAACAAACTTGCTCCTTTCACTCAGCTCATTATTTAAAAGAAAAATTTGTGTGATGCTTCTGTTCAGGAATGCATAATGAAACAAAATTGTCTACCTCCCTGGAAACTGAATCCACAGAGTGTTAGAATGCTCTAATAGTCATCCCCCTTCCTTTCAGCTGCTCACCAATTTTATGTTTTTTACCAAGAAACATGTAAACAGCAGAAAAGAAACATTTCATTTAGAATTTTCAATGGTTGATAAATTTGCATTTACTTCACTTCTTAACTTTTTGTCTCGCTTCAGTTTTCTCTGTTGTGACAGTAACAGCAGTAACATTAATACATAATTAGATGGGTAGAAATGTGCTCAAAGTCAATAGCTTGTAATAGCTCCTTTGGAGCCATAGTAAAGTATCTCCTATAGCAAATACATGGTTATGGACCTGTTAAAACAGACATTAGTTATCCAGTAGTCCATTATGGCTCCTTGTAGTCTGCCATTTGAGTAGCTCTATATTTAGAGTCATATTGATCAGTAATTAAGAGATAGCATGGTGGCAAGATAGAAATATATGATAAATAATCTTAAATAAATAATTTATAAAAATGGTATAATCATCAGGACCTGACAAACATCTTTTGTACTATGTTAGTTTTCATATAGAAACCAATAAACTCAATAAAATTATAAATGATATTGTGAGATTCCCTTGTGTAGGCTAAGAATCTTACTTCATCCAGAATTAATTTTTAAAATAAATCTATCAAAACTAGGAGGGAGTTAGGCAGGTCACCACCATGTATGCAGTCTTCATCTCATTGTAAAAATTAACAGCAGTGAATGTAACACTGCCAAAGAGAATTCAGCCACTTTTAATTTTATTCATCTGGAGCTTTCCCATATCTCATTAATCTGTAATGCCATACAGGTGAGTTTATCTAATTTTCTATTTTACAGTTATATTCACTGAACTGAAATTATAATAATCAACTAGTTACAAATGGTTAAATCTCAATCAGAATATGCCTTGAAAAGATATTCAGGCATGATCATCTTTTGGACTACCCAAAGTGCCACAGTAGTACTAATTCCTTAAGGTTTTCCCATGATACTCAGGATATTGGGACGCAATTACATATAAACCCAGAAAGAACAGCTATTCCTTACTTGTTTTACATTTCCCTCCACAAGGGGACTGCAATATTATTACTTGTGTTGTGTGTAGTGCAATTGTTTAATTCACAATAGCTCTTGCAAATGTGAAGATCTAGTTACCGTGCTTGTACCAACTGAGCAAAAGAGGGCTGTTCTACTGTGAACGTATTCTTCTAATTGTTCCAATCCCTACATTAACATTAATTAGCAAATTTGTCTTTCAGTCTCTCCCATATGAGGCATGTTCAGTCAGGGTTTGGTCTGTAGGGAATTTAATTAATTTATCAGCAAATTGGATTTTTTTCACCAGGTGTCCTTGCTTTGGCTTTCTTTTGGTTGGTTTTTTAGTTGTTGGTGGTGAGGTTTTTTTAATGCAAAAATTTTTGATGGTTTATAAAACTACATGTTTGATTTTTTTTTGATGTGCAATTCTCTGATACAGAGGTTTTTAATTGAATGATATTGAATAGAAATGCTGCAATTGTAAAGAGTATCAAAAGAGAGGTGCTGTCTGCCTCACTGGTAATTTGTAAGCAGATAGTTCTGCTATAGTAAACTTTTTCCCGTGTAGACTTTCAGTCTAGTGGGAATATTACTTTACAGTAAACCTGCCAATAGCTGCATTTATAAATGCCTGATATTTATGGCTTAAGCAGAAAGGGTATCAGTGTGTGAGAATTCAATTCAACAAGGCTAATCTCAAATGCAATTAATGTTCACATTCTTTATATGCCCCTGTGGTAGACCATTTGCCCAAGGAATTTATTGGAAGTGATACATTTAATTAAACTTCTTGAAACACTTGGGCAATGATATCATTTGTGCAGTAAGGCACCACTTTTGGAAAATGGAAAGAGGAACAGCATAATTGTTATATGCAATCTATACTGCTTTACATTTAGCGTAGGCTAGGTGGGTTCATGGAGGCTGCATGACAAGTGCTGCTCAGAAAAGGTGATTTCCTCATGTTCTACCAAATGCTAAATAAAAGTCAGAAATGTTTTGATCTTGTGTCCGTTTTGTTTTAGCTATGTACTAGCTACGTACTGTGTGAAGAAAACAAGGAAATTTGCTGCTTGTAGGAAAAAAATGTGGCTTTCTGTATTTCATTGGGATTATAACTTCACTAATATGAAGGCAAATTTTCTGCCTACTTAGCACCTATTCTTTAACTTAAGAATATGTTAACCATAAAGTTGTAACCACGACATAACCAGTGCCAGGGATGATCGTGGGGCAGATAGTCCTAAGTGCTGCCACATGGCACATGCAGAGTAAACAGGGGTCAGGCCCAGACAGCATGGGTGTGTGAAGGGCAAGTCCTGCTTAATCAACCTGATCACCTTCTATGGCAAGGTGAGCCACTGAGTGGATGAGGGAAAAGCTGCGGATGTCATCTACCCAAATTTTGGTAATGTCTTTGACACCGTCACCCACAGCATTCTCCTGGGGAAACTGTTCATGGTTTGAAATGGTGCACTGTTGTCTGGGTTGAAAACTGGTTGGGTGGCCAGGCCCAAAGAGGTGGTGAATGGAGTGACATCCGGCTAGTCACCAGTGGTGTTCCCTAGGGTTCAGTATCGGGCCCAGCCCTCTGCAATATCCTTAGTGATTATCTGGATGAGGGGATCAATGGCACCTTCGGTCAGTTTGCAAATGGCCCCAAGTTGAATGGGAGTGTTGAGCTTCTAGATGGCAGGAAGGCTCTGCAGAGGGTTCTGGACAGACTGGAACAATGACCCAAGCCAATTGTATGAGGTTCAACAAGACCAGGTGCCAGGTCCTGCCTTTTAATCACAACAACTCCATGTGGCACTATAGGCTTGGGGCAGAGTGTCTGGGAAGCTGCCCGACAGAAAATTACCTGAAATGCTGGTCAAGAGTGTCTGAACACGAGACAGAGTGTGTCCTGGTGGCCAAGAAGGCCAGTGGCATCCTGGCCTGTGTCAGCAATCATGTGGCCAGCAGGACCAGGGCAGTAATTTTCTCTCTGTACTCGGTGCTGGTGAGGTCACATCCCTGAGTCCTGTATCCAGTTTTGGATCACTCACTAGAAGGACATTGAGGTGCCTGGAGTGTACTCTGAGAAGGCAATAAAGCTGATGAAGTGTCTGAAGCACAAGTCCAGTGAGGAGTGGCTGAGGGAGCTGGGGGCATTTAACATCAAGAAAAGAAGGCTGAAGGAGGACTTTGTCACTCTCTACAACTACCTGAAAGGAGGGTGTAGTGAGGTGGGGGTTGGTCTCTTCTGACAGGTAACAAGTGATAGGAGAGAGGAAATAGCCTCAAGATATTAGAAAAAAGTTCTTCACTGAATTGGGGTTGTTAGGCATTGGGACAGGCAGCCATGGGAACTGCTGGAGTCATCATCCCTGGCAAAAAATCAGTATTTAAAGTACATGCAGATGTGGCACTCAGGGACGCAGTCTAGTGGTGGACTTGGCAGTGCTGAGTTAACAGTTTGATTTCAGACCTTGGAGATCTTGTCAAATCTAAATGATTCCGCAGAGCTTCAATTAAAGAGAGACTCTGTCTTGCTACCAAGCTATCCTCCATTTGATGTTAAAACATGTGCAGTTGCAGAAATAAATGCAAGAATTCTCATAGAAATTTTACTTTATAGTTTTCTTGTGCTTTTTTTGATAAATATAGTCAATGCTAGCTCAGTCTATGCTGATTCTGCTCAAGTCTGATATTCTAGGATAAATTATGTAATGCAATAAGTTATTGTCAGTGTTTGTCTTTAATATATCTGTTTTCACAGTGTTCTAAGAGCTCAGCATTACAAGTGAATTGTGAAGGCTGGCTGGCTGGGTAAAAATTTCCTTTGTGAACTGTATGTCTAAGGAATTCAGATTTTTTTAATCCCCATAGCCTGAATTTTGGCTCCCACTGTTTGGAAATTACTCTTTACAGAAGAAAGAGAGGATAAAAATATGTATGTAGGTGGACCTCTGAAGGGAAAGAGAGGAAAGAGGAATTTTGCTTAATTGTTTGCATGGACCTTATAGATTATTAATTATCTCAGAGTTTTTCTACAATGACCCACTTATATGAGGTGAGACATCTCTGTTGAGATGGCAAGGAAATTTTGCTGTGAGCCTATAACCTCAAATAGAAATTCAATTCATATTTCAATGCTATCTTTACAATTAAAATTCCTTCTGAATTCTGATAAAATAAGAAACTGAAAACATAAAATAGCAAGCAAAAAATTATCAATTATATTCATGAGCAGAGTTCCAATTCAGGCAGTGAATTCTGCAGTGACACCAGTGTGCCAGACATACTCTTGCACAGAATGAAAGCATAAGAATTCTGATATGTTGGTCATTTTTTTATAGAAGCATTTAGATTAGATTTTTCAAATGCAGATAAAGATACAGTCCCAAAATATTAATTCTGAGAACCATAAAAAAGCTTAATCTCCTGAGTAAATGTAATTATTCCCCCATCTTGTATACATTTATCTCATTCAAATATATATAAAATGTTAGATGTTAAATATTTGTAATAAAACATTGCTGATTTTTTCACATATATGTATGCATATGTATCAGGAAAAATAGATGTGGAGTAAGTAAGTAATAGATGTGGAGAGTAAGTAATGCTTTTTCTAGGGTGCTCTAAAGTGAAATTTTATATTAAGCATGGGAAACCTTTCAAATGTCTACTGCTGAATATGCACTGTCCCTTCAAGTCTGTCCAGGCTCAGCTGGAAAAAAGGTAGATGGTTCTGGAATAATATGAAAGCATTCTCTTCCTTTGCCTTTGTATGTTCACCGTTTCCATGATACGAAATACCATGGAGAGCTTAGTTGTGTTTTAGAAACACCATATTTCTCCTGAAACTAAACACAGGTTACTTTTGGGGGTTATTCTTGTCTGTAGGGAAATAAGCATGGAGAAAATTTTCATCTTTGAGAAAATCTCCTAATACTTGATTTAAAAAAAAAAATAAGGAATGGGATTAAAGAGACAATAAGAAATGAGAGTATGTGTGCTAATCCCAGAACAAGTCAATGCATCTTACCAGGTGTGTGCCAGTCTGAATTCAACCTGCAGAGCTTCACTGACAGTAAGGTTATAAGGTATCCTTCTGTCTGGTTAGTTAGACTGTCTGTTCATCATGAGGAGAAGATGAATGCTGAATTCAAATGAAATATTTCAGACACCCAATAGAGTCTGCTGAAATTACTTTGACAGCATTTTTTCTTAAGTATTACTTTAATCTACGCAAAATCCTGAAAATTTGCAAAACATAACATTCAGTCAGCCAGATTTACCATTCCTTCTTTTTCAAGGAGCCAGATCATAGGCAGGATCTCTACTAGGACCATCCTTGGACCTTCTTTGTTGCATTTCTAGCCCAAGTGTGATTCAGAGATTTTTAAGACCCCCAAACATTTCACAAATTCCCTGTGACTTATGCAAACATAGGACAGAAAAAACTTATCTCTTACTGACTTGATGAGGACTTCTCATTTAATACAGAGTCTTTGGGAGGACAAGGGTAATTACATTATCTTCTACTATGGTACTCTGGGAGAGCTGTTTAAAGTCACTGTTCAATTTGTATAGTCACTGGAGTGGTAAAAGAGTGCTATATTACACAAAAGAGACAAAGAAAAGTTTTACTTTTTTTTTTTCTTCGATAAATACAGATACATCTCACTGCCTCTTAAAAATTCATGCAAAGACAATATCACTTACTTATTGGAGACTTTTAATGAAGCTTAGCATTTGCTGCAGTGGTGAAACATAGAAGCATAATTATCTTGCCATTGTAGAAAGAGCATAACTCACCAAGCGGGAGAAATTCAGATATTACCCAGAAATAAGAGCATCCATGAAAAGAAAAGTATTGGTAAAATTATCCTAGTAAATATAATCAGAATGACAAGGCATCCCATCCTGGAGGCAGGAGGCAGGAATATCATTATTGAGGGAGTAACCTGATAATTTGGAGATAAGTCTGATTCAAGCCCTGTGACTCGAGTACTCCTGAACACAGTCCAGCTGAGTCCAGTATCTGAATGCTGCACTGATGGCCTCTGCTTGGAGGGTGCAACACTATATACAAGACTAATGACTAGTTCTTCAAAACAGAATGAGAAACAGCTATTATGAGAATTAAATTGTACTGGTAAAAAAAAAACTAGAGGAACATTTGTTTATATCCTGACTTTTCTGTAGCTGAATGCTAAGAACAAGTAGATAAATGCTCAATTTAAGTAAATAAATATGGTAATGTGAAGCATCAGAATCTGAGGAACTTGGGTGGTAAATCATTCTCGGTTAATCACAATTGTGTCTATTACCACTGAGCATCATTTAATGGTATTTTAAGGTTTCATTTTCTATGAATAATAAATAGGAATTTAAGATGCATATGCATCTTGAAAAGAATTATACTTTGAAACTTCATTGCCGCTTTTTTTATTACATGGCAATTTTGGAGTAGAATCTCTAAAGAAGACCTAAATTTCTTTTTTCTTTTTCTTTTTCTTTTTTTTTAAGAAAGTATGAATATCAAAGGTGTTCATCATTGCTATTATTAGTCTAACTTCTGGTAATAAAAATAGTTGCTACCTGTTTCTTCAGTCAGTTCAGGGGCTGGGACATTCGTCACCTTGTCTGTAGCATGTTCCCCTTGATGCTCCTCCCCATGTAAGCAGGCTGAACCTCTTTTGTGTTTAATCATTGCTGTACTCTCCAGTGCTCTCAGATCAGCTGAAACAACTAAGAATGTGTGCTGAGCGCTGGCACCACTCCCTGGTGCGTAAATCAAGGGGTTTTCAGTCTAAATGGTCTAGCTGTTCTCACAGCTGTAGTAGTCCCTGGGAGGCAGAGGGCACACAAGGTGTGAATGAGTGGCACTGAAATCAAAATCAGTTTGAACATCTCTCCTGTAACTGGAGAGAAAGTGGTGTATTTCACACCTGCTGAATATCACTCCTGCAGAATGGAAGATCACTTAAATTTACATGGAAGAGGTGAGCCTGGCACACTGTTTTTATCAGACTCAGATAATTTTGTGTTTTGTTCTTCTCCAGTGAGGTCTCAAATTGGTGTTGCAGGTGAGACAAGCTCAGGACAAAGGAAATCTTAAGGTGTAACATAAAGTTGCATATCACTTGCAAAGCAATCTCTCAGCATCTCATTGAAGAAAATAGGATTTCATATGCCATGAGAAGCTATTTATTCAAATTCATGGTATTCTTGCTGTCACTGGGATTATTTAGAGCACTCAGGCTAACTGTCCCTAGATTTAAACACCAGAGAGAATCAAATATAGTTGTGTTTTTGTCACCTTTTCATGTTCAATAACGACCCCAAAAAATGAGATGTGTTTTCCAATGTCACACGAGAGATCATCTGAAAATAAATTCTGAGTAATAGCCATACGTTTCCTGAACAAGTCTGTTACCTCCCTCCTATGAACTCACATAACACCACCTTTTCAGAGTATAAACAGACAGTGCTAAGAGTTCTTCCACACAGGAGAAAGTCTTTTGGAAATATGCAGTTAAATAAAACATCAACAGTATAAAATATGAAACCACACTGAAGGTGTGATGTGTTTTATGAAACATATAATTCACCACACAGGCAGCAAAAAGCTTTAGCTACGAACTGCAGCTGCTCACATAAATTGGTCCTGAGGTCTATAATGCTAGCAAAATAATTTTTAAAAAATAATAATTACACTGTGTCTACACACTCTATATTAAAGCAGATACTTGTTTAGAAGTCTGTAAGTTATCACTCAGCTTTGCATCTAAGCTGAAATACTTGCTGATGTTAAATACTCTGTAAAGCTTTGGCTCCCCCATCTTGAAAAAGCTTTAGTAAAACTAAATATGATACAGAACAGAGCAAAGAGAAATAGGAATTCTTCCATGCTAAGAATCACTCTGTGGACCAACACATTTCATCTTGGAATAGAAACATCTCTAGGGAGATACTGCAGTGACCTATAAAACCCCCAAGAAGCAAGGGAAATGTGCACAGAGAAATTATTCCCTGTCTCTCATAGTACAAGAGGTGATAAATATCTGATTAAATCAACAGATAGCAGATTGCAGATCAGCAGAAGGAAGTGCTTGTCCACACGTGTCGTGGCTGAGCCCCAGACCTTAGTGCCAGATGGTGGTGTGGCTCCCAGAGTTTACATGAGTTCAGAAAAGAGGTTAAGCAGACACATTAAAGTAAAACCAGATAAGGGCTTTGAAATAAAAATATGCTCCTCAGTATGTGTCTGACCTGCTCTTCCATGCTTTCTTAGACATCTGCTGCTACTCACTGTCAGAGTAAATTATGTAAACCTCTGTCTGACCTGATACAGCCATTTACAGCTCCTAAAACTATCTTCAGCATCCAAAAAACTTAAACCACCTACCTATGAATTTCATGCTACATAAATCAGTGCAGCAATTACGTGTGTGTCGTATGCCATAAGAAACAATGTTTTTATATCAGCTTTAATTTGCGTGAAATTTGATAACTGTCTTCCATTATATCCCATGTCATTTTCTATTTTGTTATTATTTCAATAGATGTGATTTCTTCCATAAATAGTAGTGGGAGGCAACAATGTAAATCCTTGTGCTTGGGTACAGAATAGGCCCCACAGCCTATTCCTTTGAAGAATAATATTGCATTTTTAAACTGTGAAATAAGCTTATAAAATATTAATTACGGATTGATTTAGTCTGGCTGGAATTCAGCATTAATGGTTTCAGTTAGTGTTACCTAGGTTTTCAAAATTATGTCAGAAGGACAGTGTTTCAAGTCTTCATCTCTAGAAACCTGAGGTCAAAATCCCATTGCCCCATGCAGACATGACAGCAGTGTCAACCTGTGCTCTTGTGAATGTTAGTGTGGAGCATAAAACTACTACACAGCAGGGGTAGAAGTGAAGAGTGAAGTCTGCTGTGGGTCAAGAGTGCAGTGCACTGAGAAGAGCTTTTAAATTATCTATTTTATGAGTGGTTCTCAAATGAGTATGAAAACTGAGAGCTCCTCTAAGTGATGAAAAGTGAAGCAAAATACCAACTTTGTTAGCATCCCCTGTTGTTATACTGGAGGATTTCCAAACCAATGAAGAATTACAGAACTTCATATACTTATGTTTCTTGTTTCTTTCCATTACTTTGTGCCATGAAATGGACATCCATTGTTGTCAGTATTACAACATCATAGCTCCATTAGCAACTGTTAAAATAAACTAGACCCCCAAGTCCTGTTTTCTAGGTATTTGGCTGAAATACCTTTTGGAGAATCCTCCTTTGTTCTCTCTAAGGACTTTTTCAGTAGTTTCAGTGGCACACAGACACACTGGGCAGCTTCACGCTGTAGATCAGCCCTTCAACAAATCCAGCCCATGCTATTGCAAACAGATGGCTCAGATCTTTTGTCATCCAAATTGGGGGCCTGTGGCAGCACACCATGACTCTCATTTGATCACGGCTTTGATTTCCTTTCCAAATAAACCAGGGAATAGAAGGGGGACAAGTGCAAGCCTAAGGTTTTTCCTGGTGTACAGACATGGGATGCAATCCCAAACTTACAGAAGCAAGATACAAAACCTGGGAAACATTTTGATTTTGTGCCAGGCTTACTTTTCAGTCATAAGAATTAGAAGTGTGTGGATTTTTGAATGGTTTGTCTCTGAAAAGGAGCCAGAACGCACGAGCATGCATGACCTTCATTTTCAGGGCACCAGGAACGAAAGACCTGTTATTTTTTCATACTATTATGCAAGTTAAACGGAATCTTGTTTGTTTGTTTGTTTGTTTGTTTGTGGTGTTGTTTTGTTTATTTGGCAATGTCTTTATACCCACATAAGGACCACACCATTTTTGTCAGTATAAATTTAAGCACATTACACAGGATTTAGGCTGAGAAGTGAGGAAACACACTAAATAAAGAGTTAAAAATCTCACGTTATGAAATTTCTATGTTCATTTTGCAGATCCCGTTCTTTCTTGTTTCAGTTCATAATTTTCCTGTGTATCTAAAACATTTGGGTTTCTAATACTGACAATATTTTTTAAATGTGGGTTTGTTGGGGTTTTTTTGGGTACAGAAGTAAAGTGCTCTAATACAGATCTGATTTACAGCCAATGGAAGAAAGATTAGTACTTTTGTCAATTCCTCAGCTAAACTTACTGTATTGTCTTTAAAACCTTGCCATGGTCAAAAAGACCAGCTCTATAAAATAGTTAAAGCATTTGCATAAAGGGAAGATTTGACGAGGAGTTTGTGGAACCAAATTATCTCAAGTGTTCCTGTAGGAAAGCAAGCTCTGTAACAATGAAGAATGTATCTGAGAACATTTTTTAAGATGACCATATTTCATCTGCCATTTAACATGACATCTACAAAAAAATATGAAAGAGGAGGTATCCCAGCTGGCCAAGCATGCTGACATTGGAATGTGAGTTATTTCCTCAAAGAAAATGTATCTTTACCTTATGAAAAAGTTTAGTTTAGCCAGGTGATCTATGACATTTATTGGACATTTAACTTTCAATTACCTAGATGCTATTAAAATCAAATTTGTTTCCTTCTTTTCTCCTATGATTAGCATAAGTCTTCTCTGAATGTAAGAGCTACCTTCCAGTCAAATCTGAAGGAGCCAATAATTGAGGTAGCTTCAATAGTAGTAGTCTAAGACTTTAAAATTGTGTATGATTTAGTTGACAATTTAAGAGACAGGGAAACAAGATTTTTAAAAAAACCCAACGATTTTTCAAGTACTAATGTACAAATACTCTGCTTCACTTTTACTATTAAAAAAAAATATTTCAAAAAGCTTTTAAGCCCATTTCTATTAAGAAATATATGAATGTGTTACTATTATTTTAATAGATATGAGTCTGTGGAGTTTGTCCTTCAACCTAAAATGTTCTTGGTTTTTTTCTAAATCATAGAAAAAAATAATGTGGAAAGAAGTTGCAGTAGCAGTACATTTAAAATGTATTATATGCAATGAATTTTTTAATCTTAGGTTTTTTATTTGTTTTTGTTATGAACTTTCCATTAAAAGAAACAAAAGACAGCTTAAAAGACATTTGGTAATTAAAAAGCTGTACTCAGTGTCATCATTTATCTTTGCTTTTTGCATATCTTGCTCTTATAGAATGAGTACTGTTATGTTACTTAACATTTGTAGTGGAAGGATTTTTAAATAGCTTTTGATAATTAAACTGTAAGATAAAAATATATTATTTTAGCTAGTAGTTTTCAATCTCATAAAACAAGCAGAGGCTGCAGGATAAAGAACATTCTGGTTTACTTTTTTTTTAATATATTTTATGAGTTATCTTAGATTGTCTGACATAAAATACAGAATCACAAAATAAATAAAAATAGTCCTGTGAGTTTAATTGTGATCTATGGATAACAATCTTTTTACTTTTATTGCACAAGTACATTATCCAGAAATGAAACACCAGCTTTCTTGAAAAAAACAGAAGTTTAGCTATTTGTTTCAACAGAGGCAGATTTAATTCTGGAGGCATATCTACAGTTGCAGATGCTTTGTTTGTGATATAAATGTATAAAGGTTAGAGCACTCACCCCTGAAAGTTTTTTTCTGTTCTTGCTTTACTGCCTGTTACAGTCAGAAGTTACTCCTACCAAATCTCTCCTTAGAATTGTTTTCCCTATTTTCACACCCTAGGAAATCCCATCCAAGCTATCTTAACTACTCATTAGATCCATAACCAATATTAATGATCTCTTTTCACATAGCCTGCCTGGAACTGTTGTAAGAAGTTTCTACTTTTCCTCTCCAGCCGTGCAGAACAGCCCTTTGCTTCACCTCCTTTCACCGTGTTTCTGATTTTAGTTCAAAACATGTCTCTTCTCCTGTGCTCTTGGTGTTATCCCATTGTGCTTCTTGTCATTTTGACACCTTATAAGAGATCTTTTATGCCAGAGAAAGTGCCACTATTTACTATTATAAATTCACCGTTATTTTTTCAAGTAAAGTTGGCCTATGCTTTTCACAAAGTGTTGGTTCTTACAAGAAGTCCTTGCTAGCTTATTTTCATTAAAAAAAGAACTTTTAAAAATGTTTTTTCAAAATGAAAGAGTCAAAGCCATTCATATGCAAATATTTCAGCAGAAAAATGTGATCACATGCATATAAAAATTACTATTTTTGCTTAGGAGTGAGTACACAGAGAGGAACTAGAGACAAGCAGTTCAAATAAGTCTGTGCAGAAGAACTTCAAACAGCGTCATTTTAGAGACAGAAAAATATCTCTAGTGCAGGCAGATTCCTTTGGATGGATAGACCAGCTTTTTTTCAAATTAGTCTCTTTATTATAGAGGAGACTGACTACTCCATTCATCCTTCAAAAACCTCTTTCATAAGAATATGTTTAGTTTAGACCTCAATTTAAATTATAACAGGAACCAGCAAAATTTTTCCCTATTTATTTTGTTGCGTTCCAACTAAAATAAAATAACTTTCCAACCTAGGTGCTGTGCATGCACACAAACACGTCACCAATTCCCATCACATCATCCAATATAAATCTGCATTTACAATCTGTGTCCTAGAAGTCAGTGCTGTGAGTTTCTAAATACGTTGTCATTGGCATTAAGATTAACAACAGGACTACTTCCAGCAGTGGTAGCCTCAGAGAGCTTGTAAAGCATTTTTTAATGGCACAAAAATCCATATTTTGCAGAAAAATAGCCCTGTTTTTAAAAATTTTATACACTTCCAGCTTATAAGTGTCTGAGGACCACTAGTGCAATGTATTCAAATAACCAGCATGAAATGAATCAGACTCAAACATTGCAAACACTGCTTTTTTTTCTCTTAAAAAGGAAATGTAAAGTGCTTACAGGTTTTTTTTTCATCAGAAAGGCTTTAATTACAAAATAAAAAATGAAAATAATAGCATATAACCATTTTTTTAAAGATTAAAATTTTAATTTGAAAAACTGCTTCTGCTGAAGACTCCTAAAGACAACTTGAATCCAGATTAAACTGTGATCTCAGTTGTTTGATAGGTGTGTGGTCAGTACTGTTATAAATTGTTAAGAGCACATCTGAATCAAATTCTGAAATAGGCACCATATATATTTTCAAAATCTGAACTGAATCTTGATATGTACTGAACAAAGAGTTTTGGCAATGTACACTTTGCCAGCTCAATAAATAGCTTAAATTCCATCATTTTAGGAGAAGCCACAGTAGTAGGATCCCATAATTTTATCCCCATGAAGGGAGAAAACCAGTGTCAGCATGAAAAGCCCACAAAAGTTCAGAAACTATTTCACCCAAAAGTTTAAAAGGATAAAAATGAGTTTATTCAGCTCCTAATGCTATGCTCAAAGCAGTCCTTTGAAAAGGTTGTTTCCATTTGTGTCTGTGCTGAAATAAGGGTTTGCTGAGAAGCTATTTGTGGAAAATAACAATCATCCTTTCCCTTAATCAGTGCATGTTGTTGATGAACTTCTACTTAGGCAGTTGATGGAAAATTCAAATTTCAGTAACATTTGAGTTGACCATGGAATAAATACTGACTTAATTTATTATAGTCATGATTTCTTGTTACATGCCCTATTTTCAGAGGCCACTTTCTCACACTGAATTGTTCCAGTTCTCAAGGTTTTTAGGGGAATGTCCAGCTGGTATTGTACAGAGAAAAGAGAGACTAAATTACCTTCAAGGTAGCTCCTCAAATTAGAACCAACAAAGAGATACGCTGTTTACGAAGAAAAGAAACAGGTCTTTGAGCATTTATTACGACTGATCATTTTTTGTTGAAATGCCATGAGCTTAAAAGTTGGCTTCCCAGCCCCCATCATTCTTTGACAGAAGATCAACAGATCGGCACTCCGAAGATTCACCAACTTGAAAGACCTTTCAATATGCAGAATAAAAGGTCACCATCTCCTGATGAACAGGTTGAGGAGGAGAGAGCGTCCCTTTCAGCCAATATTTATTCTCTTTGATCATGTATAAACACCATTTGGCTGCACATTGTTTTCTTATTGCAAGGTTTCCCTGGTTAACTGCAGTTGTCATCCTAGAACAATAATTATGATTTAGGCTTTGTGTAGGTAACTCACTTCAGTACATGGAGGAAAAACCCTGCAGCTTCAAGTGCCTACTTTGATGTTAATGGAGTTATTTTATGAGCATAAGTTAGGGAATAAAATGATCCATTCTGTTTCATCTTCTGCCTTTTTAAGTGGATAGCAACTTTACCAGACCATCTGTTTTCCATAAAATATTTATATGTACATGAGAGGGAGAAGGAGAGGGAGAGGGAGAGGGAGAGGGAAATTCACTCCATCCAGAANGGGAGAGGGAGAGGGAGAGGGAGGGAAGTAGGATGCCACAGAAATAGAAGAAGAATGTCTGAGGATGGCTTCAAAATGCAACATATATAGAACTTTTTTTGATAAAACATACATATGAATTAAAAGTAAGATGTGAAATCCTCTGAACAGGGTTTTACTTTATGATCATCACTACGTGCTAAAGGGAGTTCTAGTTCATGAGTTTTTTCTTTTGAAAGGAGAAGAATCTCACTTGTAATATTGATCTGTTGTGCCCAAAAGAAAAGTCAGTAGGCAGATCAACATACTAATTTTTTTTTAAATTATCATGTCTACTCAAAATAATTAATTGATTAAAGGAAGTTCAAAAGCAAAGCTGCCACCACTCAGTCAATGAAGTGAATTCCACTTCATTGCAACTTGCAGCCAAAACTTTAGATATTGATTTAGCTCCAGGCATAAACAGTTATATTCCTGATCCAGACAGTGAAAAACATGATTTTGAAAACATCCCAGGAGAAATCTTGCCAGACTGGTTATGGTATCTGGGTTTAGGCAGGCAGAGATCTCATTCCAGAGACCTCTGCTGACACACCTCACCTTTGACTGAAGATCAAACTCTGTGTACAGAATGTACATTCTATATCAGCCAGAAGTGTGGACCAATAGAAGGAGATTTGCAAAGCAAACCAGTTGGTGCAGAGGGCCTGACATTCACATTCAAAGCATACACATTTCAAAGCTGTGTCCTGGTCCCAAGTACCAGTGTCCAGTGGCACTGGGAATGCAGGGAATGTGATCCTGAAGTAGTTTCCCACACTGCTGCCTCTCAAAGGCATCCAGTTTGTGTGTCCTGAGCCCACCCTGCAAAGTGAGCCAAAGCACTAAGTGAGGACAGGCAAGAAATGTACTTTAAATGGAGTCATCTTGATCTGAACCAAAATGCCAGAATAAATGTACCCACTGAATTTGAACTGTTTCACTGGACAGAAAAACTTTCTGTTCAAACTGGATACCTAACTTAGGCTAGCATTTCATATACGTATTCAAAACTAAAATTATTGCAGTTTAGTCTTCAAATACTAAAAAGAGCTAAAGAGATTTGGCTTCTTACTTTTTTTTCCTAGAATATAATATTATGTATTTCTGTAGCATTTTTCATATACCTTTTTTTCATTGCCTAAGAAAAGGAGTATCAAAATTGCATGTAGTAAGTATGATCAAACAAAATGGCCTTCAGTCAGCAATAGAACAATTTACAGTCCATTTTACAGCAACTGAAATGAATAACAAAGCTTGCTGCTGCACATTCTAGAGCTTTGTTCTTGGGTACCTTGGATAAAGCCCTTACAGCCATTACTATCTCTCTCCTCTATATTTCAGTGTGAAGCAAATTTAAGACTCTTCAAAGGACTACTGAGTGGGTTTATATATATTTTTTTTAGAAATTGTCTCCTACAATTTGCACCCATTTTGTAAAGAAGCGTCCTTGTACTATATTCCCTTGCAACCCCTCAATTTTTTTTTAGTCAAAGCCTCTGCTTCTTATATCCTCCTTCAAAACCAATCATTCTAATATCATATCCAAGAAAGGCCAATTTTACTCTTATAAGATAATCGTATGTGATGTTGTTCTCATGATGGGGACAACAACAAAAAAAAGCAGAAGATTCATCTCTTTCAAAGAGTTTCAGGAGGCAGCTGAATCTATAGCAGAAAAGCAAGGTGATACATAAAAAATTAGTTTGCAGCATTTTTTTCTTTATTCTCAGCCTAGCCTATGTTTAAGTAACAGATCATAGACGCAGAAAAAAAGGGAGTTAAAATGGAAGTTATTGGGAGCCCAGTGTCTGCAGCTCCTCCAGAGAAACAGGTGTTACTTAAAAAACAAAATAATAAAAAAAAACCAACAACAACAACAAAAAAAACAACATAAACAACAAAACAAAAACAAAAACAAAAAAACAAAAACAAACAAACAAACAACAACGTTTTTAAAGAGGGAACTAACCTGATGAAAGGAGGAGGGCACATGTTGTTTTCAAACTTGGATTTCACTTGACAATTTGCACAACAGATTAGCCTGTGAGTAAAGCAATCATTTAACAGGAAAAAATCAAGAAGGCAGCTGAATTTCTGCTTGCCACTGCCTTGCTGAGCAGCCCATTCTCACAGCAGTCTCCCTCTGCTTCTATCTAGCTAACTTAGCTCAAGTAGGCATAGCACTTGGTTTGTCTGTATAGCCAAGCATGAGTGCTAAATGACGACCACTGAAATAAAAGGATAAATAGCCCCATGCAGTCATTGGTGTCAGTGATTTTTTAATGCACATTCTGATTTAATCCAGTTTTAAACCCACATACTTCAGTTCAGTGCCTAAGTTTAAGCAAGTTTTAGCAGGATAAATCAGAGCAGAAGAGAAAGGCAGAGATGAGAGGGGAGGAGGAAGAGGTGTAAAAGAGGTGTAACAGGTTTGGACCCAGCAGGGATGTCAGCCATCCTGGAATGGGGACTGTCAGAGGCTGTCCAAAACCCCTCCACGCTGGATGCTGGGTGATGGCCCCGGGGCTGCTCCGAGTTACAGCCTCACACAAAAAAAAGGGTCACTCCAATCATGTGGGAGGCTGGGCTTGAGCTGCTGGGGCTCAGCCATGCACGAGGAGCGTGAGGAATACTAAGAAATTCCTGGGCACTTGCTGGGGAAGGCCTGGGGTCTCACTGCACCTGGTGCTCAGGAGAGTCACAGCACCAATGAACCAGTCATGGCCCCAATGCATGTGGTAAGAGTAGTGAGGAGAGGAGACCGTGAAGAGATGTCCAGCTTTATGCAAAACATTTCCCACTGCCAGCAGGAAGCTACTTGCTTTTCCAATTAGTGGGTGTCAATAGTCAGAGGTAGCTAATGTCCAGGGCTCCTGCCTTTTGGATGCCCCTCTGGAGCTTGGCTTCTAGGGTGACACATCAAAGAGAAGCATCCAGCAGCAGCTTGTACTGCCCTAAGACTCTAATTCTCATTTTTCTGCTAAAGAAACCTACTTATTCTGTCCCTACACAATCACAGCCTTGGAAGAAAATTGATATTTATATAATACTAGTGACTTTAAAGTGCAAATAGTATAAATCTATTACCGGTGAACCAGTTTGACATTTGTGTTGGTTGCGGTTTTACTTTTGACTTCACAGAATCACGGAATCATTTAGGTTGGAAAATATCAAGTTAAATTCTTGCTTCCTGTTGTACATGGATCACAATTCCAGCTCCTGCTTGCATTGTCTTCTGCCTGGAGTTGGGAAAGTGTTGCAGAGTAAGCATTTAATTCATTTTGATCAAAGTCTGCACCTTGTATCTTCAATCAAAGTGAAAGTACTTATCTAGATGCAGTGTTCAGTAATCAGTAGGGATAATGCACAAGCAATCCATCAGCTTGAAGCTGTTCTCTATGAGCCCCTTCATGGCCCTAAATTGTTTTTCATAGGCAGAATTGATGCATTACATTTTGTCCCCAACATTTCTAAAAAACAGTGGAGTAATTTCTGGAATTATTCCAATATATCAGACCTGTGTCTAGTTTTGAGTCAAGGTTGCAGTGTATAGTTAGGGTTCTAATATTCTGCTATCACATAAAACAACCTCTGCATCCTCTCTGCAGCCTTGGTGGGAGACAAATGCACACCCATCTTTCCAAGGTTCTGCATGCACTGACACACATGAGAGCTCAGCCACAAGGGCTGTCATTGCTCAGCTCACCCCTTACACTGCAGTGTTTTTTTTGCATTGAAAACCCACTGAAGGGGAAAAAATGCAGAACTCTACATTCTGTAAACCTCTGAGAGCAGGAGAAGTTAGGTGAGGACTTCTTCTCCTTTCCCTGCCAGTATGGCTATTAATTAACATCCATAATGACTTAATGGCTTAATTTTTACACACACTTGGACATGGTCTCTTGAGAGCTCTACGTTGGGCAGGAGAGTGTTGTTCAGCTCCCAACTGAATAACAAAAGGGCTGGGAAAAACAGTGCTTATGGCAAACTAGTTTGTAAAAAACAAAACAAAATAAGCAGATGTGTCACACACAGGAAGCCTGCCATATAAGAAAAGCTTTAGAGAACTGAACTTTGCTCAGCTTTGAGAAAAGAAGGCTTAGACCAGATCTTGTCACCATGTTCCAATATTTGCAGGATGGTTACAAAGATAGACTCCCTTTTTACAAAAAGTTGCATGGAAAGGACAAGGAATGGTGGGCACAAATTTCTCCTGGGGAAATTCTGAGTGAACACAAGAGGACAGTTTTTCACTATGAGAACAATCAGCCATAGGAATAATCTCCCCAGGGTGATCTCCAGGTGGATTTCCTAATGTTGGACACTTTTAAGATTTGCCTGGACAGGCTGCTGGACCATCTGATTTAGATTGTGCTAATGCCGAGAAAGGTTAGACCTGACCATTCTTGAGGTCCCTATCATATGATTCTATGATTTCCTCTCCATTTTAGAGCTTTAACAATTTGGATATTGATGTGCTTCATTCTGTGGGACCCTGCTTCATGTGTGCAGGACTGGGTTCATATACACACAAAAACATATGAACACATATGCATATCTGCTAGGGTGCACATTAATCTCACATGGATTATTTGGCTCAGCCCTGGCATGCAAGACTACCTACATGGAGATCCTAATGCTACTGCAGCTTTTGCTTGTTCTCAGTACCAGGCAACTCATAATCTCCCAGCTCTAAGCAGGGGGTTGAGAAGATATGGCTTCTCCATTATGAGAAAGGGAACATTCTGCCATCCAGTTGGAGAGATTTCCCACTGCCCCATCCTGTAATGTGTGGAACTAGAGCAGATAATTGCTCCATTTTGCAAATTACAAAGCTGAAACCATTAAATAATTTATCTCATTATTTTCTGTAGCGTTTTCCCTTTCCTGTGGGTAGTAGCTGTAAATCATAATGTACAAGCCAAAAGCACATTTGCAAAATTCTTGAATTATCCAGGGATGAAAACACAGCTCTCTGCTCAGTTTCTTTGCTGGACTCATGTGCTGGTCAGTTTTAAGCAGCATAAATAATTAGACCCTACAAACATATAGAATATGCCAATAACATTTAAAGTGGATTAATCTGTCTTGTCCTGTCCTTCATCTATTATAAATTTAACAAAAGAATGGAATAATATTTCCTCCATTAAATAAATCCAAGCCAAATTGCAAACAGCAACGAAAGGTCACTAAGTGGCTTTTTGAGCTCATATTTTTACAGAGCTGGAAGATTTTGCAAAAATTCATAAATGTACTGTAGCTTTTGAGTTTATTTGCTGTAGCTTGGTACTAGCAACTAGCAAACAGAATGCTGGGTTTTGCAGCCAGATAGTCATCTGTCTGTCTAAAGGGTTTATTTACTTGCACTTTCAATTCTGAGATTTGTATGCACATGTTGGTAGATGTATGTGTGTGTGCACACAAGTATGTAAACCGTTGTACATGTAAAGCACAGCCCTACAAAATATAGGCATATCTGCATCCAAATTGGTAAAACTCTGATCTTCTTTATAGAAATACTGTAAGCAGCCAAATCCTCAGTAATCTAAATAGTGAAAATAAGTCTCGACAAAGTCAATATAAAGAAGAAATTATTTTATGACCCTTCATTGTGCATTTTAAGTAACAAATGAATCAGAGCAGACTTTGCAATTATAACTCTTTTATCTTTTTCTTTAAAACAAATTATGACAGCTGAAGGCAGGATCTCATAACATGTGCCATTAATAGTGTATTTTGGACAGCATGAAACATGAAATAAGAAAAGCATTAAAACAAAGGTGTTAAGTTTTTAAAACTGTTACAAGAAGACAGATGGATCATTACATGGGGAAAGTCCTCTGTTCTGCAGTTCTGTGCTGTAGGATTCTTCACCTCTGGTTAGAGAGATGTTTTACCTAACAGCTGCAAGACATTTATCCCCATAACACAGCCCTAATCCATGTTCTCTGCAGTTGTCTGCAATCTGCTGCATTTTACAGTATCCTATTCCATCCCTGGCTCCTTTGCTGTCATTACTAACAAGAGTGGAATAACTCTTTTCTGGGAGATGGAGCTGATACGTGGTTCTTTGGGTGGCCCTCCTTTCCTCTCTTGAATGAACTTTTCATTTATCTGCAACAGAGAAAGATTTGCCACTTGCCTTGTGGTGGACTGTAGAGAGGCATTTTATAGAAAGCTTAAGGACTGGAAGTCTTTTGCTATGAAAACAAACACCTTCACCCAGTAATTCAGTAGCCTTGGATATGTGGCCTCTTATACTTCTCTACCATCTAGAATAAAAGAAGTGTCTATTTATTCTCTTGCCTCAAACTCAGATAAACTCTTGTTAAATAAAATGTCTTTCTGATGACCTCATCCAATTTGTGCATAATATTTGGGGGGAAATGGGATGTGAAGGAAGTTGCTGTTAATTTTGAAACAAAATTAAACCCACTGTAAACCTTCCAGTAACACCTAGGAGTTTTTTTCCAATGTGTGACCCAAGAGTTAAAAAAGCAATTTCCATCAGACACATTTTTTTCCCCTAAACTATGTGTGCACTGCTTGCTGCAGGAACCAGTAGGAACAGACAAGATGCTATACACTTCAGACTGGGCTATCATTATCTTATTTCCCATGCCATCAGTGGTTTGGGTGCAAGCAGTGGTTTGGGTAAGATGGAATTGGGGATTGACATTGTGTAGTTTTGAGAGAAAGGAAAGAAATGCAAAGCACACAAAGTCCCATGGGGTTTTTTATTAATGACTTATCTAAGAGTTCAGGGACAATGTGAGGAAGTGATTGGTATAAACTGGAGAGCTGAGTGTGAAACAATGAAGCTGAATGTGAACAAGGGTATTTTATCTGATTCTCAAGAACATGCACAACACAGTGCAATCTATTTGGTAAGCAAATCATGAAACTACTAATCAAGGAGTATGCCCTAATGGCCAAAGGGATAAATAACTGCATAATGGTAGTATTTATCTAAGAAATTAGATTCTTTCAAACAACATGAAGCTCGACAAAGCAATCACATATCAGAAACCCTTAGATGTATCATAAATGACAATAAAGACAAAAAAACATCTTTAACTGAACAACAACAAAAAAAGTCCAGAATAAATATGTCTTTAATGGCCTATGTCTCCATGAATAAATAATTGTTTTATTCTTTAGTGTGGACAGGATTGAGATTACTCATCTAAAATAAACCATTAATCTACTATCACAACCTGCTCACCATTTTCCCAAGCAAATGAAGTTAGGGATCTGAAAAGACCACAAGCTAGTACATAACTCATTATGCCCTTTCCAATCATTATTTTTATTTTTTCTTTCCTCAGAAAATAAAAAGAGCTAAAAATCATTGACTGTTTAAACCAAGAAAGACTTATGGGCACTTTTTTTTAAAAAAGCAAATAATTTTTACATCCGACATTGACTGAAAGGCATATACTTGTCTTAACATAACAAGATGTCATTTTACTGTTGATATTTTCTTTTAAAATTGTCCTGTGGAGGCATTCAAAACTTCCTAAGCATTTTCAAAGAGTGCAGTGGTTACCGTAGAACAACAGAAGCCTGTTTCCAGGATTATTTCCAACCACCTCCATCCCTCCCTGAATCTGTCTCTCTATTCCATGAGCATCAGTGCTGGCACAGAGCAAGATAAAATTTTGCCCTCAGTGGTATGGAGGAGAATAAGCCCTTTTTTCAGTTGACTTAAATGGGTTTTGTGACTGTATCCTGAGCTGAGGAACACAGCTGTCCTGTCTTCTGACACTGCTTTCTCATTTTTGGACTCTCTTGGAAGATATCCTCCTCCATGCATACCATCCAAGTCCTCTTTTTCACTACACCACGTAGATATCCAGACTGTTTCATGCATCCAGGATAGCGGAAGGACAAGAGAAAGTGCCTGAGGAGACATGTGAACACTCCTGTGCTCATTTTTCCTTCAGGCAGCTATCCAGAAGTATGCGATCACGTCGTGACTACAATCTTTATTCACTACATTTCAAAGAACAGCTTTTATAAGCAGAAGGGAATTTTCAGTTCTACTGAACCATTTACACTAAAGGAAACCACAACTATGGGTTACAAACAATCTGGCATGCCTTTTTTTCTTTTTTTTTTTTCCCTCAGTAACTGGCCACTTAGCTCACAGCAAATGTATTTCCAGTCCTTGATTAGATATTCTAGCCTTCCAATAGGAATGAAGGAAGGAAAAGCTTTGTAGTAACAGGTGTAATAGAGGTATGGACATTTTCCTTATTTTTCCTTGCTAAGCCCTTTTCCATTTTAAATTAGTGAGATTTATTCTTATCAAACAAAAAAGTAAGGACTTTTTATATATTGTCTTTTATATATCTTTTTATATATATTTTCTTTTTTACATCTAAGTGACTGATGTTTTTAGTAAAATTTTTCTGTCTCATTTCCATCAAGAAATGGTGGTCCTGGACATGTGAGAAGGCTGAACAAACTCTTCTGAACCACAGACACAATAATTTGTTTATGAATGGAAACTCCTCTACAGATATTTGTGTAAACCAACATTAAGCACACAAATATTTGCAGGAAAAAATAAACAAATAAAAAAAGTTAAGCAATAAAGTTAGGGCAAGGAGTAAGTTGAATATATTGGCTGTTATGTTTCCATAGAGAGAGAGAGAAATGTTTGAAATAATTAGAGTAAATATTTCTGTTCCATGGTTTGAGTAAATATCACCAAAAGAACAGGTTAGTTCCATTCATGCAACTCACTTTTGAAATGGGAAGTTGTCTAACTTGCTTTTCCAAAAGAAAATATCATAGAATAATAGAATGGTTTGTTTTGGAAAGGACCTTGGAGACCATTTAGTTCTAATGTCCCTGTCATAGGCAGGGGCACCTTCCACTTAACCAGGATGCTGAGGGCCCCATCCAACCTAATCTTGAACACTTCCAGGGATGGGACATCCACAGCTTCTCTGGGCAACCTGTTCCAGTGCCTCACTACCCTTTAATAGGGAAAATTTCATCCTAATATCTATTCTAAACCAACTCTTGTTCAGTTTAAAGCCATGGCACCTTGTCCTATCATGACATCCCCTTGTGAAAATTTCCTCTCCAACTTTCTTGCAGGCCCCTTTAGGTACTGGAAAGCTGCTCTAAGCTCTAACTGGATCTTTCTCTCCTCCAGGATGAACCTCAACTTCATGACTCTAATTTGGACCCACTCCAACAGGTCCATGCCTTCCTTATGTTGGGAGCCCCAGAGCTGGATGCAGTGCTCCAGGCTGGGTCTCACAGGTGCAGAGACCCCACCTGAGGGTAGCATATATAAATGGTATCTGACTGTTTTAGGCAAAAAGATGCTGCTAGGCTGATGTAAGTATTATAAAAGCCTTCTGGTTTTCCTTCCTGGTTGGTAGAGGAGCATGATACCACCAAGTTAACCATCATTATTTATATTGTTAACTGTTATCTTTCTGTATGGAGCATGTGGGAAATAGTGAGGACAGAAAATATGTCTTAAATTTTCTTTTAACTGAAGCAGAACACACTTGACTTTGAAGGCCTTTTTTAGTTACTGAATACCAGCAGTGTTAAGTGTCTGTGAAAAAATTTCCCCACAGAGCAGAGAGAATCCAGTGTACAGTGCAGCATATATCACTGTTAGATGATGCAATTTTTCCTTATTTTTCCTTGAAAAATATGATACATGTAAACAGGATTTAAAGAAAGCAGTAATTTCTGGTCATTTCTGTATCAACTTTTAGAATAGTGTTTGCTGTTCTTTTTTATGTCTTCTCACAATTTTTTCCTCTTTTGAAACCATGGAAAACAACTTGCTTCTTAGATACCATCCTATTCCATTTAACAAAAATTGATTTTTTTTCACCCATATTTTGAACAGGGCCAAACTGGCATGGCATATTGTGTTTAACAGGAACAAAATCATCAACTTCATTACCACCTAATCCTGTTGTGCCAGAACATGCTCTTTTCTCTATAGTACTGTCCACAGATATCCATGCAGAAATGGTAATAATCGTTATTTCCTTCCATACACTCAGCCAACTGGAAAAAAATTGGATTTTTTTTCAGAAAAATCTGAGAATAGGAATGAACAGTCTCCTCCTAAACAAATTGTTGAAGAGATTATTTGTGACTTTATTATGATGCCTTTCTGCCCTGGCGGAGTCAGCCAAAAACAGATGCCCAAAGAGGCTACCTAGAAGAGAGGCTAGACGGTGCTAAAGGAATAAAGTAGGTATTTATTAAAAGGCCTTCAAAGGACACACCTTGGGCAGTACAAGAGCCTGGTCGTGGCTACACACAAGATGGACTCCAAGTCACAAGATCTCAGACTTTTATAAGTTTTGGTCCATTTACCTAGTGGGGTTAATTGTCCAATTACAGCTTCAGGTTATAAAGTCCCATCCTCCCAGATTGCTCTCCTCAATTCACTCTAATTTTTACTTTTGGGGTCCAAAGTTGCAATGGTGTCGTTGGTTCTCAGGCTGGAAAACCATTGTTTTATCTAACTAAACTGTGAAGCAAAGTTGCTAACACTTCATATGAAGTTCAGAGTTATACACTAATGCAGTACGGAATCTGGAAAATATGAAAGCTTAAACTTAAGGCATCAATTAGACCCTGGGTCATGTCCTATTCTTGGCAGATATAAGTATTAATAATAAACTTAGTGTCTTCTTTAAAACATATAGCATTGAGAGGTTACGTATTTGGGTTTACACTATCTCATTCAGAAAATCTGAAGTCGGTGTTATTTTTGTACAGCAATAAACTATGGGTACAACAGCACAGGACAGAGCCTAGCATTTTTTCCTTAATGTGCCACTGGATCTGCACCCTGTTCTTGCCCATGTCTGTAAGGAACAAGAAGAGATGCAATAAATCCATGTTCATATCCCAGGGCTGGGTTAGTGATAGCAGAATTTCATCAACATTTGTTATTCTAGTAAGAAGGGGAGCTGGATTCAGTGGATGCACACAAAGATAAGGGATTTCATGAAGACTGATCTCCTGCACAGACCAGTGACAGAGGAGGAGCTCAGTTGGACAAGAAGGGTGGGACAGAGCCGTGCAGAGGCTTGAGTGCACAGAGCTGCTGCTTTAGGCAGCTCCTCAAGAGAGGATGCATTGTGAATAAATCACCGCAAACTTAAGCCATAAATAAACTGTGAGGATGGAATATCTCTCCACAGGTCTCTAGAACTGACTACATCTCCACATTTAGTGTTCAGGGAGCCATGGAGGACTCTTCTACTAAGTGCTTAGAATGGAAAGAACAGGTTAAAACTCAAAGTTATAGAAAGTTGATCCCAAAACATCCCCATACCTCCCTAGATTTCCTAGTCCATTTTTAGTCTATTTCTTATGGGGAAATAGAGTTAATTCATATTCATAAATCCCCATTGGATGAAACTGGAGCTGTTGGATTAAATTTTTGTTGTTGGTTTTTTCTTTTGGAAAATATTCGTTTTAGTTAATCAAGAATTTTTGAGGGAGAATTAATGCAATGGTTCCCTGGCCACTAGCCTGGAAGCCTCAGCAATGTGCAGCCAGACAGCAATCTTTCTGTGGAAAATGTACATTTTTAATTTTTCATCATCTATCAAAAACATTTCTTTTCCTGCTGCAAGAATTGTAGTGGGAACAGACTTTTTATTTTCTGCAAAACACTGTTGTGTGTTATTATTAATATTTATGATGATTACGGCATATCAGACAAGTGGCCTCGTGATGAACATAAACTTTTTATAGTGCTTTGACCTTCTCTAGACTGGACAAACATTTTTACTCTTGATCTCCCAGTCATTTAAAAGATCAGGACACAGATAATTTGGAAGAATTATTGAGTAGGAAGGAGCTCAAGTAGGATTGCTTAAGTAGGAGCATTGTAGGATTTTTGCAATGTTACCCCTATCCTATTGATTAGTACTATTTCATCCCAATAATATAGTTAGTGCAGCTAGGGAAACATAGAGAAATTGCTCTTTACTTTCACGAGGAATGTCAAAACAATAAATAGATTAGTCATGCCAACAGCATTGATTTGTGACAGCCTTGATGTATGCAATCATTTGGGAATCAAACATTTATCAGTGAGGGGAAAAAAACCACCATTTTTATTTTTTGCATTGAGACTTGCTGGGAGAAAATGCTATTAGGCATCTCAAAATTCTCTGCATAGTGGCAGGCTTTTAAATGCAACAAGATATCTGCATTACATTTCCATATTAATCAATAAAATGAAAGGTAAAAATCAATTTTGTCTGTGCAACTGTGTGTGACACCTCCCTAAGAGCTGTTCCATTGGGATGGATTCATGCCAGCAAAGATGGTCGTAGGTTGATTGTTTATTTATGGCAAGGAAAGGCATAAAGTCATCTTACTGACAAAGCAGCAGGAAAGATGTTACTCATAGGATGTCAATTCAAAAACCTGGCACTGGTACCTGGGAAGTATGTATTTCACACCTTAATAGCAACTGTGGCTTCCCACATGAAACAGGGGCAATGATTTTCTTTGACTCAGAGGAAATAAAGGTTGAATTTACCAAACAAACTGAGGATCATCAAGTTATTCTCTGAAAAGATAACAACACTGAGGAATTTGCCATATATACTTGGAATTAAAAATTATCATTATTGTAACTTGAAGAAATTAATAAAATGTGATCCGCTAGTTTCATATTCTGCATTTCCTTACCTATACTGGAATAATCACTGAACCTTAAGACACCCACAATTTGGCTGGCCACTGTTGCATCCTCCACTAATTCTTCTAATTCAGGATTGTATGATGTTAGAATATGGCTTGTGTCATATTTTAAAGCTTTCATTTATCACTTCTTCTGCAATGTGCTGTCCGTGATGTTATTTTACTGTAGATTTATTTGTAACTATAAACCTATTTTCTTGGGTGCTCTTTTCCTTCTCTAGTTAGTCCAAATATTCAGTGTGAGGTTTTCTGATGGTTGCTAAACCAACATTATGGTAGCATGAACTGAAAAGCTTGGTTTTGAGTGGCAATGGTCATCTCAAAACCCTTCATTACCTAAAAGATATTAGGATTTTTTTTGTTTTCTTATACTCATCACTTGATTCCATTTTATTGCTCAGTCATTCAGTATCATGAGGTCCTTGTCAGATTTTCTAGGTAAGTCTTCATATTTACTCTGCTGAACAGTAACACTAGTCTCCATTTTCACCTTACTGTTTAGCTCCAATCCCAGTTTATTAAAAAGAAAACAACAGGAAAGTCTTGGGTTAGGGTCCTGTGGAATCTGTTAAAAATGTCTCTGGAGCAAAAGTTATCTCTAGTATTTTCATCATCATCCACTGGACCCTTTCAACCCAAAGAATTGCTAAAAATTCATTGATAATGCAGCACTGAAGATGCGTTACATCTAGTGGCATACAGAAACTATGAAGCAGAAAAAATTATTCATGGAAAAGAAAAAAATAGAATGATGACCAATGTCCTTCCATAAGGCAGCAAACTACCAATAAGAACATCAGTCTGTTAGGTTTAAACTGGGTTTTTGCAGAAGACGACATTAGAGTCATAGATACCACCACACTAAGTAGAAGAAAGATTATGAAAGGTGGAGGAAAATTTTTTACAATATCATGAAGTGCCAGGACGAGGGGAAGTGGCTTCGAACTGAGAAAAAGTAGATTTGGATTAGATATTAGGAAATAATTCTTTACTGTAAGGGTGGTGAGGCACTGGAACAGGTTGCCCAAAGAAGTGGTAGGTGCTCCATCCCTGTCAGTGTTCAAGGCCAGGCTGGATGGGGCTCTGAGCAGCCTGGTCAAGTGAAAGATGTCCCTGCCCATGGCAGGGGGTTGGAACTTGATGATTTTTAATGTCCCTTCCAATCCAATCCATGCTATGATAAAATTCTATGCTGTGTGTAGATTAGATACTGCTAAAGGGTGAAGTTATTCTTGGAATAATTAAAAGTTTTTTGAAAAAAAATTCTTACAAATGTAAAATAGGTGTCAGTTTTCCAGAAGACATAATGGACAGATCACTACTTATGTGTTAAAAAAGGTACCATAAACTCTGTCAAGGTTAGAAAAAGCTCAAACACACTGCACAAAATTTAGAATTAGAAGTGGGGAAGAAAATAAAAAACAGTGTAGAAATCATATTCACTGTAAATTCTGAATATAAGGAGACATTTGAAAAATGTGTCAGGGTTGACATGGGAAATATGAATTATAAATCAGTTGTGATGAAGGAGATAAGGAAATCAGATACATCAAGGGAAACAAGGAAGTTTTCTGAGCCATACATATGAAACAAGAAGGACTTCTGCAAAACAGCATTAATGAGATCCAGCTCTAAAAGTTTAATTAGTTCTAGGCACCACAATACTAGAGAACTCTTTTAAAGGAAATAAAGAAAACAGGAAAAGACCTGAGGAAATCACTTATAAAAACAGAAGAAAATTAACATGGAAAATACGACCAAACACAAACTAAAAGACATGATAAATATCTACATATATCTGAGGGATGTAAAAAACAAGAAATAATCAAACTGTTTAAGATTTTATGAAGCAGCTTATTAGAAATAGTTGATTTAAATTAAGCAGCAGAAAAAATACACCACAGAGCTGGCCAAATATACTGATAGTCATGTATGGCAGACAATGAAATAGCTTTCATAAAAAAGTCAGAAGAATGTTGCAAAGCTATTTTAAAATTTTTCTGCACAGATCTCTAGGGAATTTATACCTAGGAATTTATATCTAGGGTTGTAACTCTGCACGGGCTTTAGAATGGTTGAAAAGATCTTTGAGGTTCTAATGTCTTCGACTGTATAAAGATAATGCAAACTATATACCCAGGAGATTTTTACTAGGGATACATTTAAATGTAATAGGAAATTTCAGGCTATTATTTTTTCTTTTCAAGCATTTCAGCCTATCTCAACAAGAAAGTGCCAGAAACATGGACTTTTTTCAGTGTTCCAAACTCCACCTATCTTCAAAGAATTATGCACACTACTTTGTGTTAATACAAACTTAAATTAACTATGAAAGGTAGCATACAGGCATGCATCAATGGGGTTCTTTTATTTACTAGCATTTCCTGTGACTGACAATGAGACCTTTTAAACCTCTCTTGGCATATGGTAAAAGCAACAAGGCAAAGATTTTAGAAATGTATTATGCCTTATTAATTGATGCATGTCAAACATTCATACAGAATCATCAACATTTAGCAATAATGTTAGCTAGAAGTCCATTTCAGGAGAACATCTTGCATTCAGCTACTATAGGTAGTGGAAGAATAAGAATGGTAGACAAAGTCTACCATTTTGCCTAGTCTTTGCTACTTTCTTTTTGCATACATGAATAAAAATAAGAAGTGATCTTATAACAGTGTATAAATTATTTAAAATTCCTCAAAGTTGTAGAAAGACATAGAAGAAGAGTAATTTTTGTTGCCATTTTTTTCAGTGTATGGAAGAAAAATGTATTCTATGTAAAATACTCAAAAAAAATCTAGTGAAACTGCAGTTGACCCAACAAAACTCATTTTGTTTCTATCAGATGCAAAAAGATGACAATTGCGTGTCAGTAACTTTTCATACATATATCATAATTTGTTGAGCTGCTCAACATAAGAGACAGTTAGATACAATCCCAACAGGAGTAATAAAAAATCCTTTTAGTTTATTCATACTGTTGACAGTTCTTTTTTTCCTTTTTATTTTGGAGGAAGGGTAAGTGATACTGTGATAAACCAACATGGCTACATAGCTGATCAGAAATATCAAAAAACACATTTTAATTTTTAAATCTGTACATTCTTATAATTAAAACATAGATAATAAAAAACTGGATCTGATACTCTACACTAGTTTTTAAAGTTTGCCTTTTAATTAGCTGGTAATTAACCTTGCAGGGACAATTCTGAATTCCAGTCCCTCCTGAAAGAACTTGTGACATAATTTCATTACATCATCCTTCAGACATCAGCTCTTCATGCATAAGCCAGAAAACTGGATTCACTCCTTCTTGCCTTAAATACCAATCTTTCTGTTCAGAATAGCTAAATATTCCATAGAAACAGCTTTAAAAGGAGAGCTCTTGAGAACTTTAGAATAGCAGAGATGGTTAAGGTGTTCTTCCAGCAGGTAAAAGTTTGAACCTACTTACAGCAGGATAATAAATCAAAATGGAGTTTTCCATGTCTTGGTTATCCTGTGTACAGTTGGGCACCTTCAGGAGTGCACCCTTCTGCACTCGTCCTTTGAAGAACTCGGTGCTCAAGGATGATGTGCAGAAATGACAGGCTCAGAAGGGATAAGAGGGTGAATGGATTTCTGTGAGACTGCCTCTGAGGCAGTCCATTTGGGAGCTGCATGCAGAGCCCTTTACTTGAACCAACTCACTTGAACCATAGCCTGGACCTCAAGACTGTCCAGATTCTGCATCCAGACTAAACCAAGAGTCCAGCAGAAACCTCAGGTCTTACCTGCTGCTGGTCTCCTACTCACAGGATCATTGGCTTGAAGCTTGCTAGCAGCATGGTACACACACACATAGAATATTCTGCACAACCATGCTGTGATTCTCAACCAGAAAATGGTTAAGAATAGAGTTTAATAAGGACATAGAGCAGACTGCAGTGATCAGGCCTCTGACAATTTTGCTGACCAGTAGTTTTTCAGATGGCCTCTTTCACATGCCCTCTTCCACCTATTTTCCCATGATTGTTCTTTAGCTCACATTAATCCATCTTTCTTTGCCCTTGTTTTCTCCCATGTAAACAACCCACCTCAGACATGTTTTCCCCATTGCTCCCTGTTTTGTTCAGCTGCATATGCTGGCAATTTTTACCTCCAGAAAAATCCTACTCCACATCCAGCAGTTTCTCGTGTTTTGCTCAGGCAAAGACTGACAAGTCATTTGTCTGCACATCTCCAGAGAGAAGCTTAACTGATTATTGTTAACTGAATATCCAAATAAAAATATTGAAATCCCCTTTGCAGAAGTGTAACATGAATTTTAAGAAAATTGCCTTCTCCCATAAAACAAAACAAAAACCAAAAACAAATGAACAAACAAAACCAAAACTAACAAAAAGACCACAAAACAAAAACAGACAAAAACAAAAAAAAAAGTAGAATGTAGAAAATTATAATGTTATTATGCCATAGTATAAAGTGTATGTGGAGCTTAATGATACTCAGAGAAGTAATCTATAAGGTGTCAGTTTAGCCTCATCAGGATATAACCATATAGAGTTGTAATACGAATAATAATTTGAAAAAAGGATTGTGGAACCTAAAGAAAAGAGCAGTTTTGGCATAACTGTCATGCCTTATTCCGTTTGCCTGAGAAGAGTTCTTATCACCTCCCTTAAATGTGAGGTAGAGGTTTACTTTCCTCTTCTTGAATTTTTTTAGTAAATCATAATATAGCAGTAAAAGTTTTGGCAGAGTATTACAGGGATGTATTTCCACTGATATTATATTTGTAAAAAGTCAATATGTACCCATATTTCACTTTTCAATTTTTAGTTTTTAATTTGTTTCATTAGTTTACCATCTAACGCTCTAAAGATTTTATGACCACTATTTATATTTAGTGTCATGATGGAAAACTCACTAAGTTTTACCTACACAACCTAGTAAATACAATCCAGACTCCTGCCTCCCCTTGCCCTTGGTCAGAAGGTTGGGAAGCTATCAAATGATCCCTGCCTTGCAGCCCAGCATATCAACAGTTATATCCTTTTCCAAAACAGTCATTGCTACTCTCAAGGTCATAGTCAACTGCAACAGGTTGCCACTCTGCTTAAAACTGTTTGATCTGCAATCCATGGTCTTGTCCATAGACAAACCCTTTGAAGTTTCACAAATAAAAACTTACCCTTACTTTTTTTTCACCAGCAGCTTTGGGAACAAGCACTTTGCAATTCTCCATAAGTAAGTGTAAGACCACATACCTAGAATAAAAGTAGAGAACTCTTAATAGGGAATTTAAAATAAGATATTCCCCCTTTTTTTTCCCCAAAACAAAATATACCTTGCAGTTTTGTGAAGGACATGCAATTTAGTATTTTACTATCTTTTATTTCCATGAAGAAACAACATTTATAGACTTCATCCATAGATTCTCTTTTGGATTCCCCTAGGGGAAGCTCAGCCACTGCTGGAATCTCACTGATAATTTTGAAGTAGAAGAGCAACAATGTGCATGAAAGGAAAAACTGATGTCACAGCCAAATTAACAGAGACCCTAAAAATGCCTTTCCTTATCAGGCTCCTGAATTTTCCCTATCAGACAGACCCTCCTTGCATTTTCTTGATGATAGAAAGGGGGCAAGAAAAAGGAGGCACTGATTGTTCTTGTGAGAACTTTGTATTTCAGTCTAGTTTTGGGGGGGGGGGGGGTTGACTTGTCAGAAGTCTCATAAATCATTGTCATTGCCCCTGCTCCTTCTATTTCCATCTGGAATTCACTAGAAAGTTTTCTGGGAGACTGCTCTGAAAGAAATATAACACAAACAAGAACACATCACTTTTAGTATCAAGATAATAAGAAGGTGTCTTGATGCATTTCCAAGGAAACAGAGGCAGATTCTTGTCTATTTGTATTGTTAGTCTATCCATTATTTTGCCTGGAGATGCTTAGGGCTCATAAAGTATTTCCATATCTTGAAATTCACATTTGGTCTTCTGAATTTTTAAGTTATACAATAAATAACTTAGCATGATGACCAGTTTTTCCTGTGCTTCTCATTAAAATGGCACCTATAAAACCTAAAAAAAAAAAAAAATAAATAAATAAACCTACAAAGTTTACCACAAATTTATTCAGGATCTCTTTCTTATGTACTGCTTAAAATGAAACAACTTCCTTCTAAAAGACACTGACAAATGCCTGTGGTATTTCTCAATATGGACAGTGGAATATAAAGCAGTTAAAGACAGCTGCTGTGCTCAGCTGACAGAGATGTTGGGGGCCCTTGGACCACACCCTAGACCTTCAATAGACTTTGGGGGTGTGGCTGCATCAGGAGGGTCCCCACTCCTGCTTTCAGCATCCAGGAGAGCTGAGAGCAGCAGCACTGATGGTGACCCTGGTGTGCCATATGCTCTGCACTTTCTCCGGACCATAGGCAAGCCTGTGTCCTCAAGTGAGCCATTAGTCATGTCTATTGTTTCCAAGTCCCTGAAAAACCCACAGCACAAGAGCAACTTAGCTAGACCGAGTTCCTCATCCACTCATCCCAGCTGGCAGCTAGATGCCAGCTTTTTGCCAAATGCTGTAGTATATGGAGAAAGAAGACATACTGAAGCTAAGAAAGCAGATTTGAAAAAAAAAAACAAAAGAGGAAAAATAAAGAACATATGTAATTGAGCAATACAGTACAAGTATATTAACGACATAAAAAACAGGTGAGTCAATCACCCAGTTTTCAGATTTTTTATAATAATCAAGCTCCCAATATCTACTATTTGAGGTGATTGAGAAATTATTAAGCCCACTCGGATTTACACTGAACTCAACTAGGCTTTTGTCCAGTTCAAGGGTCTGTTCTTGAGAATTAGTATTGCAAGACTAAAGCATCTAGATTTTCTGAAGTTTATTTTGAAATCTTTCCAGCTTCTCATGTAATAATATTCAAAACATTCTTAGACGGGAAAAAAAAAAGGACTCAGGACAGCAGTGTTGTGTTTGTTGATACACAATTACACAATTATTTGAAGAGCTACAGTCTGGTGAAAAGCATTACAACATTTTGACTCTCCTGTTATAAACCTCAGGTTATTACATTTCATCTGATTTTCACTATATTCAACGTAACAGCTTCCATTTCACTCAATTGCACAGGGTACCTGGTATGTATGTGCTCATATGGAACTGTACAAGTGAAAAATAAGGTTTATCACTGTAGTGAGAGTTAGGGTGGGCAAAAAAGAGAATTCAACCTAATGACCTGAGGAAGTATTTTCCAAGAGAGCAATTCACCTTAAACACAGTACAGTGTTTCTTCCTACAAATCAGTGTTATGGATGAAAAATTCAATCTTAATTTAAATCTGAGGCCTAACTCAAAAAAATTATAGTATGAGGCTAGTTAAATACAGAAGTGAGTTTGTTCCCAAGGGGCTTGAACATTCACAATAATGATAATAGCTTGTTCTTCCAGGGTTCTCTCAGTCTATGGCTGTCAGGTATCATCTGGATATGTTTGATTTAGTTAGGAACAGCATGATGGTTAGAAAAAGGGTAGAAGGAAGAGCCCAGTTAGAGAGAGACTAAGAAAATAATTTTGGCATTCATAGAAGTGGCACTCGTTCATCCTCTTTTGCTAGACTGAGCTCGTAGTACTCTTACCAGAAGGAGAAAAGAATAACCCAGCAGCCTGGTCACTGCTAAGTCAGCCATGGACCCACAAAGCTGCTGAAACTGAAGTAAAAATTAGTCCTCAAACATTAATTTTCCATTTGTGCAAGAACTCATCTGAATTGTGCAACTGTCCAAGACTTCTAGTCTGAGCTGATCTCTAAAATGAGCCTTAACTGGAAGCGCAACTTACATCAGCCTCAGAAATAATGTTGAAGGAGGAACCTGTTTTACTTCAGCCCTTCAAGCATCTCTTGTCACAGCATTTAATCCATTTCTCAGACTCTTCCTCTTCAAATATGTCTCTGTATAAGCCTCCACTTCAACATTAATCCTATCCCACATCCTAACCCCAAAATGAAAACACAAACTGCTGATATAAAGATGTATCTGTCATCAATAAAGGTGTGGATATTTCAAATATTTTTTCCCTCAACCCCTTGCTCCCTAGGCATATCCTTACGATCTAACTAAATAAAATATCACAAGGCTCTAATGTCAAGTGCCACTGTTGGCTCATAGCTTCTCACTGCTTCAGAGTAGCTTCTCCACAGACTTAAGTTATGAATAGCTGCCTGGAGTGGTCCAAATTCATTCCAGGTCAGAGAGGAGATAGAAATTAAAGAATATGGACAAGTAGGGATTTACTGTTTGATTTTTCTTTCTCTTTTTTTTTTTCTTCTTCTGTTTTCTCTTATTTTCTTCCTTTCCTTTATACAGAGCAATAGCATAAAGCAATAGCCCATGTGACTGAAATATAAATTTGACTCTAACCTAACTTAAACCCTGGATCTCGAAAGCATCATCAGATGTATACCATACTATATCAAGAAAGAAGCTCAGCATAATAAAAAGCTCGTCTTTGGCAGCCAGGAATTATCCACATTCCTCAGCCTACATTCCTCAGCCTTTGCCCAGTTCCTCAGCAATGACTAATAGATATAGATAGATATAGATATAGATGATATAGATATAGATGATATAGATATAGATGATATAGATATAGATATAGATATAGATGATATAGATANATAGATAGAAATGTATATATAAAGACTAAGTCTATGGATAGGCTTAAGGTTCAGAAAATAGAAGCTGATTAGCTAACGGGTATCTTTCTAAAGACACAAACTGTCTAAGCCAGGATCAGATTTTTAGTTTGCATCTCCTAGAGCTATTCATTTTGGAGTTGAAGGCACTTCACTTCAGGAAAAGCTGTTCTTGAATTAAAACTGTAGTTCTTGTTCAGTTAAAGGGGATGCACTTTTCTCTTCTGCCACATATCTGGGATTTCACTTTAAGATTTAATTTAGGACTAGTGCCCTATGCAATCAGAAGAAGCAGCAAGTAGACTTGAGCCACTACCCATCCTCATAAGAGATCTCCAACATTATGTATTTACTGAACTCCACCTCAGCACAGTCCCTGAACACATATTAGGGCTTAGCACTAGGCTTTTCCAACGTTCTGGTTGCCAAAATAAAGTAGACTCATCATATAAAGAGGCACCTGTCCTTAACTTCAAATGTAGTCTACTCCCACCAAAAAAAAACCAAAACTAAACAGAAAAAAAAACCATCATCTACATTTTGATTGTTTTATGCAGTAACCCTAATCTTAACCCTATTCCTGAAGTAAACTATCAAAATCCAGCCACCAAGACCTGTGCCCTAACAATGCCTAGTACTGGTCATGGCACTTAGGATTTAAGCTGATCACATTGCCCACAAGATACTAAACCATAAATGTTTTATACAAGCCATCCTGAACATGAGAAAGAAAATATTTCATGGGAGTACACACTTAAAAATTCTCTTTTTAATTTTTTTTTTGCATGTGGAAAAACTGCTAACATTGCAGTAATATGTGTCTGTGTGTGCATGTGTATATGTATATGTGTGTCTTTGTGTGTATGAAAACTGTTTTCTCTCTTAGAGGTAGCTCCCATTTTCACCGTTTCCCACTGGAAACTGTATAAACTAGAGTATTTTGAAATAATGTGCAGGCAAAATAACACCTCTGCTTGAAACCAATTTCCTATCATCTCATCATTTCTCACAGTTAGCAACAAGTGCTATACGCCTCACTCCAAATAACTGGCATTACACTCTTCCCAGCCTAAAAATACTGTGAAATATTAGATGTAAATTTGCAAAAGTGCTTAGGTGCTACATGCCAAGCAATTCCAGCTTCAGTGGGATTTCTGGGTATGCACTGACAGCATATAAACAACATAATGCAGTCCTGGGGTGAGGCTGTGCATGGAGATGTGTGTCTCAACTGCTAGAGTGAGACACCCGCCACTTCTTCCCATACCTCCATACATGCACTTGTGCTTTTATGGGGAAGAAGAAGATGTCCATGCTGGAACAAACCTCTCTGACTTGCAGCCAAGTGTGAAGCACACAAGCACTGCTGTCAGATCTATGGGGAGCTCCATGCCTTCTCCACACAGCTGCTGTGGGACTGGTGCTTACAACAACAAAGCAGGCATGGGTCTGTTTCAGAAGGAAGCCTGCGTGGTACTTTCTGGAGCTTAAGTCTGATGTATAAAAACGAGAGCATGTGAAGATTTTTGTTTATCATGTTAAAGTTACAAGCTTTACAATCTGCTTTAAGTTAATGAGTTGCTGAAAACTTTAAATCTAACATAAGAGACAAGGATTGATTATATTCAAAGGATATATTGTAAATCCAGTTTATCACATGGCTATTGCCACATAAATTATGATATATTTGTGTCTGTGTATAGACAAATATATCTGATTGGTGGCAAAACTTTTTTTATTGCCATGAATTTTGGTTCAGTTGCTTGGTTTTTACTGTTAATGAACATCAAAATATTAAATTGTTTTGCAGAGGGACTTTAATGGAAGTCAAGCAAAGTTTTTTGTTTTAATCCAAAACATACAAACAATATATGTTTTTGCATACAACTTACAGCCATGTTTTGAAAATGTAGCAAGTCAAACATGGTTTATATACTACGGCAGAAATCCAATATTCATCTGCTGTTCATATTGCAAGAAAATGAGGTCATTAAGGTCAGAAAAAACAGCTACTATAATTATAACAGCTTGATATATCATATCAAAATTTTGATCATCTCACACAAACTGTAAGAACATGCCCCAAGGATTCATTTCTATCATCCTGCTTTTTCTTGGGAAGGAGATTGCATAAGTACACTCCAGAGCACTGGCCGCTTAGAGAAGCCGTGCAAAATAATTTTACCCCAAGTTTGATAATGCTATGGCAACTAATATTAATCTAGCTGTTAAAGTCTTTATTCCTCTTTTTGTGGTGGCAGCAGTAGAGGAAGATATTTTTGACATCTGGGAATCTGCCCTGCAGGCTTCACTGTGCTGCTGTCACACATCCCCTCAGACTCCTGCTGAGGAGTGCTCAGTATCCACACCTACAGCTGGCAATGCTGGTCTGCCTTAGGAACCCAAAGGTATCCCTTCTTTAAGGGAATGGCTGCTTTGTGTTTTAACAGATGCTATGCTTCTGGTAGCGGAGAGATTAGAGGGACCATTCAACATTGAATCAGTCATGGATCCTATTGATGTCAAGATTTCTGAAGCCATCATGAACATGCAAGAAAACAGCATGCAGGTGTCAGCAAAGGTACTGTGTGAGTCGTGCCTTCTCTGTTGTTGAATGTCAAAAATGGGGGGAAAAACATCTCCACCAATTTTTCTGTCTAGACTTTAAGAAAGATTGTCCAGACCACCAAAAATTCCTTTTCAACAGCTTGTTCAACAAGCTCACCAGACTGCCTTTGAATTTCTCACCTAGTTAAACAAGCTCAAATTTTTCAAAAGGAAGTGGAAGGGAGAAAGCTACCATTTATTAAACTTCAAATTAATAGCTGTAAGAGATTTAAGGAAAATAGAGAGTGCTGAAAACCAATGGTAACTCTGTAAGCATTATCCTGCAGAGTACACTTGGTAGCTTCCACTCATGCTTCATCTGTGATTCTCCATATTAACTTCCAAACACATTTTGATTTATCTAGGTCAGACTGAAACACAATGTGTTTCAGGTGAACACACAAAATGTTCCATTTAACCTCCTTTAATAACCACTCTAGGGAAATACTACATTGGCTGGTCTCCGATTACCAGACCTCAGTCTGACAGAGTTTTGTCTGGATTCTGACACAAAGATAAACAGACCTAATGATAGCAGCTTCCTCCTTTCCATTTTTAATGCATGTGTGCATACACAGATCACCACCACCTCTGAACCCCATGTTACTAAGATCCTTATAATTCAGTAGCAGGTGCTGTGGAGCCAATAGTCAACAATTAATGGCTTTGCCTTAATATTCATGAGTGCACTGTGGCTGAAATTCTAAAATCAACAGTTTTCCAAGCCATCTGCATTAGGAGCTTCTATTTCCCATTTAACTCCCTCAGTTAGGTACTGGCCAGACTGCCATCTAAGTCAGTGGTTTTCCATTGCTTGGAAGGAAGCTGCTGCAGCTGGGAATAAAAGTGGGGACAAAAAGCAGGAGCCTGAGGTTTACATTCTTCCTGTCAACCCAAGATTAGATGCTTTTTACGGCCCCAGTGTTGCAGGTTGCTAAAAGTTTCCTTCAATATGCATTTTGCTTTCAACCTACATGACGTTCCTTGGATTTTAAAAGCAGTCTACATCCTGCAGGATGAGACTTTATTCTGGCACCAGTGATCAAGGTGTTTTAACAGCCATATTCTCTCAAATATTTTGAAGGTTAGCTTCAGCAAACTCAGCCCTTACCTCAAAAAAGAAACAAAAAATATTTTCACTTAAAACTCACCCCAGGCCCAGGTGTATTTCGTTTTCCTTTTTACTTGTTTGGTTTTCAAAGTTCTTCCATTAGCTGGAAAGCTGCATCCCCTGCCAGAGTCCAATGATGTTTTGGCATGAGCTCATGTCACTACTTGTTTGTAGCAGAGCAGACTGTTTCTCCTGTCCCTCAAAAATATTTTATTTGCTGTAAAGATTAATAGCCATTTGCAATGCAAAAGTTTTTCCTCTAAGAGAAACTTTAGACATTATTTTTTTTTAATCTTGCAGAACAGAAATTATGTCAACAAAATTTATTTCATTATATTTTCACAGATAACAGTGCTGTCTATTCTTGAGAAAACTTTGTATATTCTCTGTAGACCATTATTCTCCTGAAATGTGTTTTCCTTGATCTCCCACGTTATATCCATCATTTTTCATGTAACATGGAAATGCTTTACCCCTTAATAAAAGGCAAAGGTTTTGGGTGTAACGCTGTCCTCTTCTATGCCAGGCTGCAGACCTGCAGAGATGATATACAAGCAGACTTTGAATCTGTCCTCTGTCATCTAATTTTTCCCCCTTTTATACATATTGACTACTTAGAGCTTGGGTGAAAATGACAGATACCTCGCCAGATGTAATAGAATGCATGCAATGCAATTACAGACCTTATGTGGGAGAAAAGCCACTCTTGTCAATTATTCTGAGATGCCACTCAGAAAGCTTCAAGCAGGGTACTGAAATCATGATCTTTTCTATTTTCTCATTCTTCAGACAATTTTGCACCTTTTATTTGACTGTACCTACTGAAAAATGTGGTGACTAGGAATCATAGCTATTTTTCCACAAGTCAGTCAGTGCCTTTCTACAGTGCAAAAATGATGATGCACTAATAATGTTATGCCTGCAACACCCACATACATATAGATGGTTTTTCACAGCTGACATGCAGCCTTTTCTACCTAAAAATCTGATTGATGTCTGAGAGGAGACTCTATGCTGTATTCAGTATAATTTTCGGCCATGTTATATAATCTTGGCTTTCTTTTAAAAGGAGTGGAAAGAATGAAAACAAAAGGTTTCTTCCTCAAGAAGCTCGCACTTACTTCATCCTCTTTGTAGGTAGAAGAAGCAGACCATATTTAATCCAAAATCCAGCACTCCTGTTTCAAATAGTTATATAAAATTTCCCTATTCCAAAAGTCCAAGAAAAAGTGAATGACTTAATAATTAATCAATGCAGACAGTCAAGGCTTATTGCTTGAGTTCACTACTCGTCTTTCATTTCCTTAGAAGACACAAACGTCTGCCTTGCTTTTTTGATGGATGCACGTCAATACTGAGACAGAGAATTATAGATACCACACGTACCTCTTCTATCTTTGTCCTGCTGACCAAGGACATGCAGACTCAGACACATTCCAGTATCTCTCACTGCACAAAACAGAGCATCTCCTTTCCTAGGCCATTAACTTTTCTTCTTTGTGTGATGATTATAGTCGATTCTTCTAGCACATTGAAGTTGACATTAAACATGAGCTAGTATTATGTTAAGATCCTCCAATTCATGCTGAGGCTGCAATCTTTCTCTGTTTTCTTGATATTTCTCAGCAGTTTATATTCAGCACTGGCTGCCTAGGAAGTCTGACCACAAATCTCTAGGCTTTTTGTCTGCTCACCTGCACAACTGTCATATCCCTTAATGACAGACACACAAGTTTCTAATTTCGCCTCAGGGAAAAGTCCCATTCCTGACAGCTGTGACAGCTGGAGATGCTTGTCAAAAAAAGAGCAACGGTATAGAAAGTCACACCCCAAGGCCCAAGGCCTTTCTTCTGAAAGGATCTATGTGCTCTGAATATGCCCAAAGTTTCCCTTCTCCGAGAGAAAACAAGGACTGATGATCATCAAAACAAGTTTCCATAGATTCATCATCTAACATCTGCAGCCATTCTTACAGAGTACCTTCCACAAACCAAACCACAGAGAGTGGAAAACAATGAGCCTGGGCTGCCTGAGATGCCTCCCAAGACATCAGTACCTTTTAAGAATATGTTTTGCAGCCTGGGTCTACCCAGACTAGAGTAATGTTTCCTGAAGGTTGCCTCTGGCAGAGGTCAGGGTACAGTAGATTTACCTTGGATTTCTGCTTATAATAGCTGAGACAGGATAACCTCCTTATTGAAATCTCATTGTTAGTCTCCAGTGACACCTTTTTGGTATTTGAACAATATAGCACCAAATTCAGTGCTCAGCAACACGTTGATTATTTCTCAGGTAAAATTTTTACATTTTGTGCATTGTTTCCCAAGGTTCAGTTCATATCCAAGACAGTCATAGCATAACTTAGCATTTACCTTATTTTCATTCTCATTCTTGCTGAGGTAATTCAGGTAGTCATATTCAGAGTCATAACATATAAATGTTCATTTCAATCTTGGCCAAAACAAGCATGTTTTGAGAGCCTTCACAATTTTCCCACAAGGCTGCCAGTACCAACACCTTTGATTCCTCCTTTATGTCAAAAAGTAAATGCTACATCTGCTCCATTTTAAAAACATGAATGTTTACTACTTGATATCTGCAGAGATTGCTCATTCACAAGTGGAGGAAAACTCAAAAAGACAGCACAAAAAATGTTATAACATCCTTTTTTTTTCCAAAATGGAGAAAATTCCTAATCTGATTGTATCAGCATAATCATGTCTCCATTGCTGCTCAAAACACAACATATTGAACTATTTTCTGCCGCAGTCTGATCCTATACAGGTATGTTAGACTGCTGTAGGAGTCATTTGGCTGCCATGACCAGATTTTTCCACTTTCATACAGTCTATCCCATAAGTGAGTATCCCCTTAGTAAGTCTTAAATCTTCTTTTATCTGAGTTGATGGATGTGCCATTTTAACCTATCAATATATGTTCCTTCTCAGCAATTACTTCAGCTAAATGGATGAATGAGCTCCATGACATAGCAGACTACCTATGCATTATTTATGAGGAGGATATCTTCACAGGACTACATCCAAGGTTCTTCTTAAAATAGTCCACAGGTCTCATATTAGGGAAACCTCTTCATTTATCTGTGTTCTTTCCAGAGCTCTGTGCAGGAAAAATATAATGGCATTTCAGGTTAAAAAATCAATGGTATTCTATCTGAAGAGTCAATGGAGCAGAATCACGTAGAGACACTCAGCTGGAAACACTGAGCACTAGCACATGGCTAAATAACAGTATGACCCAAGGCTTCACAGTGAACAAACTATGTCTTCCACAAAAATTCTAAACTTCAAATTCTCCTGGGAAAAGGGCTCTTTTTTCTACAGTCTCTACATCCTCAGTCTGAAGTAGATACTTCCATTTAGTCAGCTCAAGAGATTTAACTCGTCACTGGCTCTGTTGACTTGTTCTCATGGCTTGGTTCATCTCCCTGACCATAGAGATTTGGCCCATTTGAGCTTTAACTGCAGTTCAGTGGGGAATGTGTTCGTGCTATAAAATCTTAACAGGTGTCTCAGATATCCCAGAACATCCCAAACTACTGTAGATGCTGATGAGAGAGAAACAGAAGGAAGTTTTTGATCTCCCCTATCTTAGATGTATAGCTTAAATGTATACACTTACATGATGACAACTAAATTTAACTTTCTTAATTTCAAATGGAATCTGTCCTCGAAATTCAGATTAAATGGACTTCACCAATTATATATAAAATACAAGTTTTTAAAGAGTGGGTTTATGCTACCAATTCACAGCATGTGTAATGAAACACCTGAATATTTTTCCTGAAATTGTTCAATACCTCTGAGTACCATTGTAAAGGAAGTATTTCATGTGCTTCTTCTTAGGAAGCATTTGTCAATATCAGTTATCATCTCTTATATTTTGTGTTCTGACACTTAATACCAGGATGCAAATTAAAAAATGTCTCTTTTGCACTCAAAATTCAGTTACTGAATATTGTATCCTTACTGCATTTCTGTTAGGTCATTTAAAAAGCAAGTTCTTTTTCTGTGATGTAAATATTACTGTATAGTTTCCATCTCTATTATTGTCTGACTGTATGTAAATTTGTTTGTATAAAACCACTTGCTGCAACTATTTGTATGGAGATAAATGCCACAAAGTCCCTGTTGGGTTTTTTTCAGTGCATCATAAGAAAGATAAAATATAAATTATGTAGACTTGCAGTTGCACCACATGGTCATACAAGTAGCTTAACAATCACACACTGGGACATTTAAGGAGACGTGCCCTCACTTTCCTTTCTCCTGAGAATCTAGTTGTATGTTTTGGATAATTGTCACTTGCTTTGTAGGCAAATACCCAGTTGCTTAATTGAGTAAATGGGATTTCATAGATATCTAAATAAACAATTATGTTTTCAGTGCATAGCTTATCTCAAGTCAGAAGAAACTTAAGTAAATTTTGCAAGTATAATTCATGCTCTTAACATATAGATTTCACCCCTTAAAATTGTACACTACTCTACACAATCACGTGCAAATCTTGAATATTAATCTTAGCTGAATTTTCTTCACAGAGGAAAAATAAGATTCTTGCCTGATGAAAGGTTTAGAGCTTTACAAGCTAAAATCATTTTTCTTTGTTCATTAAATTAATTTATTGTCCAATAGTCCCCAGGACTAGGGAGGCTTGAAACTCTTAAAACAGATATTCTTAGGCCAGAACAAACAGTATTCCACTCATAAATTAAAAATCCCAACGGCCATACAACAGCTGACTTGCTGGACTTTGAGCCAAAGCAGACCTGATGACTGGATATATATTTAGTATGAATCAGCTTCTTTCAGCAAATTTTGAACCATTTGGGGCCTCTAAATTAACATCAGGAAAACTAACTGAGAACCAATTTAATGTACCCTGAAAGTTGCACCATGGACTTGGGTCACTCTTCCACAGAGTGCAGTCCTTCAGGGACTGTCTTCTCCAACGTGGGTCCCTTCACAGGGTCACAAGTCCTACCAGGACCTGCTCCAGTGTGTGCTCCTCTCTCCACGGGTTTGCAGGTCCCTGCCAGGACCCTGCTCCAGTGTGTGCTCCTCTCTCCACAGGTCTGCAGATCCCTGCCAGGACCCTGCTCCAGCACAGGCCATCCCCCATAGGGTCACAGCCTCCTCTCAGGCACCCACCTGCTCTGGTGTGGGTCTCTTCCACGGGCTGAAGGTGGATCTCTGTGTCGCCATGGCCCTCCATGGGCTGCAGGGGCACAGCTGCCTCACCATGGGCTGCACCAGGGGCAGATGCTCTGGAATCTCAGCAGAATCTGGCAGGGGAATCTCAGCTCTGGAGCCTGGAGCACCTCCTGCCCATCCTCCCGCACTGACCTTGGTGTCTGCAGAGTTGTTCCTCTCACATGTTCTCACCCCACTCTGACCACAATTTCACCTGCACAATGACTTTTTTTCCTTCTTAAATACGTTATCACAGTGTCATTACTGTCATTTCTCATCAGCATTGGTTCTGCTGGACATGTGGGAAGCTGCCCGCAGCTTGTCACAGAAGCCACCCATGTAGTCCCTCCACTACCAAAGCCTGGCCACAGAAACCAACATAGCCACACAAAAAAGAGTAATTTGGTCCTACAATCAAAACACAGCATCTGCATCCTTTTCACCCCTACAAAGCTCATACAAGTCTGTGTATGGCATCAGGGTTTTGTATAATGTATCTTATGAGAAATTCTGGCATTTAATTTTTTTCTTTTGAATGGAGGCAAAATTATGAAATGGCCAAAATACAATGGTCACAAAACCAGACAGGTGATTCTAAAACTGAAAAAATCGGTATGAAAGCAAACACTAGGATTCTGCTTCATGAGAGCACTTGAAAATTTTAATTCTGTAGATATTCTACCTCTTTTCAGATGTGTGAAAATGCCCCTGGGAGATATGCTTGATATCCAGTAGTCAAAAGTATCCTCTGGTGTCCTTTAGTACACTCCAGATACACAATATTGAAACTTTTTTCCAAATGGAAGTACATGAAAAATGTCATAACCCAAACATTATTTTATATATCCAGAAAACAAACATACTAGCAGAAAATAATTATCCCTGTTGCCCACAATGGTAGTCTGCCCTACCCTTCTTCTAGGGAGGGATTGGTAGGGAATGAGAAAGTTATCCAGCTACAAGACTCTTTCATCCTTGACCTTTTCTCTAAGACTACAAATAAGATTGCAAGGTAGAAAGAGCTGTAAATAGTGATTATGGATGACCTATGATTCTGGGTAAATACCACATTTTAACAAAACTGAAAACAGTTATCAACTATGTCCTGCTACAAAGGACATCCTTTTGTGCATTTTTCTTCCTGGAAAGACAGCAATTAAGATGCTTTCCAATGTTAATTTCTCATAATAATCACCTTCTTAGATGAAGGGGGTTTTAAGGTCCCTATATGTTTCTATACCTTCACCAAGTGATTAATAATGCTAAATTATTAACCTGAGTTTTAATGCAGGCCAAGCACTCAATTCAGTAGTAAAAAATTGTCAATCAAATCTTGTTTCAAGTATACAAAAAAAAAAAAAATTAAAA
>VWZS01010176.1:30362-45560 GCA_013397075.1 Rhabdornis inornatus
GGGAATGGGGGAAGAAGTTGGGAATGGGGGAATTGGGAATGGGGGAAGGAGTAGGGTAGGGAGGAAGGAGCAGGGTAGGGAGGAAGGAGATCCCCAGCTCTCGTCCCTGCTCCCAGCTTGGGTACGGACCAGGCTGCAGTGCCAGGCTTTGTGGGGTGGGAGCACCACAGGAGCCGCTGGGGCTGTTCCCGTTTCCAGGGGGCTCATAGTGCTGAGCAGCAACACCAGCTACTACCTGAGACCCCTGGGGACCCCCGAGCCAGGTCTGCACCTCATCCACCGAGCAGAGCACCTGCCCATGCCAGGGGGCACCTGTGGGCACGGCCAGGACCTGGGCAGCACCATGGCTGGCATTGCCCAGCTCTTCCAGCCACAGCACCCACGGGTAAATCCACGCAGGGAAATCCACTCATGGAAATCCTCACAGTAAATCCACTCAGGGAAATGCTCACAGTAAATCCACTCAGGGAAATCCTCACAGTAAATCCACGCAGGGAAATCCTCACAGTAAATCCACTCAGGGAAATCCTCATGGGTAAATCCACTCAGGGAAATCCTCACGGTAAATCCACTCAGGGAAATCCTCACGGCAAATCCACTCAGGGAAATCCTCGTGGGTAAATCCTCACAGTAAATCCACTCAGGGAAATCCTCGTGAGTAAATCCACACAGGGAAATCCTCACAGGTAAACCCTCACGGGTAAACCCACTCAGGGAAATCCTCACGGCAAATCCACTCAGGGAAATCCTTGTAGGTAAATTCTCATGGGTAAATCCACTCAGGGAAATCCTCATGGTAAATCCTCATGGACAAACCCACATGAATAAATCCTCACAGGTAAATCCACATAGGTAAATCCCCATGATAAATTCTGACAGGTATATCCTGATGGGTAAATTCTCATGGGTAAATCCACATGGATAAATCCCCACAGGTAAATCCACTCGGGACCTGTGTGGGGACAGGCAGAGGGCTGGGAGGGTCTCTTGGCACTGCTGCCAGCCCCCACGTGCTGGGCAGGGCTGTGCAGGCGGGTGGGGTGGGCGGCTCTGCGTGGGTGCCTTGAGTCTGGGCAGGAGACCCCAGAGGACGCGGGCGTTGGGTCTGATGCTGCACGCTACGGTGTGGGACACGATGTGAGGTCGTTTGGAGCCACCCAAACGTTCCCTGTCACCTGGCGCCTCAGTTTCCCCTCTCAGCTGTCCCTCCTGAGCAGCTCTGGTGTCTGGAGGGTGCCCAGAGCCAAGGGCTGCCCCCCTTCGCTGAGCCCCGTGTCTGCCTGCAGGCCAGGAGAGATGCCTGGAGGACCATGAAGTACATGGAGCTCTTCATCGTTGCTGATCACACCCTGGTGAGTGCTGGGGGACAGAAAACCGGGGTCCCTCTGTGTCCCCACCCTGGATTTACCCCGTGACCCTTCCTCATCCTCATCTCTCTCCAGTACAGGAACCAGAACCTCAACCTGGGCCACACCAAGCAGCGCATCGTGGAGATCGCAAACTACGTGGACAAGGTGAGGGACCTGCAGAGCCTTGGGTGGCCCCCAGGGACTGTCCCTGTGCCACCAGGGCAAGGAATCATCAAATTATGGAATACTTAATGCAGGAAAAGGTCTTGAAGTCCTTCGAGTCCAACCATCCCCAGCACTGCCAAGGCCACCACTGCCCATGTCCCCAAGTGCCACATCCACATGGCCTTAAATCCCAAAATTTAAATGACTTTAATTCCCCATCCTTAAAGGGTCCTGCCCTGGGCACCCGGGTCAGGGCTTGGCCACCCATCAGGGAATTGGGGAATTCTCTGAGCACTGGTGGGAAGGGCTTTGTCCCCACGGGCTGAGCTCAGCAGGGAGCGTTCACTGGCCCCTGCCTGGGGGGATCAGCGCCAGCACCTTTGGCACAGAAAGGACACACGGAGGTGCTGTCACTTTGTGCCACCCTGGCTGGCTCCTGTGCCCACACCTGTGCCTGTGATGTGGGACAGGTGTGTTCTGCAGTCACACAGCCAGAGGGGACACAGCCACACCAGGCAGGGAGGGTGCCCAGGGAATTCCTGTCCCCAGTCCCCAGCTGTCCCCTCCTGCAGTTCTACAGGCTGCTGAACATCAAGGTGGCCCTGATTGGGCTGGAGGTGTGGACAGAGAGGGACCAGTGCACAGTGAGCAGTGACGCCAACGCCACGCTCTGGGCATTCCTGCAGTGGAAGAAATCGCTGAGGGCACGCAAGAAACACGACAATGCCCAGCTGCTGACGTGGGTCCTGGGCTGGGGACACGGGCTGGGGCCCCAGCAGGGGCTGGGGACACGGGCTGGGGCTGGGGACACGGGCTGGGGTCCCAGCAGGGGCTGGGGACATGGACTGGGGCTGGGGACACGGGCTGGGGCTGGGGACATAGGCTGGGGGGTCCCAGCTGGAGCTGGGGACACAGGCTGAGGCTGGGGACATGGACTGGGGTTCCAGCTGGGACTGGGGACACGGACTGGGGTCCCAGCTGGAGCTGGGGACACAGGCTGAGGCTGGGGACATGGACTGGGGTTCCAGCTGGGACTGGGGACACGGACTGGGGTCCCAGCTGGAGCTGGGGACACCAACTTGGGGTCCCAGCTGGGGCTGGCACTCCAAACCCACCCCTGGGTGCTGAACTGGCCCGTTGTCGTGCCCGGGCAGGGGGAAGACCTTCGGGGGCACCACCATCGGGATGGCTCCGCTGGAGGGGATGTGCAGCGCCGACAACTCCGGGGGGGTCAGCGTGGTAAGGGGGGCGGGGGTCCCTGTGCCACCCTGGCTGGGCTTGGGCCAGCAGCCCCCTGAGGCTGGGCTGGGGTGCAGCCTGGAGGTGAGGGACGATGCTGCAGCTCCTGACCCCTCGGCTGGGGTGAGGAGGGGCCGGGAAAGGTCTCCCAGCACAGGTCCTGCCCCACTCCCAGCTGGCAGCAGCGCTGGCATCTCCTGTGCTGCTCCTGTCCCTCGTGCTGCTCCTGCCCCTCGTGCTGCTCCTGCCCCTCCTGCTGCTCCTGCCCCTCCTGCTGCTCCTGTCCCTCGTGCTGCTCCTGTCCCTCGTGCTGCTCCTGTCCCTCGTGCTGCTCCTGTCCCTCGTGCTGCTCCTGTCCCTCGTGCTCCACAGCCCCTGCCTGCTCCCTGCTCCTGCTCTCTGGGTTTCTGCCATCATCCCTGCCCAGATAACTTCTCCTGCTCCTGATGGTGGCCCTGGGCACGATGGGGTGGTCGTGGTGGCCTTGGTGACCTTTGATCCTGGGCAGGGCGGTGGGGATCACCCAGGTTTCTGGGTTTTGGGATGTGCCCCCGGGATTTGAGCAGTTGGCTCCAGCCTAGAGCTCCCCAAGAGTCCCAGACGGGAATAGCAGGAGACCAAACCCCATTTCTGCCACGAACCTCCCTCCAACCCCTCCTCCTCCGGGGTCCAGCTGCATCCCAGGGTCCCTCTATCCCCATCCCTGCTGTGGGTGACCCTGTCCCCTGCCCATGCTGGCTGTGCTGACCTGTCCCCATCCCCTGGCCCCCCAGGACCACGCGGAGCAGCCCATCGGAGCCGCGGCCACCATGGCCCACGAGATCGGCCACAACTTCGGCATGGTGCACGACACCAAGGGCTGCTGCCGGGAGGCCACCCCGGAGCAGGGCGGCTGTGTCATGGCAGCAGCCACGGGGTGAGTGGGGCTGGCCCTGGGCGTGTCCCCAAAGCCCTGGGTGTGTCCCCAAAGCCCTGGGTGTGTCCCCAATGCCCTGGGTGTGTCCCCAGTGATCTGGGTGTGTCCCCAGTGCCCGTGTCCCCAAAGCCGCCAGCAGGCTGTGGGTGCTGTGTGCAGGTGGGGGTGGGCAGGGAATGTTGTCACCTCTGCTCTGGAGCCAGGCTGGGAGAGCTGGGAATGTTCCCCTGGAGAAGGGAAAATTCCAGGGAATGCTCAGAGTCCCTGCAGGGGCTCCAGGAGAGCTGGAGAGGGACTGGGGACAAGGCATGGAGGGACAGAACACAGGGAATGGCTTCCACTGGGAAAGGGGAGATTGGGCTGGGATCTTGGGAAGGAATTCCTGCCTGGGCTGGAATTCCCAGATTTGCTGTGGCTGTCCCTGGATCCCTGGCAGTGTCCAAGGCCGGGTTGGACATTGGGGACAGTGGGAGGTGTCCCTGCCATGGATGGAGTGGCACCATAATCCACGTGGCTGGTGCCAGTTTCCTTTCCAGAGTCCTTCTCCCTTTGGGATTTCCAGCTCCTGATGATGCACCCATCCCAGATATCCCTGCACTGAGGAAGAGCAGGGATTTCATTCCCTGTTTATTCCCTGGTATTTGAACCCACCTGCTCTTCCCATTAGGAAGCAACAGTGGGACCCCACTTGTGGTTTCAGGGCTGCCAGACCCTGGCATTGATCCCACAGGATTCCACCTGGGCAGATTGTGGTGGGGAAAAGCAATTTCTGACTGTGCTCAGCCTGTCCCTAGTGCACAGCCATGCATGTGAAAATGTGGAAATTCACAGAGGGTGCATTGGCCTGCTCAGCCTCCACGAGCTGCAGGCACTTGCAGGTCTCCCTCCAGCTCAAGACGTTTCAAAACCTCTTTTATGAAATGTCCTCTGAGTCATCTCAAGAATGAGATGTCCTGATATGAAAATATTTTTCGACTTTAAGAGGAAATGAGACTGTTTCTAAGCAGGAGGAAATGCTTCCTTCTTCTTCATAAACCACCGAAACCCCACAAAAGGGTGAAATTAGAGAAGAATCTTGCTCAGAGGTTCTGTAGAAAATGACTGTTTCTCCTGGGCTGAAATGAATGTTTCTCAGCTCCTTACACATTGTCGGCTCTATTTTATTTTTTGCTGCTCTCTGGGTGCTTTTTGGTGTTTCTTTGCCGTATTTCTTTAACAAGTGGCACAGCCATGCCAGCTGTGGGTATTTCTAGCCCAGGTGGGTGTTTGCAGTTGTGGTTCGGTGAGAACAGGAAGGGTTTGGCTGGTTAGAGCTGTGTGGGGAACAGAGGGGCCCCGCAGGTGCGGGGACCTGCCCCGTGGGTGGCTCGGGGGGGAGGTTGTGGTGCCCCAGGGCAGAGGTGACACCTGCAGCAGTGCTGGGCCAGCATCTGCGGCTTGGGGCTCGCACCAGGGGGGTTCCAGTCTCGGGAGGGGGGGTTGATGTCCCGGGGTGATGGACAGAGGCTCTGCCTGCCCCCCACCCCGTTCCTGAGGATTCTGGCTCAGAGTTGTGCCCTGGTTGCTGGTCTGGCTGTGCCAGCTGGGGTGGGAGTTGTTCCTGGGCTCACTGCACAATGGGGAATCTGCTCTTGGGAGGGTTGGTGCCCCTTTGTCCGTGTCCTAAATGCCCAGTTCTCACCGATCGCCCGCCTTCCCCCGGCCCTGCTCCCCCTTTCCCCACACAGGCACCCCTTCCCCCGCGTGTTCAGCTCCTGCAGCAAGAGGCAGCTGGAGAATTACTTCCAGAAGGGAGGGGGGATGTGCCTCTTCAACCTGCCCGACACCAAGGACCTGGTGGTGGCACGGAAATGTGGCAATGGCTTCAGGGAGGAGGGAGAAGATTGTGACTGCGGGGAGGTGGAGGTACAGAGGGGTCCTTGTGGGATTGGGGTGCAGAGGGGTTCTGCTGGGATGGGGGGACACAGTGACCCTGCTGGGATTGGGGGACAGAGTGACCCTGCTGGGATTGGGGAACACAGTGATCCTGCTGGGATTGGGGGGGACAGTGACCCTGCAGGGATTGGGGGGACAGAGTGACCCTGCTGGGATTGGGGAACACAGTGATCCTGCTGGGATTGGGGGACACAGTGACCCTGCAGGGATTGGGGGGACAGAGTGACCCTGCTGGGACTGGGGGACACAGTGATCCTGCTGGGATTGGGGTACATAGTGACCCTGCTGGGATTGGGGAACACAGTGATCCTGCTGGGATTGGGGGACACAGTGACCCTGCTGGGATTGGGGGGACAGAGTGACCCTGCTGGAATTGGGGGACACAGTGACCCTCCTGCAGCCCATCTCAGCTGAGGGAATTCCTGCACAGGGCATTTCCAAAGAAGGGCTGGCTGTCAGCACAGGGACTCCATCCCATGGGCTTTCTCCAGTCCCACCTTCCTGAATCCATTTATCCCAGTCCTGATTTGTCCTTGACTTTTCCCTTGAGTGCCCAGCTCTTCCTCATGCCCTCCGTGCCTCAGTTTCCCCCATTGCAGGATGAGAAGGGCAGTGCTGTGATGGATGGGGAAGGGACTGGGGCAGCTCTGGGGAAAGGATGGAAACTCTGGAACCCAGGGGAAAGGATGGAACTTTTGGAACCCAGGGGAAAGGATGGAACCTTTGGAACCAAGGGGAAAGGATGGAACCTTTGGAACCCAGGGGAAAGGATGGAACCTTTGGAACCCAGGGGAAAGGATGGAAACTCTGGAACCCAGGGGAAAGGATGGAACTTTTGGAACCCAGGGGAAAGGATGGAACCTTTGGAACCCAGGGGAAAGGATGGAACCTTTGGAACCCAGGGGAAAGGATGGAAACTTTGGAACCCAGGGGAAGGGAGGGAACCTTTGGAACCAAGGGGAAAGGATGGAACCATGGGAACCAAGGGGAAAGGATGGAACCATGGGAACGCAGAGGAAAGGATGGAACTTTTGGAACCCAGGGGAAGGGAGGGCACCTTTGCCCATGGAGTTGTCCTCTCCATGCAGGAATGCACCAACCCCTGCTGCAATGCTCACAACTGCACGCTCAAGGAGGGGGCCCAGTGTGCCCACGGCGACTGCTGCCACAACTGCAAGGTGAGTCCCCACCCTGCCACCCTGTGCCCACCCTGTGCCCACCCCCTGCCCATGGGATGAGGTGGACCCAGCCCTGCCATTCCCTTGGGACTCCTGTGCTTGTCCATCAGGTCCCAATCCCTGTGCCCCATGAGCAGGGTTCATGTGCAGCTTTGTGTCTGCAGGAGAATCCTGGGATGGTTTGCGTTGGGAGGGGCCCCAAATCCCACCCAGTGCCACCCCTGCCATGGCAGGGACACCTCCCACTGTCCCAGGTGATCCCAGCCCCAGTGTCCAGCCTGGCCTTGGGCACTGCCAGGGATCCAGGGGCAGCCACAGCTGCTCTGGGCACCCTGTGCCAGCCCTGCCCACCCTGCCAGGGAACAATTTCTGCCCAATGTCCCATCAATCCCTGCCCTCTGGCACTGGGAGCCATTCCCTGTGTCCTGTCCCTCCAGGCCCTTTCCCTAACTCCCTCTCCAGGAGAATTCCAGCTTTGTGGCTGAGGTCCAGCTGAGGAATGTGTCCCTGTACCCCGACAGCCCCCAGCAGGCTCACAGGGCACCTGTGAGCAGTTTACAGCTGCCAGCTGTGCCAGCTGTGCCAGCTGTGCCAGGAAGCACCGTGGGTCCCACGCTGTCCCCTGTCCCCTGCGCTGACCCTGCCCTGTCCCCTGCAGCTGAAGGTGGCAGGGACGATGTGCCGGGAGGCTGCGGGGTCCTGTGACCTGCCTGAATTCTGCACCGGGGCCTCTCCGTACTGCCCGGCCAACGTGTACCTGCTGGACGGCTCCGAGTGCGCACACGGCCACGCCTACTGCAGCACCGGCATGTGCATGACCCACCAGCAGCAGTGTGTGCAGCTCTGGGGACCAGGTCAGTGCTGTGTGACACACACCAGCAGTGTGTGTGCAGCTCTGGGGGCCAGGTCAGTGCTGTGTGACACACACCAGCAGTGTGTGCAGCTCTGGGGTCCAGGTCAGTGCTGTGTGACACACCAGCAGTGCTGCAGCTCTGGGGTCCAGGTCACCCCTGCAGTCCTGCCTGACTCCCACCCCACACAGCAGCAGTCCCTGGGGTCCCCATGGTCCTGCCCGTGGGGCTGGGAGTGCCCCTGGGTCCCTGGCAGTGCCCCAGGTTGGACACTGGGCCTTGGAACACCCTGGGATAGTGGGAGGTGTCCCTGCCATGGCAGGTATCGACCATGACACAGAGATGGGGACACTGAATGGTGATCAGAATCCAGTTTTTACTGAGCACTACATGTGCCTATATAGCATTTGCAGGAAGGCTGGTAGTATTTTACTACAATCATCTAGTTAACCACCACATAGACAAGCTTTACATTTTGTCTGGGTAAAATCTCATTTCCCACAACCCAGACTTGATTCAATGTCCTTGCAGTCAGAGCTCTGTTTGCTCTTGCCAGGGCATCCTCGTTTTCGGGCTGCATATGCTGATTAAATCTGCAGCACTGTCAGACTCATTTACCATAGCAGGGGTGGAACTGGGTGGGTTTTGAGATCTCTTCCAACCCAAACCATTCTATGAACAAAATCCTCCACAAGACTCCAGAAAAAGGGAAATTCGTCCCTCCTGTCCTCAGCCCAGCACCCACAGCAGCAGCTCCTGGGAGAGTTTTCCACAGTGTCCCAGTGTCCAGCCTGGACTTGGGCACTGCCGGGGATCCAGGGGCACCCTGTGCCAGCCCTCCATGAGCACCCAGCTGTGCTGTGGGGATCCCTGCATGCATTCCCCAGCACTTTTCCCTGTGTGCAGGAGCGTGGCCAGCACCTGATGCCTGTTTCCAGGATGTGAACATGGCTGGGAACACCTACGGCAACTGCGGCAAGGACAGCCAGGGCCGCTATGTCAAGTGTGACAAGAGGTGGGTGCGGCGCTGGCCCTGTGACCCCTCCCGCAGCCACAGCCGCCCCTGCCGAGGGACTGGGAGTGCCGCTCCTCGAGGCAGCCGTGTTTTGTACCCGAGGGAGCCACCAGGTCCCTCCTGGGCTCTGTCCCCGTTGCTCTGGGGGGTTGGACTCGGGTGATCTCGGGGTTTTCCCCAACCCAAGCGATCCTGTGATTCCATTGTCCCGCCACGAGCAGCCCCCAGCTCCTGATGGAAAATCAAAGCCAGTGCATGGAGGTTTTTTTTAGGGAGTGTGTGCTCTCTGGGATTCCCAGTGATTCCAGGGATGTTGGAGCCTCTCCCTCCCCCTGGCTGTTCCCTCCACCATTTCTGTGCTGTCCATTTAACCTGCTGAGCCTCTCCAGCACTGCCATAAATCCAGTGGGAATGATCCCAGGAGTGTGGGATGGTGGGGCTGGGATGGTGAGGGCTCCCAGCTCCCCTCGGCTGTGCCCGCCCCAGGGATGCCATGTGTGGGAAGATCCAGTGCCAGAGCTCTGCCAAGAAGCCGCAGGGGACCAACACGGTGTCCATCGACACCACAATCCGCTTCAAGGGCCGCGAGGTCAAGTGCAGGGGCACCTTCGTCTACAGCGCCAAGGACGACCAGGAGGACCTGTCTGACCCCGGGCTGGTCCTGACGGGCACCAAGTGTGGGGATGGGATGGTGAGTGTCCCTTCCTGAGTGCCCCTCCCTTCCTGGGTGAGTGTCCCTTCCTGAGTGCCCCTCCCTTCCTGGGTGAGTGTCCCTTCCTGAGTGCCCCTCCCTTCCTGGGTCAGTGTCCCTTCATGGGTGACTGTCCCTTCAGGGGGTCAGTGTCCCTTCCCTGGGTCAGTGTCCCTCCCTGGGTGAGTGTCCCTCCCCTCCTGAGTGAGTGTCCCTCCCTCCCTGGGTGAGTGTCCCTCCCTGGGGTCAGTGTCCCTCCCTGGGTGAGTGTCCCTCCCTGGGTCAGTGTCCCTCCCTGGGGTCATTGTCCCTCCCTGGTTCAGTGTCCCTCCCTGGGGTCATTGTCCCTCCCTGGTTCAGTGTCCCTCCCTGGGGTCAGTGTCCCTCCCTGGGTGGGCTGTCCTGCAGGTCACCAGCTCAGGGCTCTGACCCAGCCCCAGGGTGCACTGGGCTCTTCTGGTCACAGCCAGGCTCTGGGACGTGGTTCCTTCCACACCTGCAGGCTCGGTGACACCTCACCTGCTGTCACCAGGTGTTTGCAGGCCACCAGGTTCTTCTCACCTGGGCATTTGTGGGCATTGACAAATACTCAAAACGTTTAAGCCACCAAATTGTTCTCTCTGCACTCCAAGCTTCTTCACAAATCAGTTCAGAGTGGAGCAACCCCAGTGGGAATTGCCCCAGGACTGGATGGATGATGGATGGATGGATGATGGATGGGTGATGGATGGATGATGGATGATGGATGATGGATGATGGATGGATGGATGATGGATGGATGATGGATGATGGATGGGTGATGGATGATGGACGGATGATGGACGGATGATGGATGGATGATGGATGATGGATGGATGATGGATGATGGATGGATGATGGATGGATGGATGATGGATGGATGATGGATGATGGATGGATGATGGATGATGGATGATGGATGGATGATGGATGGATGATGGATGATGGATGGATGATGGATGAATGATGGATGATGGATGATGGATGATGGATTGATGGATGGATGATGGATGGATGATGGATGGATGATGGATGGATGATGGATGGATGATGGATGATGGATGGATGGATGGATGGATGGATGGATGGATGGATGGATGGATGGAAACAATCCCTCCTATGAAGGGATTGTTTCCCAGAGGAAACTGGAGATCTCTGCCAGGAACCAACGTGACAAATCCAGGGCTAACTGGGCATTGGGCTCTGCAGCCCCTGTGTCTCCAAGGCCTTTAGAGGGGCCAGTTGAGCTGAGAGAGGGCAGAGGCTGCTGGAGGACACGGAAGGAGGGATGTGCTCCAGGGAGAGCTGCCTGTGCAGACACACCTTTCCCTGCTCGGCATTTGAACAGTGAAATTTTCATTGGGAAGGCCAAACTGGTGACATTTTCCTGAGGAAATACGGCCAGTTGTGAAACCCAGCATTGTTTATTTTGGCCAGTGCCTGGGTTTTAGGGCCAGGTAGGAAATGGTTTTACAGGAGCTGGCAGGTGGGCTGTGTGTGGAGGGGACGGGAGTGGTGGCTGGGGTCCTGGATAGCGAATGGGAGTGAAATCCATGGATTGGAACAATGGATTTCACCACCCTGCACCTTCCATCAGTCAGATCCTTTGGAGAACCCCCACAGTGCCACCAGTCCCCTGTCCTGGCTCCTTCTCTGACTTACCTGAGCCCTCGTGTCCCTCCCAGGTGTGCAAGGACCGCCGGTGCCAGAACGTGTCGCTGTTCGAGCTGGAGAAGTGCGTGTCCCGCTGCCACGGCCACGGGGTGAGCCCTTCCCAGCAATTCCTGCTGGGAGCTGCAGGGCTCTGAGCCCATCCAAATCTCCCAGGGATGGGCCCTGTGACCCAGGGGATTTCTGCCTTTCACACCTGTCCCGTGTGTCGGCTCCAGGTGGGGCTGGGCTGGGGTTTGGCTCACCCGTGGCCCAGTGAGATTGGTGGTGGCGTGAGGAGCATCTGCAGAACTTGGAGCAGGGTCTGATCTGAGCTGGAGAGTGTTTGGGACTCAGAGCAGGTGCCTGGTCCCCCTGAGAGCAAAACAAGAGCTGGAAGGAGAACTGGGACAGCAGAGAGGCAGGGAAATGCTTCAGGGATGGGAGGAGACACCGTTCTCCAAAGCTGAAAGGTTCCAGAGGCTTGAGCTCAGTGGAGAGCAGCGATTTGTCAGATGAGGCAACAGAAATGCTGTGAGAATTCCTGCTGGGTTATGGCAGGGATGTGGCACATAAAACATCCGAGGTACCCTTTTGTGCCAGTAAAACATCCACAGCTGCCCTTTTGTTCTGCCCAGCGTGGTTAAGGCTCTCAGAGCTGGAGCTGGTCAGCCTGGAGAAGAGAAGGGTCTGGGGAGAACTTCTGGCACCTTCCAGCACTAAAAGCGGCTCATAAAAAAGAGAGAGAGTGACTTTTGACATGTGCAGGGAGTGACAGGATCAGGGGGAATGGCTTCAAGCTGAAAGAAGATATGTAGATGGGATATTGATGGGATTTTGGGCAGGAATTGTTCCCTGGCAGGGTGGGCAGGGCTGGCACAGGGTGCCCAGAGCAGCTGTGGCTGCCCCTGGATCCCTGGCAGTGCCCAAGGCCAGGCTGGACACTGGGGTTGGGATCACCTGGGACAGTGGGAGGTGTCCCTGCCATGGCAGGGGTGGCTCTGGGTGGGATTTGGGGTTCCTCCCAACCCAAACCATCCCAGGATTCTGTGATGTCCATTGTCAGGGGTGAAGCTTCTTCAGCCCAGATTGTGTCACCATCTGTCCATCCCTGCCCCACCAACCATCACCTCCACACATCCCTGGTGGTGTCCAACCCTCTCCTCTGTCCCCAGGTCTGCAACAGCAACAAGAATTGTCACTGTGACCCCGGCTGGGCCCCCCCGTTCTGTGAGAAGCCAGGCCTGGGGGGCAGCGTGGACAGTGGCCCCGTGCAGAGCCACAGTGAGTCACAGCCTGTGCCCAGTGCCCAGAGGGGCTGCAGTGGTGCCAGGCAGGGCTGGGTGCTCTCAGAGGCTGCAGTGGTGCCAGGCAGGGCTGGGTGCTCTCAGAGGGGCTGCAGTGGTGCCAGGCAGGGCTGGGTGCTCTCAGAGGGGCTGCAGTGGTGCCAGGCAGGGCTGGGTGCTCTCAGAGGGGCTGCAGTGGTGCCAGGCAGGGCTGGGTGCTCTCAGAGGCTGCAGTGGTGCCAGGGAGGGCTGGGTGCTCTCAGAGGGGCTGCAGTGGTGCCAGGCAGGGCTGGGTGCTCTCAGAGGGGCTGCAGTGGTGCCAGGCAGGGCTGGGTGCTCTCAGAGGGGCTGCAGTGGTGCCAGGCAGGGCTGGGTGCTCTCAGAGGGGCTGCAGTGGTGCCAGGCAGGGCTGGGTGCTCTCAGAGGGGCTGCAGTGGTGCCAGGCAGGGCTGGGTGCTCTCAGAGGGGCTGCAGTGGTGCCAGGCAGGGCTGGGTGCTCTCAGAGGGGCTGCAGTGGTGCCAGGCAGGGCTGGGTGCTCTCAGAGGGGCTGCAGTGGTGCCAGGCAGGGCTGGGTGCTCTCAGAGGGGCTGCAGTGGTGCCAGGCAGGGCTGGGTGCTCTCAGAGGGGCTGCAGTGGTGCCAGGCAGGGCTGGGTGCTCTCAGAGGGGCTGCAGTGGTGCCAGGCAGGGCTGGGTGCTCTCAGAGGGTGCAGTGGTGCCAGGCAGGGCTGGGTGCTCTCAGAGGGGTTGCAGTGGTGCCAGGCAGGGCTGGGTGCTCTCAGAGGGGCTGCAGTGGTGCCAGGCAGGGCTGGGTGCTCTCAGAGGGGCTGCAGTGGTGCCAGGCAGGGCTGGGTGCTCTCAGAGGGGCTGCAGTGGTGCCAGGCAGGGCTGGGTGCCCCAGGGGCTGCAGTGGTGCCAGGCGGGGCTGGGTGCTCTCAGAGGGGTTGGGTGGCACCTGTCCAGGCAGCCCCACAGCTGTGCCCAGCTCTGGCTCTTGGTGGCCACCCATTGTCACCAGAGGCCACTGAAGGCCTGTCCCCTTCCTGGAGGCGTGGCCAGCAGGGGTGGCTCCAGCTCGGGTGGCCAGGAATGGGCAGATGGTGTCACCACTTCCACAGTGAGGCTGGTGGCTGCTCCAGCCCCTCACTGGTCCCTGTGCTCGCCCTGCCAGACCACGAGTCCATCCTCATCGCCCTGGTTGTCATCTCCCTGTTCCTGCTGCCCGCCCTGGTGCTGGCCATCTACTACTGGTACCACCAGGAGAACTCCCTGCTCAACAGGTGGATCCAGGAGATGAGGCACAGGAGCCACGGGGGCTGCAGGTGTGTGGGACACCCCAAAATCCCCCTGTGCCGAGCACCCCCTGGGATCTGGGAATGTCTCACCCAGTGGGATCTGGGACTGTCTCACCCCCTGGGATCTGGGAATGTCTCACCCAGTGGGATCTGGGACTGTCTCACCCCCTGGAATCTGGGACTGTCTCACCCACTGGGATCTGGGAATGTCTCACCCCCTGGGAACTGGGACTGTTTCACCCCCTGGCATCAGGGATTGTCTCTCCAGCCTGGCAGTGGGGTGTGGGGAGCTGGTGCTGCACAGACCCTGGTGTGAGTCTGGACAGCTCTGTCCTGGGAATCCAAGGCTCAGTTCCCTGGGCCCAGGACACAAATGGTCCCCTGGGACAGGACAGTCCCAGGGAGTGGTGGAGGTGGCCTGGTATGAAGGAGAATTTGCATTCCTTCCAGGCTGCCCATGACACACTGACCACCCCTGTGACACACTGACTGTCCCTGTGACACACTGACCATCCCTGTCACACACTGACCGTCCCTGTCACACACACTGACCATCCCTGTCACACACTGACCGTCCCTGTCACACACACTGACCATCCCTGTCACACACTGACCGTCCCTGTCACACACACTGACCATCCCTGTCACACACTGACCGTCCCTGTCACACACACTGACCATCCCTGTCACACACTGACCGTCCCTGTCACACACACTGACCATCCCTGTCACACACTGACCGTCCCTGTCACACACACTGACCATCCCTGTCACACACTGACCGTCCCTGTCACACACACTGACCATCCCTGTCACACACTGACCGTCCCTGTCACACACACTGACCATCCCTGTCACACACTGACCGTCCCTGTCACACACACTGACCATCCCTGTCACACACTGACCGTCCCTGTCACACACACTGACCATCCCTGTCACACACTGACCGTCCCTGTCACACACACTGACCATCCCTGTCACACACTGACCGTCCCTGTCACACACACTGACCATCCCTGTCACACACTGACCGTCCCTGTCACACACACTGACCATCCCTGTCACACACTGACCGTCCCTGTCACACACACTGACCATCCCTGTCACACACTGACCGTCCCTGTCACACACACTGACCATCCCTGTCACACACTGACCGTCCCTGTCACACACACTGACCATCCCTGTCACACACTGACCGTCCCTGTCACACACACTGACCATCCCTGTCACACACTGACCGTCCCTGTCACACACACTGACCATCCCTGTCACACACTGACCGTCCCTGTCACACACACTGACCATCCCTGTCACACACTGACCGTCCCTGTCACACACACTGACCATCCCTGCTCCCCAGCACTCAGGGCTGGCTGTTAATGAGCTGTTAATTGAGACAGGAGTTTTTCAGGCAGCTGATGTTCACCTGGTTGCTTTATTTTGCCGGGTCCCTCATCCCCAGCAGGAGCAAATCCATCGGTCGGAAGTCGAGCAGTGCCCATCCCAAAGCTGCTTTCACCCTGAGGAACATTTCAGCCTCCAGCCACCCTGCCAAGGTCAGTGACAGCTCAGTGACCTGAGGTCAATGATAACTCACCAAGGCAG
>VWZS01010177.1:6944-57994 GCA_013397075.1 Rhabdornis inornatus
GGGAGCAGCGGAGGGGGGCGGAAAGCAGCGCCGCGTTTGCGCGTAGCTGAGGGGGTAATTGGGAAATAAGGGCTTGGTGTGCGTTTGGGTTGGTGGTGTGGTTTGAGGTTTGGGGGGGCTGGGGATGCCTCAGTGCGTGCTCGGTGTCGCTTGCGCGGGGCAGCGCGACCGCCCGCCGTGCGGGTCGGGCCCGGCGCGGAGCGCAGCAGTGCGGCCCCCACCCGGCGTCGCGCAGGTTCGGAGGCAAGCGCCTGCCCCGGCCCGCCTTCTCCCGGTTCGGCCTTATATTTAATACATGCCCCTTCATCTATAATTCAGGCTGCTCTGACTCCAGCCCTGTCTCGGCTCCCATTTACGCCTGCACACCTTTCTCCTTCCCTTTCCCGAAGGGTCAGCCGAGACACTCGCCAAGGGAGGGAGAGAGCTACTCTGCTGGTTTGGGTTTTGTCTGCTTAAACATTGAACTGGAAAAGATTCCTCCTCTCTGTGGTTTGATAAATAATAAAACTGATCGTTTCGCCTTCCCCCTAAATGACACAGGTAAATTATCCAGCTAGCCACAAATAAGTATCACATGCCTGGAAGACGCTGTAATAAAATGCCAATGTATTATGATATGAGTGACCTCAAAAGTGTGACAAGAAGATGATTATAGTGCATTATCTATAGTGCATTATATGTAGTGCCTTTTTCAACGTTTTCTGAAGCATGAATGAACCTTTATTTGACTGTGCTTTTTTGCTAGCTTTTCTCAGCTTGAACTTAACAGGCTGTATGATAGAACCTATCCAATTTAGTATGCCTAGGTACGTGGCCACGCTGGCTGCTGCTTCCTGTTAAGCCTTTCAAATATATATGCATAGAAAAAAAACAAAAGATAACATCAGCATTTGACTTTTTCTGTATGTGGTACTATCTCATTTGAACGTTTTCAGTGTATAGCATTGGTGAGCTAAAGACTGGAGTCCTGCCTTGAAGATTGTACATTTTCAGATGCAGGCTCTAAGACTCCCATATGTGTATGCACGTAGGATGCACTATTAACAAATGGTTGAAGCTGCTTGTACCTCTCAGAGGTCAGTAATTTGCATGGCTTGGAATTGTGTGTTACATACTGATAAATGTACATATCCTTGCAAGTCGTCTGGATGCAGACACCATGTGAGCATTGCACATCCTGTAATCCCATGATGCGTAAAGATTAAACACTCTCAGTTTTGCTGTGCTTTGTAGTTGTGTCCAAAATACTCTTGTTACAGATAGACACAGAATAAAAAACTGATCCCGGTTTTGATGACATCAAGTAATGTTAGAAAACAGAACTAGATCTAATAATAGTTTAAGAAAAAATGTTCATTATGTAATACAAGAAGGATGGCTAGAGCCCCAGCACTGAAAGTCAAGCAAGTGACATGAAGCAGCAACCTTACTGCCAAACCACTTAGAAAAAGAATTTTGTGAATGAATTAAGTATGCAGTTCTTTTGTCTTTTAAAATACAAAGCAGAACAGCCATTAATAAAGGAGATAATTAGAACTGCTAGCATTCTCTGTAATGCAGTCTGCTTCTGAAATACGGCATGTTTATGTATGCATTAATAATACACACATTTTTCCTGACACTACTCATATCACAGCAGTATGGCATCGCAGACGTTTTATAGCCTCCTTCTAGTAATATCACAGGCATATAACATTCTTATTCTAATCACACCATAGTCATTTCAATGTCACATTGTAGTCACATCACATAGCCTGGTAATAATTATTTAACTTTATTGCTAAGCTGAATAGTTTTCTGTTTGCTCAGGGATGACTTAAACCTGTAGTCAGAACCGATTAGCACATGCTCATAAATGAGCTCTTCTCATGTACACAGGGTTAGACTCATGAAAAGTTAAGAAGAGAAAAAAAAAATCAGGGAACTAGTGTGTGTTGGACTTAAACCCAGTGCAATCACAAGTCACAATAATAGCACATTTTTACTGTTTTCAGAAGTAATTTTAGAAAGCCAACAATGTTTACATGTAGATCTGTCATGTTAATGTTTACGTGCTTGCTTTAAAACACTCTAGTTCTTTAACTAATCATACATTATTAACCTCATGGAAGAGGCATGTCTTCAGACTGTTTTATTTGCACACCAGATTGTAAAATTGAGGCCCAGAGTACCAAAGGGGTTAGAACTGTCATAACTGCTTCTAATAATGGTAGAAAAAGAACAGAAACAGCTGAATTCCTGAGCAGGAGCTGGAATCACCCAGTGCAGCATTAACGCTACCCCTGCCATGTGAGGAACTGCTCTGAGACATGTCCTGTGCTCACTTGAGTAGCCATGTTTATCCTGTGGTAGATGTTTATTCCATTGTTCTTATATTTGAGAAAACTGCAGTGTTCGATGTCACATTCCCCTCAAAAGCAGCTGTGGTGCCATTATTTGTACTGCTACTTAATAGTTGCCTTTCTTTTATGTCATGGGTTAGCCTTTTGTCTATATATAGGAACACCGTATTCATAATCACATCACAACCTATTAAAATGACTTCTGTATTATAACTTACTAACTATTCATCCACATCATTGCTTGTTATCTTCGCCTCCATATTATTATGTATCAAATTCTTTTCCATATCATATTTGACTCAAATTCTAGCATGCTAGAAACCGACTCCAATTATTCTGTACTAGCTATAGTCAAATTGCACTAAATGGAATTGCTTACATTGTATCACAGGGGCTACAGGCTCACACAATGCATTATACATGAAACTGATTCACATTATGCTTAGCTAACTAAAGACTTTAATCTTGAAGTGTTGAGCATAAAATGCTATCATTCTTCACTGAACTGGCTCTGGTCACTTGATCATTTTGTACCTGGGATTGCCTCTTCCAGGCTGTTATTATTAAAGCAAAATGGCTTTTCCTCTCCTGCAGTTCTGCCACTTTCTGTGGAGAGCTGATTCATATGCTAATGAATGAGCTTTCTTATTTCATGGCAGAGCACTGCAACACTAGAACCTGACCTATGCTGCACCTATAGGATGTCCCCTTCAGTGCAGCATAGTGAAAAAAATGCATTATAAAAATCCACTTGTGTGTTCAGATAGCAGGTTATGTGCTAACTATTGAGCAAGCCTTAATGTTATCCCCAGAGGTCTTGTTTCTGTATGTTGCTTAAGTCATTAGGAAATACATCCTTGGTCCCATCTGCAGTAGGAAGTATTCAAGGCCATGTTGCCAGTTCTGCTGAGGTCTCTCAGGGTGTTTCTGGTGTGGTTGTCCCTGGAAGGAGAAGAGATTAGCAGTTCAGTGTGGCAGGTAAAGAAGTGAAGACTCCTTGTTACAGTTTTTAATCCATGAAGGAGTCCACCTCTGCAGGGAAGACATTCGCTCTGCTCTAACTGGCATTGGCATTGCTCTATCCCTGATTTCAGCTTCTGCCACAATTCAGTCTCACAGGAACCTCAGGAAACCCACTTCTTATAAGAAGCATTGGACCAAAAAGTGATGCCTATTATCTGCTGCACTCCTGACCCCCAAAACTTCAGGGCGTCTGTGAATATGAGAGAGGAGTGCCACAGAGTCAGCAGCAGCATATGGAGAGGATTGTGGAGCCCATGTTTTCTTCATATCCTTACAAGCATGTTTCTCCTTGCAAGCATGATGCTTTAGTGCAGTCTTTGTACACGTAATGGCTTGTAATTCAGGAGCTTGCTTCAGAGTTACCTCGTCTTCTTGGGTAGAAGGATTGGACCTGTAGTCTTCATTTACATGAATGAAGTCAATAAAAGTGTTTTGGGTAATGTAAAGCATGCGTAACTATAGCATTTGAAAAAGCCAGGTAATTGAATAATAAATTCTATTTATTTAATAAACTCATTTTTGCAATTTCAAAATGTATTTAATTTTTTTTCAGTATGGTTGTGAGAGCCCTAGGAAAGGAAAAACGCTTAAGTGAGCAGTTCAGGACTATATAATAATCTGTACTCTTAAATAAACAGTAGTAGCTAAGTCAGTTAATGATTAATAATTTAAGCCAATTGAGCTGCTGAGATGGGGCAAGAGTTGCAGAATTGGGACCTTTTAATGTGTCTTTCTTCAGGAAAATAAACTCAGTCCCTGGATAATCAAATCACAAAAGGGGCAGGTGATGACCTTCATTCTATTTGAATGGCAGAACTAAATTTAAGTGAATTTGCCTTTTTTTTTGACTGACAAAGATTGCAAATGTCAGTTCATGGCTCTGAAGGGTCTAGAAGTGCACAAGCTGAAAGCTGGCATTTTGCAGTGCCAGTGTTTAATCCCTGTCACTGTACAATGCAACAAGGTGCCCAACTCCCATTAATTACTGCTGTTTATTTAAAAGTACAGATTAATAGGAAAGCTTGAATTGTTTGCTTGAAAGTGTGTGTGGGGCTTTTTCATCCCTCACAGGGCTTTAGTGTCTATTTGCTATAATACTAAAAATCCATTTGTATATAACTAAAAGAGAGTAATAAATGCTGTTTAAAATGCAATTATTGGACCACTTAGATGCAATTTCATGTGACACGAAAAGAAAAAGCTTAAATCTTTGCTACACTCATGTCATCTTTTATGAAGGAAGTACGTGATCAGTACGTGGAAGCAGATTCCAACCAGTGTTCTTCTGTGTAAGGCAAAATATTCCAGAACCTGGAAAAATATTCCAGAACCTGCAAGTAACCTGATGTCTTATTGATGCTTTATTGTTTAAAAGGAGTAGAAGAAAAAAGAAAGGAAGGCTTTCAGGCAAAAAAAAATGTTCGATGAAAGCTTTACTGAAGCATTTTCATTTCCATCAAAACACTAATGTAGATCTAATAGATGGATTATGCTGATGCAATGTTGACAGGATCAGAATGAGACCCAAAACATGGAATGAGACCTCCTTCAGGCATTATCAGGGTTTACCAAAACAGGCATTTACTTTGTTTTTCTGCTTTCAACTTATGACCTGCTCCTTGCTTGCGCAGAAAACAGAAAATGCTCAATTTAAATCAGTATATATACTCACACTAACTTGCATTAGTGAGATTGACATCTTTACACCCAGATTTGAACCTAAATATCTTCTTTTTTCAGTCCTACTCTTCTGTCATTAATGCCTCACCATTTACAAAAGATTACTAGGGCAGTAAACCTTGATTAAACCTTATGTCCTCTGGGAAATAAAAACAAAACTTGTTTGATATAGACATAGCTTTATTCTTTAAATTACAAAGGCAGGCAGACAGATGACTAATTTCTGTTTAAAAGTATCATGTTGTTATGATAACTTCTTATTTCTAACACTTCTGCATTTCTTAACATTCCAGTTAAACCAAGGCTTCTATGGTTTTGAGGTATTATCTCTTGAGAATTGTATGTTTAGAGTCCTGGTGGTAGAGCTGCACCGTTCCATTGAGCAGATGATGTCCATCTATTTGCCATGCATATGCACTGAAGTGCACAGATTCCTGTACTGCATCCCTTTTCTGTGCCCCAGTGGCATGGCTGTGATTTTAAAAGACCCTTTGTTCTTCTGGGCTCAAAAGCTGTAAAAGAGAAGGTGTGTGCCCTCCTCCATGGGCAGCAGTACCCTGACTCTGTACATGCCACCGTGTTCTGGGGAAGCGCTTTGATGTAATTTTGGCTTTCTGGAGGCCAGTTCCTCTCTGAGCTCCTCTTTATATGGAAGCCAGAATTCTGCAGAGTGCTCATGCAGAGCTGAGCCTGAAAGGATTGATCCAAATGAAATTACTCTCGGAAAAACAATGGGGCAAAATTACAGGTCTATGTTTGGTATGTATTCAGAGAATAGGAAATGTCACCAAATGTCTTTGCTGTCATTTACATTCTGTTCAATATCCTAAAAGTATTTAGATTCTAGGCAAGAGAAAAAATCTACATGACCACAATATGACTTCTCCATAGATTTTCACTGTCCCATTTAGTGACTTTAATGTCCAGGTTTCTTAATGGGCAGAAGTTACTCAAAGTCTTGAAGTAAATAATGTGTTATCATGTAAATAAAAATGTAAGTAAAGTTAAAATATACAGGCAGTATTTTCCCTTTATGGAAACTTACTGGACATTCTTAGAAAATAGTTTAGAGGGAGAATAAATCGGAGTTTTATGGGTTTTCCTCCTTTATTACTAATAAATCACTGCTTCTGCCTCCCATGTTGACAAGCAGCAGATGTTTCAACACAAACTCCATCAAAGTTAGTCATTTTGTCCTCTCTTATCAATGTTTCTGTTGCTCTGAGGACGACATGCATCAGGAAATAAGTAAGCACCTATCTATAGGGGCATCACTCAGTCATGCTTAGACAATTATCACTGCAAAACACACTTCAGACTGATCAATAATTGCTTTCCTTGTCAGATTTCTGGATGCCACAAGCAGCACCAAGGGAAGGGATCAGACCAGTGCAAAGCCTTGTCTAGACAGGTAGATTAGATTGCTTTTAGTCCTAGCAGAGGCAGGAGGATGTCTCAGTGGTCTACAGCAAAGCCTAACAAGGCACCCATCACCCTTTTTCCTGCAATGGGCTTGGGCAGACTCAGGTTGTGTGAGCAAGAAAAATCTCCCCTCCAAGGGAAGACACCTTATAATCTGAAAAATGCAATGTTAGGAATAGCTTGGAAGTGCCACAGTTTTTTCCCTGTCAAAGTTTGTTCTGACATAGGCCAGAAAGTTGTTATTTTCAGATGGATTTACAGGGATCAGTTTTTAGATTCCCTTTCATATCTCCGTCTTTCCCCTTTATCTTTTTAAAGCTTGGATAGACTGAAGGCCTTCTGTCTGATTCACTTATATCTGTGCTTGCAAACCTCAGGCCTGTGAGGAGGAAAGGATACTTATTTTCAAGATAGAATATTTTGAAAAACAGTAACTCGAGTTTATTCAGTCTTCTTTAGACATTCTTCTTCTCTACAGAATATATCTATATAACTATTTGTCACTGAAGACAGTAAATCTGGGCAATAGAAAAAGAAACCTACAGATTTTCTTGGACTGAAATCTTAGGTAAAATGCACCTAAATGCTAGAGGAAAAACACATGAAGGTGCAATACAAAATTGATATGTTTATCTCATTTCTGTAATTGTGAGGTCTTTTACTTTAAGGCGTAACAGACTATGTCAGTCATTGTAAAACCGGATCCAGCCTCCATATCTATACCAGTGAGGAGTAGTAATTATAAAGCCTTTTTCTCCCCCACTGCTTCAGTGCTGTCAGTCCCACAAAACTCCTGTGCAATTCAGTAAACTTGATACACTGAACAATAGTCATTTCAAGAAGTTGTGCTTCAGCTGCTGCTTGGTTTACATTCCTGTTCAGCTGATTCTTCACTGAGGAATGTAGGGAGTCTTACTGAAATATCAGTATTTGTTCTAACAGCATGAGTGCCAGATCACTTCAGGATACACAGTGAGACAGCCAGTATTCAGCACAGTAATACACTTTTCATTACTGACAGAAATAATTTTAAAAAATCTAAAAGCTATTAAATTCTTATTAACATGATTGAATTTAAGTGAACAAAGAGACTGTCTGCTAGCCCTAAAGATGCACACATTGTAGAGATGGTATAGCAAGAATCTTTCTCTGTACACACACATACACTTGTACTACAAGACAACCAGCAGAATTGTGAGCTTTTAATTTTTTTCCCCATTAAGTATTTGATCTTGGATCTAAGACTTTGAACGCGAGTGAAAATCTCCATTCCACTGACAAAAGTGTTTTTGTCATTCCCCTTTGGTCTGTGGTAGCTCAGTGCCCTACACTTTCTCAATAGAACAACAATGCAGGTATTCCTCAGCCAACCCATCTGTTGCTTTGAAACATTTAATGTAAAATACTGTAAGACAAGGGCTTTTGCCAAAGCTTGGATTCTTTGGCAGTGACACATCTATGGCTAACGAGTAATCTTTCTGTCTTATTTTTTATTTATTAGTAGATATAAGCTTTCAATCAGCCTACAAAAGTTGAGCATAACTGGTTCTCTTGCAGAAGTTCGTATGTTTCAGTTTTCCCAAAAGTGGAAAATAAAAAAATTGGCCATGAAGCAGAATTGTGCTGTGCCTGAGCATGGGCTTTAACGCATAAGAAACTCATTTCAAGATCAGGACCTACATGATTTAACAATTTTAAGAGGAGGTAATATTGAAAATACAGCTCCTCCCCACTAAATACAGAGAGGAGGCTCAATTTCATCATTCTTTCTTTAATTGCATTCTTTCAGTTAGCATTACAAATTATTATGTCAGTGCTCCCACTTAGCCTAAGGGAGCTCCAATGTAAAGTGTGTGGTCACAAATTCTGTTCTTATTAACACTGATACTGCTTGTGCTGATGTGCAGTAGATTTTGCATAATATTGGAAAACGGCTAAGAAGCTATATGGTTAAAAAAATCCCAAAGCCCCCAAAAAAAGTCTAAAAATATCTTTGTCGTCTCAAGTAAGCTAAGGACACTACTTAGGCATCTACTTTGCAATGCAATCCTAAAAGTCTTACCTTGAATGTCATCTAACTGAAGGAAGTTTGTCCACAGCTTGCTTCAATTTGAATAGTTCTGAGAAGCTGCAGTTGAGATTTTATGGCTGTTCAAAAATCTTTTAATCTCGCCCTATCTATGCAATGCACACCTCAAGCCATTTCAGGATCTACAAATAAGATCCTTTTCCTCTTTTCACTGGATAAAACAATGCATGCCTACAGAATCAAGTTTTGTGTAAAATATAGTGCATTTTGTTTTACTCTATTTTTAACCATGCAATCTGTGTTTAAATGATTTTTGTATTCCTCTAGCCCAGCACACGCTTACTTGATTTTTGTCTTTATAGATTCAAAATCACAACTCCTAACTTCTGGAAGAACATCTTAGCCATGCCTCCTGATGATGCTTTTCACTTTGATAATATGATTAAGTCCTGCTGTGGGAGGTTGTATATATTTGTGTGTGTCTGTGTGTCTGTGTGTCTGTGTCTATGTCTGTGTGCTGATTCCCAAGCATAGTGGACAAGACTGATGTGTCAGTCGTGGCTTGCTTTCTTTATTCCATGAGCTGCGTCCATCCCTTGCATGAAACTGATACTCAAGAAAATCCTTCATAGTGTGAGTAAGCCTGACCCTCCCCAAGTGATCAATGAGTTGCAGGTGGTGCACAGAAGGGTGGTGAGTGCTTGAGTCACACAGGACAAAGAAAAAAAAAGTCTCTCAGCTCCTCTGCTTCCTCAGAGAACTATCATGAATTCTAGCCTGTGATTTAAGTGTTCTTGGTGACTTGTTTTCCACTTCTAAGTGGTCTATAGCAGGTAGTTCAAAAGAATTCCAAATAACAGTTGCTTTCAGTTGCCTAAACAGGGCTCTCTCCTTCTTTGACAGAATCCGCCAGGAGGAGAAAATTGAGAAGTTATGTGTATGAGTAGTTGCTCTCCATGTGCCCATGGATAGATCACCATGCTAGTCAAAGTTCCTTCTTCTCTGACTGGTTTAAAGGAAAGAGTGGTCTCTCTTTCATTTCTGAAAGATAGTACTCTGTAATTCTGCACTCTTCCTGTGTTCTAGAGGGAACCAAGGTACTCCTGTGAGTGATATGCAATTTGAACATGAACATTTCAACTAATAAATGGCTTCCTGGAGCTTCACCTAACTTCATTTACTAGCTTAAACGCCATAAAAATTACCCATACACTTTCCAAAATTTTATCTGCTGTGAACTGTGTTGTTATATGGGAGCTTCTGTTTGTTTTTTTTTTGTGTTTGTGGGAGTTATGTTGGTTTATGTGTGTTTTTTTTAAAATTATCATAGAAGTGTCAGAGAATGTCTTCATTATCCTGATTAAAAAAAAAAAATCAGAATTAGAAAGTAATTAATCTTCCTTGAAGACATTTACATCTAAATAGCAGTAACTGATCTAATGATCTCAAATTTACTGTGCTACAATGAATGTGGATCATGGAACAAAGAATAGTTGGGGGGAAAAAAAGGATTAATATTTATGCAGTGCGATTTTTAAACAAAGACATCCAGAATAATTAAGTATGTGTGTATGTAAGAAGGAGTTTCTGTAATTAGGAAGGCATTCCTGCGGTACACTTTGTGGCTCAGGACGCGATGAGAACTGTTTTCATTCCTGCCCAGCGCGCTCCCTGCGCCGAGCCGCAGTAAACAGCGGCATCTAGAGGCGGCTGCGCGGTACTGCACGGTCCTGCACGGCAGCGCAGCCCGGCCTCTCCCGGGCAGACACTCGGAGCGCGGGGCCGGGCAGCTGCCATAGCAATCTTCAGTTTTATTTGCTTCTTGAAGTATTGCTGAATGCATTCTGCTTTTGGGACACCAGGCATCCTAGCACGCTGCCCAACAGAATACTCGGGTACCTTAAGGCTGTTTCGTTTAAGCGCAGGCATTTAAAGAAATTAGGCGAGGATCCACTATTAGTGTGAAAAACAGCTTTTGGTTCTGTTACGGTGACAAATTATTATGTGAAATTGCCATAATAGAAAATAAGAAAATAGCCTGTATATCATGTAGTTTTTGCCAGTGCATGTTTAAATAGTTACCTTTAGTGCTTCTTATAATGCAATTCAAATTGCACTAAGAAATTTATAGAAAGTATTTTTAAAACCTAACTAGACCCAGAAAATAATAATTCTTAATTCATAAAATAGTTATTTGGACCCTATGGTAAGAAACAATATCTGTGAAAGGATGTAAAAGAGAGGCACATTGTGAATGTCATCTTATATTCACAACTTGACATTACTAGATTTCCATCTCCCACCTTAGATGCAGTGAGAGGCAACAATTAACAAAAACCCATTGCACCGAAAGGTGATGAGTTATACAGGTCTCTCTCCCTTTTTATAATAATTCTGTTCTGCCATTTTATAGGCTAAAATATTTATCAGACTTTTTTTATTAAAAATAAACAAGCCACAAGGCTAACTAACCAACCAGATAAAATATCTTTATATAAATAACAAAGTGCTTGGAAAATTGTTATTGTTTGTCTTAACTGAAGTTATAGGTTTTCTTCTGTCTAGACCCTAAACATTTTCACATTCCGCAGCTCTCTGTCATCCCTTCTTTGCTAAAGAAGGATCTATCCCACTTCTGTTTGTCAGAGTTTCATATTATTTTGCCAGAATTTAAATGTCTAAGACTGTGTCTAATTTCAGTCATGGGTCAGGCAGAGTGCAATTTGTATAGAGCTTGAATGCAAGAGGTGCATTAAGATGTAACTCAATATCTGTTTTACAAATGAACTGCATTTAAAAACATATTGCTTAATGAGGCTAATTAAATGAATTTAAAATTGTGTTATGAAATAAAATCAAGCAAGACATAAAACATTAATTAATTACAACAAAGTTTTCTTAAAGCTGTCAAGTTAACTACTTAGATAAAATCTTTGATAGGACAATACTGGCTAAAAAGGAAATTTTCCTTTTATAGTGTTATTATTTTTTGAGTACCCATTCCATTTTGAAGGTCGACATCACTTACATGCAACAATAAGCTTATATTCATTTGGGTGCATATTATGGGAGTAGTGTTAGTATTACAATGGTGACTGAGTTAATGAAAAATGCTATTGCATCCAGTTCATTATTGTCTGACAAGGAAAGCTGCAAACATTTGCAGGAATGAAACTAAAGGAAAAAAGATACCTGTCAGATGATGCTCTTCCTATTCTAGTGACTCTCTCATAAAGTTTTGTGACAAGGACAACAGCACTGTAATTTCATTGTGATCAAGTAACAGTAGTATTGGAAAAATAATTAAAAATACTGTTTCAAACCTATTCATGTAATAAAAAGACCTTGCTTTCTCAGGTGAGGAAAAGACCACAGAGCTGATGGCAGGCAAAGGTAGAGGGGATGAAGGAAGTGCACACCGTGTTCTTCAGAGGAGACAGAGACCACAACCTTGCAAGGATAGATGCCCCATCAGCCACAACTCCAGGTGGTGTTTGCTTGGTAAATGCATTTATAAGGAGGAAAAAAATGTGTTGCTGCAGTTGCACAGAACCCTTCTTATTTCATCCACTCTTTTATTTTCAGACAGAAGAACACTCCTGCACAGAGCTTGAGAGGCCACATATGCAGCAGAGGGTAAGTTTCTGCACATTAGTGCTTCTAACATACTCACTAATGTTTATACATCTCCAGAGGGCTTTGGTGTAGGAAGACAGTTGCTCTAGCAGGGTATCTGGAGGTAAAGTGTGAACTCTAATGAAAGAAGTGAAAAAAGCCAACAGCTGGGCTTCCTATCTCAAGATAGCTGGGGAAATGGAAGCTGTCCATAGGAGCATCAAATGGGAAAATGTGATCTCTTGCAGTAGATACTACTTGTTCTTTTCGGTAGCAAAGGAGTGCTTTATGCAATTTAGCTGTAGAAATTATACACATTTAAGAAGTACTAGGTAGCAAAAGATTTTCGAGTATTCTGACAAGAAAGGGTAGTCACAAAGGCCAAGACCAAAGCAAGAAACAAAGGTAACACCTAGAAAAAGGATATAAATTAGGAAACAAAAGGAGAAAGAGAGCAGCATCTGTGTAAGTTTGTTAAAATTAAACTACTACTAAGTTTTAGTGGTTATACAATGATACTTTTATGCTGAATCGCTGCGTTGATGGGAATATTTACATTTTATACATGTTGCTATTTGATAGTATCACAGGGAAGTTGCACAGTTGTCAAGTTGTAAGTGGCTTAATACCTTGACCTATGTTGCCCTTAGGGCGTGATACAGTACAATGTTAAAGGCATTGCCAGATTGTCTCAAGCTTCTCCCACCAAATACCTTCAGTGCTTGAGAAATGGATTCTGTGCTCAGTGGAACAGATCACAGAAATACAATTGCTCCAAGTGTGAAATTGCAAAGTGAAATTCTTGCTGTTACTACTTTCCAAAATCCAACTTTTGCATAAAATTAGTTTTGTTCACTCATTAGAAATGAATATTTGTGTTAATGTGGGTAGGGGTGTCCATGAACTATCAGCATGCTGTGTCCTGTAATCATCTGCACTACTGCCCTGTTATATGAAATGTGTTGCTTCTGTTCATAGAGTGTTTATTTTTCTGGAGGAAAGCCAGGAATTTCCATTTCCACAAGTATAGTCACTGGTAAAAATACTATAGCCATTCATGAATTCATTTTTGGGAGAGACATGGTGCAATTTTAAAAACTGTAGGAAGGAACAACCCTTTCAAATCACATTTTTATCTGCTACACTTAGTTTTTACTTTTTCAGTAATAGTTAATTATATGCTGTATCGAAAATCATCCAGTGCACTGACAAGCAGCTGAGAAACAGTAGGAGTTTATGAAGCAAATACCTGCCCTTACAAACCAATTCATGGAACTGTGAAGCTCTCTTATAGACAGCAATACAGATGAGGGTAAAGCAGATAGTGAGAACAAGCTTTAGCTGATGGTGTCAGAGGATTGCTGCTGGAATCATCTATTAAATGTGGATTCCCGGTATTGGACTAGATAATCACACTGAATTGATAGGATAGCACAGCTTGCAATGGCAGGAATATGTTTGCTGAAAATTTATGTCAAGGTTGCCTTGGAGCTGCCAGCCTCATACCAATATAAGATTTCCTTGTCTGTAGAGATAAATTTTGTCATAAACATCTGGAAACTTAACATTCCTGACTGCTGCTGGTCAGCTGCAAGCCCATTTGAAATCACTGCCGTGTCACCCCTAACACCAGCATTAACAGAAATGGAGAACTCAATAAGAGTGAGGCAGGAAGACACCTTATGGTTTGAGGGCATGAAAAGCTTCATATTCTCAAATGACAGCTTTAGAAGCAGCTTGTGCCTGTTTAAAAAAGAAAAAAATAATCCGAACTGTATGGTTTTTTTTTTTCTCTAAGGAAAAGGCCCAAGTTTGATATTGTGTTTTTAGCTTTTGGCAAAGTATGCTCTATTGGGAAGACTTTGCACATCCATAGATCTATCTATGAACGTGAGAGTGCTTGCATTCCTGCTCTTCATGTTGCCAGTTTTAGAGCATATATGTGCATTAATAATTTTAAAAACATTTCAAATATGGAGATTCATGCTTAGACTTTCAGGCTTATGCTTTTTTTCAATCAATACAAGGAGCTCTCTTTTGTGTTTTTTTCTGTATATTTTTAGTTATGTGAGGGTTAGAGAAGCTGAGACTGTCTCAACAGTAGGTCAAAGGCAGCAGAACACTCTAGCATGTCTTCAAGCCCTCACTGTTGATCTCCTACTTAAGGACCTTGCTGGACTTCTCGGTGTTTATATCTATTCAGATTTCTTTTAAAAATTAAAACACAATTTGAAGAAGAAGGGAACAAAAGTGGAAAACTTAATTTTATGCTCTGAAGTTGAGCCTTCAGCAGACCCATCCTCTCAGGGAGTAATGGAAATCTGGAGTGGAAATACCCCAGGTTTATATTCCCATATGCCAGTGGGATTCTGTATCTGAACATCAGATTAAAAGTCAGTTGAGAAATGTCATGATCTTCTGGATGGGCTCTCTGAAATCTGAATTCTTTACACAGCATATTATTTGCAGAGAGGGACCCTGGTGGAACTTCCCTCTGCATTTGCACAGTAAGACAGCAAGCAACTAAAAGAACTCCAAGAGAGAACAGAAGGACAAAATTAAAGCAAACTGAAAAAAAATGTTGCTTAGCAATGCATCCTGTACCACTCCAGGGGGATGGTCTTTGTCGCTGATATTTACATGTTGTGAGTAGAATTTATTGAAAAGCAGAGAAACATTTGCGCAAAGCCAAAACCATAAAAAAATGGTGAATTGCATTTTTTCAGCACTGAAAAGATCAAATTAGAAGAAAAGACCCAAGCAAAAAATACATGTATACATGCATTTTTTAAAGTTACTAATTTGGAAATAGGTGGGTTTTGTTTGGGTTTTTTTTAGATTTCCTTACTTGTCCTTTCTACTCCTACTTCATTTGTGTCATTTGGTTCAATGCACCGAGTGATAGTTCTGCTAGGGTTTATTTTTATATTTGCAACTTTGGGCCCATGAAAACTTCAGAATAGTGAAAGAAGAAATATTTAACTTTAAACAATAGGTGTTGGAGGAGTGGCTGACTAGAAAAATTGCAGGGTTTAATATTCAGTTTAGTGTTTTCATGACTTCAGAATTTTAAGAAATTGAGGAACTGGAAGAATGGAAAAGGTGGAAAAAATCCATCAACACCGCTTATCTTATTGAATTTAATTGCAAGGAGCAGGAAAATAAAAAGATGTAAACTGAGGACTTTTCAACTTTGACATTAATTAGTGTCTCAAAATCTTTTAAGGATTATAGTTGAAAAGAACTGTAGGGAGAAAAAAATTAAGTCTATATCAATTGTCTGCATTCTTCCAGGTGTTTTGTTTTCTTTTTCTTTTTTTCTTGTTTTTATTTTTTTTCTTTCTAGAAAGGCTTAAAGGCTTGCCTATTTAGACATGTCCTTTTTCCTTTGCAGCAGACTGCTACAGACCTCATTCCAAATTGGTGACTGTACTTTTTATACTTTCCCTTCTGGTACAGCATATTCAAATGATAAAAAGCCTTATCATGTGAATGTGCTCACTAAGTACATGAAACCCAGGTATCAAGCATATTAGTTTTTCTCATGGATTGATTGGTGACGTGCTTTAGGTTACAAGTTTCATAGTTTCCTGTAACATTTCCTAGCACAGCATCACATGGTGTCCAAGGTATATTTCACAGCTCTTTAAAATTCCGTTTTATTTTAGCATTTTATCAGTTATAATGCATAGCATTTTTTTATAGAAAACTCTTGCTATGAAAATTTTACATCATAAACTTGCATATGCATGAAAATATATAGAGATGGCAGGGCATAGATGAGGCAGGAGGTAGAGAATATTTTTAACCTCTAACATTCTCAACACTTGGTGCAAAACTCCATTTATTTTATAGTGGAATTTGTACGTGTCTTCCAAGGATAAAAAAAATTGAATTTAAGGCACACAAAGTGTCATATTTTGGCTCTAATATTACAAGTCAGAGACACCTTGCTGTTTGTGCCAGTATAGATAACTATGATCTTTTATCACCTTAGAAGGAATCCTTCTAAGGGATAGAAATCCTCAGTACCTTACTGATCTGTTCTTCTTAAACAGGCAAGTCCTCTGCTTCATGGCTGCACAAAGTGAATGACATTTTATGATGTAAGAAATGTGAGAGAAATACACATAGGATTAGTTGCTTGTCCCCCAATAATCCCTTAAATTCTTTTAGCCTTTCCTACCGCTCACCACCATGTCACAGTGACATGTTAAACGGCCTGAGTTACTTGTTTGTTCACAGTTTCCATGAGCAGTGTGTTTTTCTGAAAGGCTGTGCTGGACAGCAAGGTCAAAAGCTGCTGCTTTGTTTTGTCCTGGATTTTGCACCTTCTGACGGGAGACAGAGATGGTGTTATCTCTGAGAGTGAGTTTAGGGGCTTTGCTGGACAACCTTTGGCAAGTGCAGAGTGGAGCAGGCAGGGAGCCTGCAGCTGGCGTGCGAATCAGTGAGAAAGAAGAGAGCATAGACACAGAGGTGACAGAAAGGAAACTTTCAGAAACAGTCAGACAGAGTCTGCTGCAATCCACTGTGAAAACTGCCAGGATGGAGAACAAGGTCAGAAGGAAGGACGGGCACATAGGATAGGGGAGAGATTTGTTTGCAAACGGTTTAAACTGTGTTCCCCAGAAATTCCCCTTTTCTCTATTGTAATAGTTACCTTCTCCTACCCTGTGACCTAATGAATTATGATTTTTACCACTAAAAGTCCTGTTTTGTGGTTTGACATAAGGAACAATGTTGGCACATCTACATCATGTCTCTGGCTGACTCAGTGTCACATCACATTGACTTACAATTTTCACAGTGAACAGCCTCTTGGACACAGGACAAGAGGAAAGACTTACCACACTGCCAGTCTATATCCAGACGAACTGAAGTGGAAAAAAACTTACAGGTTCCCAAAACAGGGAAGGAGATATGAAGGTAATATTTCTGAACTGGATGTAGCGTAGAGTATTTCTACTCTAATGCCAAGTCAGCTGCTGCTGGGAGCTTATTAACCTCTGTGTATGACCATTGAGGAATGAATTCCTATCAGTTTACAAAGCATAGAAAATATTATAAGGCAGAAGATGGAAAAAGACATGATAGGACAAACTGAGAGCAGTCTGAAGGGCACACCTTTTTCTTAAGCCTGCTGAACATTGCTTCCTGTAATAGCAGGCTGCAGATCTTTCCAGGTTTTGTAAATAACTTGATGTTTCTTTCCTCCGTTACAGTAAATATACAACATATCCTTAAGACTGGGCCTTAGACTTTCTTTACCCCCATCCCCTGTTTTCCCATAGTTGCATGTTCACTGGCGCAAACAACATTACTAATTATATAGTAATAGCCTGATATTGATGTAAATTTTATCCAGCCATTCCTAACTGCCTTTGGAAAGGTAGAAATGTGAATAAAAGGGCAAATATGCTTATAAAACCAAAAGGAAGTAATTCAGTCAGTTGTCAATCAAAAAAAATGAGGCTGATATAGGAAAGAAACATACTGCCTGTCAGTATAACTTTGCTCCTCCCAAAGTTAAGTATAACCAGTTAGATAATGACTGTGCTATTATTCTAAATTGAATGTGAATTTTTTGTAAATGTGGGAGGAAACCACATGGGAAATAACTGCAGAAACTTAGTCAAAAGAGACTTATCTCCCTGGTGATGCATTCTTCTGAAATGTCCACAAATGGCTTGAGACAAAATATCTATGTGTCATATTCTGTTTATCTAGTAAAGCCATCTTCTCTCTTGACTTCATTTTTTCTTCTCTTCCATGTCCTCCTCTTTACCACTGTTTGGGCAGAGATGTGTAGGTTCGTAAAGGATTTTTCAAGGAAATAAGTCAGATGATTACTCAAAGCAGGAAGCATTTCTTCCACTTCAGCACAATAAGCTCAGACAGACTTTTCTAATGCCTGCCAGGGGGCTGAACAGACCTGTGCCATGATTTCAGGGGCTGCAGAAGTAGGTAGGTGCAACCAGCACAGGTTTTTCCCTCCAACGAGTGCAACAAAAAATAATAGTCTCTTGTAGCAAAGTTTTGGACCTTGATTTCAAGGGGGAATATAATGCAAAGCCCTAACGGCCCACAGCTTTCCAGGAAGGAAGTTAGGCAGAAAGTCCATAGGTTGACTGGACTGTAAACTGAATTGATGTGCCTGTGTGTACTTTGGTGACTTGTGTGCATCCCACTTACCATAACTTTACTTTTTTTTTTATGTGTATTTATCTCAGACAATTTTTATTTTTTAATTGAAATTCTTATAAACTTTTGGGGGTTTTGTAGTTTAGAAGAACTGTCTTTGGGAACTATTTTGCTGATATATTAAAAATAAATCACTTTTCACAAAGTGTTGTTACGTAAAACTGAAATAAAGCAGTGCAAATTCAGTTGGATGAAAATGAAGACAAAAAAACCAAGACAAAAGAACGAAGCTCTTTTCTTCAGCACTAAAAAACAAGATAGCCTGTGTGATTGTTTCTCAGTGTTTTGGAGTAGTCTCTCACCTCTGTCAACTGAGCTGTGGTGATGCTTTCACAGATAACATGAAAACATGTTATCACTGAGTAATTTCTGACCTTATTCAAAGATATCTTTTTCTTTACTTTATTCATCAAAAAGCTCTGTGCGCTGTTGTGCAGCACCCTTGGTGCTTGCAGTACTTTGTTGCTGGTAAGCTGAATCTCCAGCACAACAGTAGGGAGCTACTGATCAATAGCGACCGAAGGTGACACATTTCCAGAAGATGCTGGCTGTGAGCTTCTGAGCCCTCTGGAGAATGAAGTTTGGCATGACACAGAACCAGAATCTTAAGCAGCCTGTTTTTATCCCAATTCTGTAGTCATTACTGATCCATGCATTTCTGAAAGCACTCTTTTTCCTTGTAGCTGTGCTTACTTTATGAACGTCATAATGGCAGTTTTAAAGGTGAATAGGATCCAAGCAGCAATCACATTCTTCTTCACAGAACTCGGTGCTTGTTGCCAAGACTATTGTTTCTATCATTAGCTTTATTACAAGTCTAACTTAATCAGCTAAATGATATTATTTAGTGGCAAGTTCTCCACTACATCTCCATTAACCATTGCATATTAAATGTAGACTTTATCCATGTAAATACACTGACAAGTGGGCAAAAATGAGATGGACAGAGGACAGAAAAGGAAGCTGAACAGAGTGGCCCTTCCTACACAGTTTGACCAATGAGAATGCAAAGTGAAAGGATAAGGACTGTTTCCTGTGGTGGATTTTGTTAAGCTCTTCATTCTTGAGGCGCAAGAGCTAATTGCTGTCAAGAAAAATGTGCTAAGGCAGCAGATATTAAACAGGTGAAAACTGGTTTCCAGGTGCGCTTGCCAAGGCAAAGGGGGAGCATCTACCAGTTACCTCTTTCCTTTCACTTACTTACTCTGTAGAAGAACAACTCCAAGGTGTTTTGAGACAGTTGTAGGAATGACTTCAAACACACTCTCCCCTGGAAATCTTTTTCAAAAAGGAAATTAGGAGGCTCCAGAGGGGTAACTGCATTGTCCCAAGGACAGCACAGCATGCATAGTACCATGAGGTACTATGAGCGTGAGGCTGCCCAACATATGACAGTAGATGACCACTACAGGATTTTATTGTAGTTACTGCCAGTGCCGTTCAGTGACATCCAAAGTTTGATAGCTATAAAAGGGAGGTTTATGTACTTTGCTACACTACTTTGATGGATATCATGCCATGGCTTTCATTTCTCTTCTTTTTAATATAACTTGTAATCCTGTGACATCGACTCAGATCAGCTTTATGTAAAAGTCTTCAGGTTCCTTCACTGTGTATTTTACTGTTGCTTCCTTACGCTGAGGGTAACTTTTGTAGGTATTTCTATCTGGATGTGTCTCAAAAACCAGAGTAATGACCCTATTACATTTAACTCAGAAAGAAATCTTATCCTCTTGCTGCCATAAGATATGGGTAATTTTTTTAAGTCCTATTAAACATAAATTGTGTGCAGATCATCCCTGGTGTATTTGCAGGGGCATGGCCAGATGTTTATTTTTCACCACTGAGTCATCTGTTTATCTACTTGTCTATACTCTGTATAATAAGTTCCGATTGAAAACAGTTTCACATCTGTAGATGAAATGGAAGACTAACAGTGTATTTCAGAAAATGTAGAAGTGTAGAACAAAAGAGGTCCGGATATGGACCACTTGGAAGTGTCACACATATCTCAGCCCACTTTCTCATAGTTGTGCCATGTGCAGAAAGGAGGGGTTTGGAATCCACAGCTCAGGTGGATTATTTGAGATATCTGTGGTTTTGGCACTGGTCTTCCTGTGAAAGGACTTAAAGGACTTGCTATTACATTGAATCAAACTTTCCCTGGACAATATCCAGTCAAGGCCTCTCACACACCAAATACCCATCCACTGTGCTAAAACAATCAACTGAAGGACTAGCAGCATGGGAAGCTATAATGCAAGACAAGAATTGAGCAGGAAAGACTGAGAACACTTTTAAAGTCCTTTCAGTGGGACTCTGATGAACTCAGATACTATTTTAGTAGAAAATCCTTAATGGTTGAATTTTAAATGTTCTAGTGTTTTGTCTCCACACTTTATGCCTCATAAGTTGTAGCAGAATTCTTCAGTTTTGCAGCTGTTATTGTAATTAGCAAATTAAATTACTTTTGCTTTTAAATCCATGAATCACAGCTAACTGCTTAATGCCACTGCCATAAGCATGTGCTTTATTGACATCTTAAGCCCTTTCATTGTGTGAATGCCTTTTCTTCTCTCGAACATTCATCTGCTAGCAACAGTCACCTATCCCTACCCAAGTAAATTGCTCATCAAGCAGCTCTCAATCTAGCTGAGATGGCTAGTGATCAGTGGGTTAGTAAGTAACTTTGTTTATGTGTTAAGCGCCTAATTCAGCCTTTTTCTTTTCTAAAATTGTGACTGTAGTTGACCCTGAAACTTCGCAATATGTTTTGTTGTGTTCAGGGAAATTAAAAAAAAAAAATCAGTGCAGACAATTTATCTCATCTGAGATTATTTTCCACTACCAGTGCTGAACAGTTATGTAAATTTAAAAATAAAAAAAAAAAAAAAAAAAAAAAAAAAAAAAAGNTAAAAAAAAAAAAAAAAGAAAACAAAAACAAAAGAAGTTATCTGCTGCATGTCACTTGTGGTGATTGCATTTCATTGGTATTTGAACTCATCCCTTTGCTTATAAAGGAGATTGGATCTTTTGATATAAATGAAACACAGATAAAAGTTGTTGTTGCTACCAAATCATGTACATATCTGGTGAAACTCCACTGGTTTTGTCACATTTCAAAAGGGTGAATTTAATCTAATACTTTGAAAACCATTATTAACTTGAGAAGGATTTGAAATGAAATGCTTTAGTATTTATGAATACTGTGCACTGGTCACTGATAAAGAGGAAACATATTCTGCAGAGCTTTGACATTTCACCTAGCTCTAACGTGAGGCCATCAGAAATAGATACCTTGAACCTGTATGTGCCCAACTATAATTATATTATAGTAATGTGTTGAAATTCAGATGCTTTGCTGGATATAAATGCAGTACAATTCCGTTCTTTTTCAGGTCATTGGGGAGATTGATAAGGATCCAGAGAAGAATTTATGTACTGCAATATATAATTTCTGAGAGCTCTGCAGACAAACTGTATTTTCTCCTTTTTTCAATGCATTGGTAAAGGGAGGTGTCCCAGAAACTTGCAAGTCAGTTAGAGAGTCACTTAAAATAGTAAAGCTCTTTGAAAATACTGAAGGTAGAGAAAGGCATTAAACCCTTACTCAAGAAGACATACTTATTTCTCTGACACAATAATTCTTTTATGTAAGAGTCTGAGACACCACTTTTACACACTGCTACGCAAAACCTGACAAATAAAAACTCAACAATAAGAAAGTCTACAGAAAAGTCCCAGCCACTCTCAATACAGTAATAGAGTGAGTATTCATCTCAAAGGATGCCAGGGTTAGAGGTCAGGATTCAGTTCTCAGAGTCTTTGTCCTAGGAGACTACTAAGATACTGGATAAAAGTGTTTTGTGTGATGCTGTTCAAGCACATAGGAGAGTTGGCCACGCTGGAAGTCCCTGATGAGACCAGACATTTAACAGCCTTACCAGGGTATAAGCACAAAGTACAGTGGGATCAGAACTTCTATTATGGAGATTGATGGGCAGAGAATAAAGGTGGCCTATAGATGTAGGTGGCAGTCCAGCAAAAGGTTTCTGAGTAACATACTAAAGCCACAGTCGGTGCTTGGTTTGCAAGTCCTTTTGCAGATGTATCCTAATATGACAATAACACAGTCACAGCACTTCCCACACCAAAATATGTTTAGAGTAGATCTCTAGCATAGAGTCTAAATTTGTTGTGCATCTTCAGCATTGCAAGCTGCAATTTTTTCTTAAAGTTTTCAGATTCCACAAACCTCCAGTGTAAGCTGTTGTCCTTTTAATGTTACATATCAGGATATGGACAAACCTTTTTTTCTAAAAGGATGAAAAGGTGCTTGTCACAACTGTTAGTAGCTCTCTGTGATCCAAGCAGCATTGAAAAGAACATTTTTTTCTCTGTTTTATCTATGTTTAAGCAGACTAAAGAAGAAATATAAAGAATGTAAGAGACTCTCAGAATTCCATGTAGCTTGTTAAAAGATCATGAAGAAATATGTAGCAATATTTAGGAAATGACTAATACCCTCTGGAACAAAGCTGTCCCTTTCACTAAAAGGCATTTCTGTTTTCCTATTGGATTCCATGAGATGACAGAAACATGAATTAAAATATGGAAATATTCCAGAATAAAAGTAATGCTTATCTAAGGCTTCTTAGATCCATCTGTCTTCTCAAAGATACTTAGTTTCTTTCTTCACCTGAGAAATACCAGGATTAACAACAACAAAAAATGAGAACAAGAATGAAACCAATACCTAGCAAAATATGAGCAAGAAAGGATTACAATGCCTCTGCAGAGCCAAGTATTTAGATTAATTTTTAAAATTCTGGAATTATTAAAATAAAGAATTATTGCTGCTGTAAGTCTCAAAATAATTTCTAAAGGCCTAAAAAAAATAAAAATGGGAATTTCATTAAAGGACAAAACTGTTTAAATGTTCAATCTGGACAGATTGTCCCAGCTCAGTCCTTCAGTGATTGAGCTATATATAGAGGAAATATCAGAGCTGAAGGTGTCACAGAATCTATATTCATGCAGATATTCTATTTACTGCTACTGAAATATTCAGAAATTTAAATGACAAAGAACTATAGGAAACAATGTACCAAATTTGTACATCCTAAAATGATGCTGTTGAGCTCAGTGAAACTTCCAGGTGTAAAAAGTGTCAAGATATAATTCCATACCTTTGTCTTCAGATATCACCAGCAGGGAAATTAATTTGTTTTTTAATTCTTGGAGGACCTGTCTAGCCATTAGACAGAACAACTAAATGGATCAACAAGAAGCTGCAAATGGGATTTTTATGTAGCTTTGGTGTTAGTGAAAATGGGATGCAACTGCCAAAACTATTGCTTGTGTTGTAGAACAAATTCTTTCCTGATGTAAAATGATACAATTCCATTGACTGCAATGACATTACACCCAATTTATGCCAGAAAAATATGTAGCTCTTTATCCATTTATCTATAAGCTGGTTGCTATGACTTAATTTCAAATGAATTATGTTACTGTTCTTGGTCTGTGCCCTTGCAGCACTTTATTACATAGAAGGCTAGTTCAGCAGAAATAAATAAATATGTGATTTGCAGTCTCAGCAAATGTCCTAGCTAGGAACAATGGCCTCTCTGCAGTGTTCCAGACTAATTGCCCCCAATTTTCTGCTCTAACCTTCATACGCAATACTATTCTTCTTATTCTTTTTCCACCCAATCCTCATGTTCAGATTTTGTCCAGTGTCAGCAGGACTTTAACCATCAGCCGTTATGTATTCAAATTCCTTTAGAGAATAACTTCCTCTACAGTGATCATAAGAAACATGCATTGCATTTAAGAAAATATATTACTTAAGAAAAGGATATGTTTTAAATCTTTCCTTCTTAAGCTCTTGCCCTGTATTTCTGTGTTTGATAGGACACCCTAACATTTATGGTAACAAATGCTGTCATTATAATTGTGTCTTATGCTTCCTAGTATATAATCATCCAATATTTTTCTAATTTCACAGTCAAAACCTGCCATCAAATATCATAAGCAGTTTAACTGATATTAATACAAGTAGGAAGATTTTTGAGCTTATTTTAAGGCTGATTGGCAGCAACTTTCTGTCCAAAAACTGAAAGCAGTAGCAGTAAGTTAATGATAAGCATTAATAAATCATGCTTGAGGTCCTTTCTTAGGTACCAAGGACCTTTTGATGATTAGTGAACATGTCTGAAAATTGTTCTGGTCACCTACTTAATAGCCTGTGACTTTGGAAGGCATTAATCCAGAACATTAAGTCTTCTATATTATAGTAAGTTGTTTGTGAGGCCTATTGGATTCAGTGGTGTACAGGAAGGATGAAATTAAAGAAACTGTAAGTAGTTAATTCCCAGCTACTTACTTTGGGAGACACCTGGTGAATTTAACTGAATGGGTTTCCACAGTCCAGCTGCATTTCTGCTGAGAAGTTCAGCCTGGTGTGGAGCCATAGTCTATGACCTTTGTGTGCTTATCCACTATGAAAGACCGTGGACCATTCTGTTGAGTACAATATGTAGGTAAAAAGTAAAAGAAATATTCACAAAACTCGTGATATCTGTGAAATGGAACTGTGTTGTTGTTGAAATCTTTTATTAAGTCTTGTGTAAAAAAAAAAAAATAGGACATTTTATATGCTCGTGCAGGTTTTAGGTAAATATTCCTGATGGGACTTGCCTCTATCTGCTCTATGTTGAAAGTCAAATTCTAAGCTATCTACTGTTGATATGTTTTCCAAATATTCCCTTTATCCTTCTTTCTCTTTATGCTTCCCATCTTGCTCTGTTCAGGTCCTGAGCCAGTCTGGAATGGGGGAATTCTGTTCTCAGTTCTTACCTTTTAGATCATAACTCTGTCTTCTTTATTGCACCATTAAAATGACTATAATGTATTTGCCTTGTGGCTTATCTGATCTGGTGTTCTCCTTCTAGTGTCCCCTGTGGACACTTAAAAAAGAACCATTATGAAATAAGATTATAACTATGGAAAATTTTACTCCTAGTCTCATTTAGTTAGCATTGATATAACTTTCGATAAACTCAAGAGGAACAAAATAGAGTCTTGCATCATCTTTTTCATATTGCATGCAGTACCTGTGTCTCTGGGGTGCTCCCAAACACAGAAGCATAATATAATATTGCATTTCCTTTAGTCTTTGTGTTCAAGGTCTTGATAAATCTTTTCCTTGTTGGTGCATCATGCCATATACTATGGGTAACCTTTTGCAGGCATAGCTGGGTTCACCAGAGCTGAAAAAAGAATTCTTAGATTCCTTTTCTGGGGAGAAAACTTTGTAGATGTTTTTTTCTCTCTAATACAGTTAAAAAAAAAAAAAGATGATTCTATGATGTTTCTGATAAATTCTTAAGAGTATTAAGTTTCCTTCAGAGAAATGTGTTTGTAAAATAAAAAAAAAACAACAAACTATTTTTTTATTGTTGATACTGCATTTATATAATTGTTCTAAATGTAGTCAAATGTATTTTAAAATGGAATTATATTGAAGTTTTAGACATGTCAAGGTATTCATGATACTGCTCTTGTACGTCAGTTGTGACTTCACACATCAAACATCTGTCTTTGGCTTTACCCTAATGCTCTCCCTCTCCCTAGCACTCACTAATGCATATGTCCCTTCTTTCCTGCCTGTGCCCCACGCCTGACTGCAGCAAATCCTGTCTCTCTTCAGTAAAACACCAGATATGCTATTTGTGTTGTCCAAATAAGTCAGTGTAATGACCAGAATGAGTGAGGAACAAGAATACCTGTAGTGCAATAATCTGTGTAAAAAACGGAGTCCCAGTACACCCAGAACCATTAGAAAGCCTGACATTAAACAATTTTTGTAAGTTGCTACTGGCTTCAGGACAGCTATTCTGTATACTTGCTCTACAGGAAATCATGCATATGAAAATGTTAACTTATAGAATCACAGAATCACAGAACAGTTTGGGCTGGAAGGGACCTTTAAAGGTTGTTTGGTCCAACCCCCCCACAATGAGCCCAGACATCTTCAACAGATCAGGTTGATCAGAGCCCTGTCCAGCCTGACCTTATGCAATATTTATATGAAGAATGTGAAGAATCTTCCTTTTTTTTTTTTCTCTCTACATTATTATTTATTATAGATTTAAATCTTGCTATATGAAAATTTTATTTTTGCTGTTATGCAAAAAAGTTTAAGAAAGCTTTTATTTCATTGCACTTTTGATGAAATTGTGATATTTATACTTTAAGCTAGTATTGCCAAGATAACCTGACCACTTCATGAAACATTTAGCAAGGTAGAACTATGGAAATTCGGGATGGAACAAAATAAATTTCCCTACTTTATAAGAAATTTCCTTGTTTTAGAACAATTTCAATTACAAGTTTAAAATATTTATTTCATTGATACGGGATGCTTCTTGTAAATTTTGATTTCCAGCCCTGATTTCCTTCCAAAGATTAAATCACTGTAGGTCAAATTCTGCATTTGGCTTTAAGCTTGGGACTCTATTGACAGTCTCCTACATAGAAGGAGAATGTTGACCTTAATCTTTTCTGTAGGTATGACACCAATATCACAAGGGTTAATTTGTTACTATAAAAGTGCATGTGAACTTAGCCCATCAAGTTTTTTTTTTGAGTCTGACTCCAATAAATATTCTTAGCATTAACTATGAAATATGTGGCTGTCTTGGAACAGATACTTTATTTCTGTGTTTGATCAGAAAGTCCTTTTTGTTTACAGTTTTCCTGGGTTTTCTTGAGTGGCCAATTATACTGACTATATATTGAGCCTAGTACATGTTAAAAAACCCACCAAATTCTGTGCTGTTGCTCTATTTTCAACGCAGCTTAATTTGCCCCCTTGGCTCATGTATTCTTACAGGCCTTCTGTATGAAGCAGCCTAATTCTTTTGCTCCTAGTGTAAGATTTATTTGCCCTAGTTTTGGCATTTTTAAAAGAAAAAAGAAATCTCTCTAACATGCCCTATTCTTTCTTTACAATCAATGAAGAGAAATGGATACCTCAAGGGAATGATTCTTCTAATCTTAAGATTGGTATCTAGGATAGGTCAGATGGATTGCTCTGTGGAGGTGCCAATTTCTTTCTAGTTACTGTCAAGGGAACTTAGGGTGACTGGCTCAGTCTTACGTCTGTAACTTTTAATGTCTGAAGTTATGTGACATAAATTGTTCTTTCTTATCATAACATTGTCTGATGATGTGAATAATTAATTATCTTCAGAAAATATTACCTTGAAGACAGTAGTGTTTTGACTGAGACACAAAATGTTAAAGATAATTCAGTGTACATATATTTGAAGGTTTTGTGCTGCTCTGGCAGAATCTTGGCAGATTTGATGAAACAAGCAGAGTGAGCACTGGTGCATTACTTTTATTACGGACACATGTAACCAGGATTTTACACAGAAAAATAAAGATCTAAAATATATTAATGGAATTAACCTCATTTAATATTAGAAATCTACAGTGGAGACATCTATATGTGCTGTAGCCCTTGTAGGCTCCTTTTCTAATCAAGAGATAGAAATAAGACCTTTCAAGGTACAATACTTCTGACCTATTTTAGACGCTCACTTTAAAATGAGTCGAACAATGTTTCAAAAGGTTCTGGTTTTCTCCACTGATTTTAAAGCAAGACTGGTGAGTGGGATGAATTCAAGTACAGATACCAAACTTATTTCTCTGTTATTCATGGATGGATCACAAGGAGAAAATAGTTTCAAACAGCTCCAAGGGGCCAAAAAGCTGTGCTGTGAAGTCTCAAAACTGTTTAGTGGCCCTCAGCTCTCAATGTTCCATAATGCTAATGTGTTGATGTGACATTGTACAAATATTTATGGCTCAAATATGACATTGATTGATAATAAAGTCAACTTCAGCTGTGTAAAGACAATTATTCCATACACTGTTACCTATTACATAATGTTTTTAGAGAAGAGCTCTAGAACTAATTTACAATGATGGCAGAAAATTAATAATGAGATGTTGAGATTATTTTGTTAATATCTCAAGATTTTGAATATAGACACATATCACCATAAATACATCTATTTATAAAATGATTTTTGCAGTTTTTGCATTTTGGAGACTGGCAATGTTTTCTCTATGAAAACTTTTTCCTTTTTCAGTGCTATAGGCAGCTCCTTATTCTGTACAAGTTGTTGTTATATTTCTTCTTTCTAAATTTGAGGAATATATTGCTCTTATTCTAAAATCCTTCACCAGCTTGAAATGGATGAGAACATTGGCACGATATTGTTTTTTGTTCCTTATTTGAAGTTAATATAGATATATAAATATACTTAGAAATAAAATATTTTCCTTTTTTATCTCTTGCAAGAATATTGCTATGTAATCCTTTAAGTAATTTTACCTTCTATTTACAGATATCTTTCCTTTTACTTTTGTATACCATTCCCACAACCAATTGTCCAGTCTCTTCAAGTCAGCTTATAGACTTCTCCCTCACAATGCCTTTATTTCTATACTTTTTAAGTCATCAACAATTTTAATCACGTCTGTATTTATATATGTGCAAAGAAAACTCTGTCAAGACAGAAAAACATGAGAAAATTAAATAATTAATTAAGCAGTGACTTTATTTATTCTTTTTACAGTGAGACTTGTATATATTTTTTTGTGTTTGAGTATTAATTTATTAATATGATATTATGCTGTCTTGAGGAGTGCCAAGCAACCTTTCTTCTCATGATCTACAAATAGCTGCATCTAGGCTCTAGTGATACAATAAATAACAAAAATGTGACACCAAGACAAATTTTGGTCTAGGGTCACTTGTGAGGTCCAGTGTCACTCACTAAATGATTGAGAGACTGTTAAAGAGTGTGACATATGACAGCCTAACGTTTCTCCACTTTACTAATTTTTAGGAAAAAAAGATGCCAAGACAAGAAAAGATTTTCCACGATACAATGTATAGAGGGTTATACAAATCACTGAGTGATTTTTATTTTTACTCCCTCTTTGTTATTTATATCACTCCACTGGAGCTTTACAGACAAGTTACAAAAAATTACATGACCAACAATCTGTGGAAAATCAAATATTTTCTTATTTCTGCTTGGAAGAACATTAGGCTACCAGGTAGAATGAAGCTGAAGGGCAGGAGAGTAATTTTTTATCTGTTTGTACATATTAATTTTTTTTGTATGCCTGGAGATTAAGAAACAACTGATGTGGTGCAAATTCAGAAGTGTGAGCATCACAAAACCTGCCACCATATGTGGATATGCATCCCCAAAGCACACAGTTCATCAGTTGTTTTATTCTAGTTTGATGCCTTGAATTTGAGTTGAAAAATGGCATAGGTGGGCACACATGCACAGGAGAAGTGGCCCTAGGGAGTGAGGTGAGCAGCACTCACCTCTGTTACACCATGGCTCGGGCTGGTAACATCGGCACCTCATACAAGCCTGGCCTCACAGACAGGCTTACAGCATTGCTCAAGCACATACAGAGCATGGACCTTCTCTGGAGAGTAGCAGCTGTGGGCACTTCCACTGAAATGCAGGGCTAGGGGAAAGGTGTCCCTTCCCTCTTTACTCAGCTAAGCAGCTTCCAGTTCAGACAACTTGCAGTATAGGTAAGAAATGAGAAACTTATTGTCAGTCTTTTTTCCTGCTTAGTATTTATACCCATGCCTTTCTCCTGCTCCAATTTTCTGGTGAGGGAAGAGCCCCACCAGTTTGCCTTTTCATGGATGTTGCCTGCTATTGCACCCTCACCAAAGTACAAAAAGATGTGGGATTCCTGGAACCAAATGGGGGCAATTTAGAAAGCTGGACTCTGCAGATGAGTGAGTGGTTGCTGATAAAAAGAGATCAGCTTTCAAATCCGTATGCCTTGAGCATTTCACACTGTGTGATGATTAGAAAATCATAAGCAGCCAGGTGAGGACCAGAACCTGATTTCCTCCACACCCAACACCTCACGCAAGTGAGGACATTTAAAATCTGAATGCCAAGTGATCTTTCTCTCCTGTTCTCACTTGCCACAAGTCTTACATTCCTTTTCATATACTCAAACAGATACACAAGAAAACCAAACTTTGCACTCAACCAGATTAAAATGTGTATGAATTTCTTCCAGGTGAACTTCAAACCCAGCACAGATCCTTTACCGGGCAAGTATATGTAGCCACGAGGGTAGTGTATATAGTCAGACTATCACTGACATCTACTGTTTAACAAATACAAGCCTGCTCAGCTAAGCTTCCAAACTGTCAGGAGGAATGGACCTAACCTGTGATTCTAGATTGATAGAGGCTTCTCTCTGAGAAGCGACTTCTGCATCTAGAAGTATGTATGGAGTATTACCTATTGACTAGCTTTATGCAGCCCTTTTATGATTGCAAAGTGTTTTTGTAGATCATCTTTCTCAGGGTGTATTTAGTCACTTCAGAACAGTCTGAGAAGGTGCTTAAGTCAGGATCTGTGAGCCATTCAGTTAAGGCAAGTTCTCTGTATGTGGCATGAGGTGAGATCAGTAGGGTCATGTTCACAGAATCACAGAATTGGAAGGGACCCTCAGGGATCATTGAGTCCAACTTTTAGCCCTGCACAAGACATCCAAAGAGTCACACTATGTACCTGAGAACACTGTCCAAATGTCTTGAACTCTGTCAGGCTTGGTGCTGTGATCACTTCCCTGGGGAGCCTCTTCCAATGCCCAACAACCCTCTGGGTGAAGAACCTTTTCCTGATATCCAACCTAGACATCCCCTGACACAGCTTCAGGCCATTCAATGTGGTCCTGTCACTGGTCACTGTCACTTACCAAGAGATCAGCATTTGCCCCTCCTCTTCCCCTCACAACAAAGCTGTAACTGCAATGAAGTCTCCCCTCAGTCTCCTCTCCTCCAGGCTGAACAGACCAAGTGAACTCAGTCACTCCTCATACAGCTTCCCCTCAAGACCCTTCACCATCTTTGTTTCCCTCCTTCGGACACTCTCTAATAGCTTTATATCTTTCTTACATTGTGGCACCCAAAACTACCCCCAGCACTCGAGGTGAGGCTGCCCCAGCTCAGAGCAGAGCAGGACAATCCCCTCCCTTGCCTGGCTGGTGATGCTGTGCCTGATGCCCCGAAGGACAGGGTTGGCCCTCCTGGCTCCAGGGCGCTGCTGACTCATGCTCAACTTGCCATGGACCAGGACCTAGCTGGTCGTAGATGTTGTATAGGTACTAACCAGCACTGCACTGGTAAGTGCTTTACACCTCTAAGCAACTTTTCCTCTAAGCAACTGTGTCTCCTTCTTTCTATCTTTGCAGCACTGACACTTCAAGGCGTGCAAGCACACTCAAATCATATTTGGATTCATGTCAACAATAATTACTTCATGCATGTGAGTGTATATATATATATATATATGTGTGTGTGTGTGTGTGTGTGTGTGTGTGTGTGCGTGTGTGTCCAGTGGCTCCTCAATCAACTCAATCTACTAATTCTGGTTGCAGCACAGTTCTAGGACTCCGTATAGTCTGCTGCACCATCCATAATTGAGTTAAAGGAAAATAAAAGTCTTTCTTACTTTATCAGCTTGATAATATTACAGGGTTTAATTGACCTCACTGCAGCAGAATTTCTAATTCTGAAATAAAAAGAGAAAAGTCAGAGATCTTAAATTTTGTGTTAATAGATCTTAATGAATCACCCTGAAATAGCTGGCTCAAACAAGTCAGAACACTGTCAGCCAGCTCATTTTACCAAGAATCCATTTCTCTTCTGAGAGATAAATGAGGTTCCTCAGTGTGGAGAATACAGAGTGCTAGTGTTATGCCCTTTTATTTTAAAGTTGATTTATTCCAGTTGTGATGAAAGGTCACAAATTTCAGTGTTCCTTTTTTGCTTCCTTCAATTCTTACAAATGAAATTTTCTAGAGTAAGGGTAATACGACAACTGAGAGTACACTTTGTGTCAGTCAGTTCTCCTACCATTGAATCTTTGTGATTCAAATGACCATTATTAAGATATATTTTAATTTTTGTCATTAATAATATCTATATTCTAAAGTCCCATCTAGTGTCTAGTGAGTTAATACAAAGCTTCTGGATCACTGCAGGGTATTTTGAATAAATTCCTGTATTACCTATCACCCCTAATGTTTTTCAACATGCCCCTTGTATGTTGACCTTATCATGTCAATGAATTCCTAGGGAAAAAGAGTCAATAAGTGTCTATCTGCTGGCCAGGTGACATTGGCTGGTATGACATTGAATTCTGCAAGTGCCAGTTGGTCTCAACTTTGGAACAAAATCAAATTCGAATGCTAGTTGATAATTTAAATTTTCAACGAGTTATGTTGGAACACCACATAAGGAAGAACTTATTTGGAATACATAATCAAGTTGTATTCTTTATCCTGAAGAATGGAATTATAGATTGTAATAATGAAGATGACAGGATATAGGTTATAAAACCAGTTTCAGAACTGAAAGAAAAAAAGGAGATCAAAAGGATCGTGTAAAATTATTCTACATTGTGCTCTTATTTAACTTAATAGTGACAAGCAGAGGAAAGGGCTGGGGGTAGGAAATCCCAGAAGGGAAGGACTGATAGAATTTTTAAAAACCGTTTATTAAAATAAAATAAAAAAAATCTGGACTAAGGCTTAGTGTTCAATAAACCATGTGAGACAACAGACTTCAGAACTATGAGTCAAAAGAAAATGCTGTAGGAAAAAAGTAAGGTGGAAAGCTTCCACTTCCATCTTAAACAAGTGTTAAGGTTTGTGTAAAGTACAAGATCCTCTGATATGGCATTGTCTTCAGGATACCTAGATTCATTCTTATCTAGATTCTAGATATTCTGAGATTAGTTATTTCTTGAGCTGTTTTTTTGAAGTCTATAAAAGAGTGATAACGGAAATTGCAATTACAATGTTGTTAAGCTTTGTTTGCTCAAAATATGAGAAGAACTCAATAAAAATTAGCAGCCACAGAGCTGAAACTGTGACTTTTCCTGCACAGGTTGCAGATCCAGTGAATAAGGGAAGAGATAATCAAATGGCACAGATATCTTGAGTACAGTGATAATACTTCAGAGAACAATTTTCCAAAATTAATTGTGAATATTTGAAATAAAGTGTTCCTGGGTTTGCTATGTATATCATTAGAAATACATTCTAAAGCTTTGCTTCAACATTTCTTTGTTCAGTTAAAAGGTTGTTCTTTGTGTCAGTTCTCTAATTTTACTCAATTCGTTTCTTCCTCAAATTTACTTAACTTCTGACTTGGAGACTGTCTTGTTCCTCCTCAGCTTTTTCTTCTTTAGGCCAAAAAAAAGTAAAAAAAAAAAAAAAAAAGGAAAAGAAAAAAAGAAAAAAAAAGCTTTTTTTTGGTCATAATATACATAATATATACCATTTAGGTATTTGATCATCCTTGATTTTCTTCTTTCAGACTACGACCAATTAGTCCACCTTTTTGAGGTATGGCACGGAAAATTTAATGCTTAGGTTGTATTTGTCAATGTGTTTGTTCAATATCAGTGTAGTTCTTGTTACTATCCCTAACAAAGGACAAGTAATAAGACAATTTTCTAAGGTCACTGTTAGTGAAACTTGTACAACTCTTGCTAAAAGTTTAAAGCTTTAAGTTTTCAAGGTTTCCCTTTCTCAACTCTTTCTAATAACCCTAAAGGGTATAAATAGCCTTATTAATGTCTTTAAATTTTACGATATTCGTAGTTCATTTATGCATTTTCTGAAATAAGGCCCAAATTCTAACATTGAGTCATCCTCTATTAGAACAAGGAAGCCCTTACAACTTCTTTTGTTCACAATATGCAGAAATCCAAAATCTGTTTCGTGGAAGTGAAATCAAAAGCCAGCATTTTAACTGGAACTGTGCCCTTTACTATAATATTCATAGCTTTTTATTATTTTTAATAGAATTCCTTCTGTTACAATTTGGCTTAAAAATGTAAGTTATTTAACAGATATAATTAGGTTGCTAAGCATTAACAGTTAATTATCATATTAATAAACAGTTATTGCTCCAGTTCTATACTGAACCATGCCAAAGCAGCATTATTATTCATGCATTGCTCTTAGGCAACGTAATTGTCCTTAAAGGAAATCATTACAATTTAAATGAAATTGGGAGCTACTGGTTAGGGAAGACTGTAGGGCATGCACAATACATAATAAGCAAGGAACTGTAATTTCCCCAAATCACATCTTTTCAGTAATTTCACATCACAGGGTTATCTGTGTTTAGTTAAGAGGAAAACAGTTTATTTTTGCCTTGCAATTTTGCAAAGGCATTATTTAACCAAGGACAAACCAGTCCCAAAAAGGAAGGCAAAGCAGAGTCACTGCATCTTAGTTTTTAATATGGGTCAGTAAACTATTACCATGATCACTATGACCATGGTTTAAAACTTGTTTTGTTTCAGACTATATTCTAAGGAATGGATTTGCTGTGGCACTTGTACATGCTGCCCAAGGAATGTGAAGCATAGACTGAAGGCTAGAAGCACCCCGAATAACATCCAATGTAAAATATATCTCTGTACAGAAATAACTGACTTTTTGCTGACTAGAGTTTTGCTTGCTTTTGCATGCTCTTTGTGTTTAACAGATACACTAAGGATTTGTTCTCCTCTATGACATTTTTTGTTATATGAAGGTTATTTTTTTGACTTAATCTCTTTGACATCTGTTAAAATAAAAGGAATTTGAACATTAGTTCCTGGTATTTTCTTAGACTGATAACTAATTAATGTGTTATACTGCCATAAACATTTCCTTAGTTTAAGTAAATGACTCACATTTACAAAAAGGTTTTATCATGCGTGGGTGCTAAGGATTTTTCAGATGAATTAGTCAAAAACTCAATATTAACTTTATTAATAAGCATTATTTGATGTGACAAGTAGCAAATGACATGGCTCATAAAGTACTATAGCAGAAAACAATCCCTAGCCTGTCAGAAGCAAGACATTAAAAATTTTGGGTTTTTTTTGCAAAACGAGTGCCAGAATAGCTAAGAAAACTCCTCTAACCCATATTAGCAACAAAAGTCTGCCTTATGTTTGATTTTTCATACAGTTCAAACCCTTTTCCTTTCAAATATGTTAGGCTAAATTAAAAGTGACTCATCAGTATCCAGTTGAATTGTGTCAATATAAAAACACAGCAGTGATAGAGATCAAGTCCAATACACACAAATTGAAACAAAGAGTCTTTAGGAAAAAAGCTCTTTGTCCTGTCTTTAATATGAGCTTTTAAAGGTGACATTCTTTCTTCCTTGTCCCTGGTGTCAACCAGGAATATTTCTTTGAGTCCTTGGCAATAAACAAGAACAGAGTCTGACTTCTTTTCTGCAGAGGCTGCTACTACCTGCATCACAAGAACAAGCTCGTGTGACTTTCTGAATCCATACTTATACTTTTTTAATATTGAGAGCTTCTGTCAGTGGCATTCATTATTTCCAGATTTATTGGCATTTGAAGTCTGTGATTTACCGCTAGAATCTGAATGTGTGACCTTACACAATAGTCTCACCATTCCTGGGTTTTGCCTTGTGCAATTGGGCTGCCTGTAAAGGAAGGTCATCAAGGCTGTCAGGGAGGGGTTATGGCATTGCCATAGTTGGCATGAGGTAGGGAGCAAAAACTTGTGATTAGACATGTGCCACTGCCAAAAAAGACAGCTGAATTGGGTTCAGCTGACTGCTCTGAAATAGACAATAGGCTCCTGGCTGTAGAGCTGCAGGCACTCTGATACTCATTGTGCTACCAAAATGCTTTAGGGAGTTATAGAGAACATGTCCAGTTCGTAGAACATTGTCCTGTGTCCTGAGGCATTTTTGGTGATGTCAGGCCACCACATTCCCATTTGATCACAAAAATCCTGGCTTGGAGATAAATTCCAAAGAGCTGCCCAGTAAAATCTAGTCATGTAACTAAATACCGCTAGAGCTACTTCCTGGGATTTGATCCAAAGTTTTATTCCAGAAGTAATACCACATTTTTATCTCATTCCTTAAGAACTTGTATGGCTCATGTGCATCTCTTTATGGTCTCCCACTTGATGTTATAATAATGTTTTTAGACTGCATGAGATGGCAGTTCTATAAGACAATGTTCAGATAAGTTGGGAATGCTTCATTTCAAGCCAGAAAACTCTATATAAGGAACTTTGCCAAATAAGAAGCAATAATTTTGCTTGATCCTTTGAAAGGACAAGAGGTCATCTTTTGCAAAATGCAGTCTATCAACACTGGCCAATAAGCCATGGGAGATACAAGGAAGGATGGGTGATGAATAATGACTGAACAGGAAAAACTTTTCATGATAATGAGACAATATCTCTTGTCAAAACATCCTGAGGTGGAAATGTTCACAAATAACATTGGCCTATTATATGCCATTATGGATCAATCTTCCCCTCCCATTATTTTAGCTTCCAGGTCAATTTTTACGTTCAGTATTTCCCGTTCTTTCTAAAGTGAGAATTATTACCAAAAGTCGTGGTTTAACAAAGCCCAGTTTCCAGTTGCAGGGCATGGCTCCCTGTGGGGAACCTGCCAGAGCCAATCAACTGGTTAGTTTTGAAGACTGACTTCCAGTTAAACCACTTAAAAGAGTTAAACGCCCATGTGGAAAAGCACATTTGAAAATGAGCAAAGCCTGGGAAAGCTCTCTTGGCTTCCAGCTTTTGAAGAGGTAACTGTCCGGGCTGCCCCTGCACAGCCAGGTCTGGCTGGACCTGTCTGAGCTCGCGCAGCCAACGTGTCCCGGTCACCGCATGGCTCAGCTGAGAATTCTGCCACTACCAGGCCATGCCACTGAGCCTATCCCAATGTCATGAGCAACCACACAGCCAGGACTGCTCGGTCGGAATTGGTGTGGCTGGGGCAGCTCTGCACAGCTGCACCTACCTTGGCATGGCTTGCAAATGAACTTTGCTTACTCCAGGACCAGCACCAGGAGTGGCCCTGGGGCCGGAGCTGCGGACAGCCACAAGGCCAAGAGTGGCCGGGGCCAGGAGTGGCCACCACTGGCCCGGACTGCACAGCTGTGGCTGCCTTGGCATGGCTCACAGTGAACTTTCTTTAGCTGCTTTTAGCCAGCCATGCTGGACAGAAGGACAAAAACGGCAGCGGCAGCTTTTCTTGTTTCCAGTGCTCTGCATGAGGAAAGACACTGTGTGGAGCTAGCAGCTGGCAGGGCTTGCACGGTGTTGGTGGAGACCATGTGACAGCAGCGAGAGGCGCGGCAAACGATTTCCCTGATGCAGAGCCTGGATGAGATCAACCTTTCAGTGCTGCAGAACTCTGTAAAAACTGTTTCAATTGATAAAGCTTGAGAACAAATGAACCTATAAACACCAAATCTCTCCCAAATCAGGAAAAGGAAAGGGTGAAGACACGTAGAGAAAACAACATGGGACACTGAGATCAGTAAAGAAGGAGTAAAATTCTAGATGGGAGGGGATTGAGGAGATGCCTTAGTCTTGGGCTGACATTCCTTTATGGGGCTATGGTAAAGATATACATTTGGTATATCAGACTTCATTTTTTCTCTGTAATTACAGAAGTGTATGGCAGGATGCAGCATTCACCCGCAGCCCATGAGAAAAGGGCACTTGTGCTGGAACATGTGGATGCTGAAAAGCTGTAATCCAATGAGAAGCTTGAATCCAATGAGCTTGAACAGAGAGAGATGAGAAACTTTGCCCCAAGGATAGAAGAAGAAAAACCTCTGTTCCGATAGATAAGAGAACTTTCGTTTTTATGCTGAAACAGCTCATCCTTTAAATAGTACCCCATGAGTTGACATGCCTATGAAAGCAGCCGTGGGAAAGCTGAAGAGATGGGAGGGACTTTAACACTGTGAACAGATTTTCCTTTCCCAGGCAGCTGATTCGCTGTCACATTGAAGCCACAAGAGAGCTGTTTCTTGTAGAGAAGTCTCCATGGCATGGCAAGAGAGACTCCTCTCCCTAAGTATACTGAAGAAAGATTATTTTAGAGGTGGTAAACTGACAGATAGTTCCAGGTTTTGTCTCTTTACACTGTTAGTGGGAAGGAGAAGAGGTTGTGGGGGAGGAGAAGTGTTCTGAAAGTTTTATTCTGATTTTCTTGCCATTTTTCTTTTAATTCTGTTAATAAAGTTTTCTTTATACCCTTTGAAGTTTTGAGCCTGTTTTGCCCTCCTTTTCCTAATCCATATCTCACAGCAGAAAATGAATAAATATTTTCTAGGGGTGCATTGGCATTTGGCCAACACTAAACCCACTACATAAATTGGTGCATTGTCCGGGAAACTCAGATTAGCGAACCGAAACTGCTACACCAAAGAAGCAGGATTTATTGCTTATCAGACCTAGTCAGTCAAGATAATTTCCCCCAGTTTTATAGATAGAGCTTGACCTAGAATTTCTATTTGATTTACAGGAAATACACCTAACTAAATAACCCTACAAGAAATATTTTATAAGCAACAACCCCTGACAAAAGGTAGCATTAGTAGAAGGGAAGTATTTGTGTGGAACAGCATGTCCTTGTTTTCTTTGGGGAATGTTGCAGTGTTTCTTGTTTCCTGTAATAGTGCATCACAGTAATAATTGGAACAGTATTACAGGTCTTGCATAGGAGTAGCTTCATGAAGATTGCACATAATCAATTATCCTCTGTTTTGGTATTACTAACCTGACATTTTTTTCTTCTCTACAAAAATCTGAGTCAAAGGATCACCTCAGTAATCAGTAATGACTGTTACCAGGCAGTTTCCAAAAATCTGAGTGTGAATATACTTATTAAGTGGTTTTAGTGAACGTAAGTTTAGACTTAAGTTGTGCCAGTCAGCAAACCGTACAGATATCTTTCTTTTAACCCTAAGAGTTACTAAAGAAAAGTACTACCAACAATAAAACTAATTAACATTTCATCAGATGAATGCTATGGGGCACTGTATGCACAAATCATCACCTGTGACTTTTCTGAAGAGGTATAAAAGATAGCAGTATGATATTAACTCAGAATCCTAGTGATAATTGACTGCAAATATAATGGATTTTCTTCCTTTAAATGTCATCAGGAGCACTTAATTTCTTTGAGAAGAAGACATCCTTAATATAAGTCTAAGCAATACTTCTCTTAAAGCTTCTTTTTTCTGCATTTGTATTTGCATAATTTTCTTATAAGACATTAAAATGATAATATTGATAATATTTCTTTAATACTAATTGAATTTTAGAATGCTTCTATTTTACAATCTAATTATTTTATGTTTAAGAGTCTTTTGTCAGGCTAATACTGTAATACTTTGTAGTTTATTCTGCAACAAAATTTCTATACAAGGCCTGATTTTTCTAGTTCTTTAATTTCAGAATACTAAAAATTATTCTTCTTTTTAGGTAGTTGAATTTCTGCTTTATCTGAAGGGACCTAAATAGTAGGTTTTTTGATGTTTAGGTCAATCCTAAACATCAAAACCCTTCATAGACTTCTAAAAAAAGTCTTTCAATTTTTCTTCTAAAAGGTGAGAAAGCAGGAAAAGAGGAGAGAGAAACTTTGTATGCCCATGTAGCTGAGACCCATTCTCAGGATCAGAGAGCAGTTGATTGAACTCTAGTTTCAGACTCCACTAGGACTTAATTGTGAGAGACAGAACTATGCGCCTGCTGTGAGCAAGGATTGATGGGGCAGGGGGAGGCCTCACACCTGTTACTTGGTAGAAACTGTCCTCAGACAAAAACCTGCTGCCAATGGGGCTTTTCTGTGGACAACTGACTATATAATAATCATTTGTGTTGTAGAAATGATCGTATACAATGCTGCAACGTATTAAATATATTAATTAAAATGCATCACACTCTGAATGAAAGCAGTGGAACATTTTGAATTTGAAAAGTGAATGAACTAGTTTAGTTAATACTTAGAGTTGTATTTCTTGGCCAGTGAATACCATACACTTTTGACTCCTATATTGCTCCTACTGTTTTGCCAGGCTTGGAGGACCAGGGTGATGTGCTGCTAAAAGCATATGCCATGGAAGCAGTGGAGAATAAGCAAGGAGAATGCATCAAAGGGGAGGAGAAAGGATTAAGAAAACAGTTTCTGTATGGAAGCTAAGGAAACTTGGAAACTAGGAAGTTAACCTGAGAAACCAGAACAAGAAGGGATATTACAAGACATTTCTGTTATAAGAAACATAAGACAAACCTTCAAAATTAAAATCTGCATTTATGAAGATTTCTTTCTTTCCTTCCTTCCTTCCCTTGCTGCTTAGGTTATAAACTTGTCAGAGCAGCTGGAAGAAATCAACCCACTGTATGCTTGAACGACTCTCTGGGCAATACAAATGAATCATTGATGAGTTTAGTGTGCAGCAGGAGAAAGATGAGACTGGAGCAAAATGTTCCGGTGTATATTTGTGTAGTATCTAGCATAATGGGTCTCTGCTCCTGACTGAGGCCTCTGGGCATTCCAGTGATGTAAATATTAACTAATAATAATAAAAGGAGAAGCACTTTATTTGCATCTATGTTGCCATCTGTTGTGTAGACTGAATCAATATCAAGTATATGTTCAGCTTCATTTACTTTTGTCTTAAGCAGTACGCTTCATTTGCTGCAAAAAATCTGACAGTTTGAAAAGCTTCCGGTAAATTTTTAGCGTTGAAAGACATTGTCACTGTTTTCAAAAATCTTCTTGCTAATCAGCAATATCTGTAGGCTGGAATTAGAAATAACATAATGATTTAAGGCAACAAAGATGATTGGGGAAGGAGAGCATCTCTCTTATGAGGAAAGGATGAGGAAACGTGGTCTGTTCAGCCTCAAGAAGGGACGACTGAGAGCAGAACTCATCAATGTCTATCAGTATCTGAAGGGAGAATGTCCAGAGGATGGAGCCAGGTTCTGCCCAGTGTTGCCAAGCAATAGGACATGAGGCAGTGGGCAGAAACTGACGCACAGGAAGTTCCACCTGAATACAAGGAAGAATTTTTTCACTGTGTGGGTGACCACAGACTGAAACAGGTTGTTCAGAGAAGTGGTGGAGTCTCCATCACTGGAGATATTCAAGAACCATGTGGGCACAGTCCTGTGCAATGTGCTCTAGGATTGAGCAGGGATGTTGGACCAGATGATCCACTGTGGTGCCTTCCAATCCTGTGATACAGTTGCTGTGTGCTACAATTGAAAATATAAATAATGGAAACTTTCATAGATGTTCTTTGCAAAGAAGATGCCAGACTACTTACATGGCAAATAGAAGCATTTTTCATAGATGATGTGCCATAACTAATGTAGATTTTGCTTTCTCATTTTTACAATGTATTAATAAAGTTCAGTGCGCAGTAATTACTAGTATGTTTAGAAAGACAGAGGAGACCATTAAACTGGCTGTGGCTGTTTGCTAAGCCATTGCCCTTCTCAAGCAAGTGTCTAAAACTGTTCTCACATTTCTTCAGGTACGTGACCTGAATTTTTTCTCCAAATAGTAGAGGTGCTGGTGTCTTGGAGTCAGAGGGGCATGACAGACTGTGAACATAGCCAATGTGCTGTACCAGAGGCTAGATTTAAACAGTGTTGGCATTAAAATTGTCTCAGAGAATAGAGACCTATCCCTGGCCACCTAATATGTAGATAGGAGTCAAAGAATCACAAAATGGTTTGGGTTGCAAGACGTCTTAAAGATCATCTATTTCCAATCACTCTGCCATGACTGGAACACCTACCACCAGACCAGGTTGCTCTGAGCCCCATCCAGCCTGGCCTTGAACACTTCCAGGGATGACATATCCACAATTTCTCTGGACAACTGTTCCAATACTTCACTCCCTTCTTGAGTAAAGAATTTCTTCCTAGTATCTAATCTAATCTAATATAATATAATCTAATATAATCTAATCTGAATCTCTTCTCTTTTAGTTTAAAACCATTCCCTTATCCTGTCACTATCTACACAGGTAAAAACTGGCCTCTGTGGTCTTAGATTTTCACACCTATCTATTTCACGTTACTATTACAATATGGATTAAAACATGACTGATGAAGACTGGGGAATATTAAGTAATGGAAAGAATAATATGTTGCTAGGAAGTTATATGGATGCATCTAAACTTGAAAAAGCAAAGAAACTTAAGTTTTAGTACACCCAAATGTGTGGTCACAGACTGAATAAACTGGAAAATAAGAAATAATATTCCAGGACTGTGTGACTGGGGAAATATAAATTCAGTTATCAGAGTATTGATCAGCTGTGTGCAAACTCCCATTAAGACATGTGAACTGAAAGAACTGGTATGAATATTGCTTATACAATCAGAAAACACACTGAGTTGATGTTGGGATTTCACTCTACATTCAGCAATGCTGAAGTAGCTAGTAAAGTGCTGTCTCTTCCAAGTGCCCACGTTTCAGAGGAGAGTTGATCACAGTGACTATTTCTTGTTTTATATGATAAAATGTTCTAAAATATTGTAAAAGCAGAAAGATCTTAGTAATATTCTGTAGATTAAATCACTGTTGACACCATGTGTCAGAAAGTTAGAAATGGGTGGAAATGGTTGAATTTTGTGTGCAATCTCCATTATGGATGGTATAGCAAAATTATATGTAATAGAAAGAGTTTTATAGCCATGTATATTTTATTTCTTAATGGGGAATTTCTTTTGACTTGTATGTCTAATTTATCTGTTATAGATTTCTTCTTCTATGTGTGTGGTCAGAAGTTTTTCTCAAATCGTTGGCCTAGTAGGTGCTTTCTAGGACAGCTTCTCATTACTTTCTCATTTAAGATAGACTCATGTAAGGGCAGAGTAGATTTATTGTACTGTAAGGGATGAAATAGGTGGATTAATAGACATTTCATATTATTAATTGCTATGGAGGAAGTAAAAAAATTATTCATAATGTCCTTTAAATAAGAGCCCTTTCCATTAAACTCACTTGGAATACTTTTTACTTGCTTTCATTCTGCTAATGTCTAAAGAAAATATAAATTGGTGCAATCGTTATGTCGGGAGGTAAGAACATCTAAGTTTTAGTAAGTTGGAATCCTAACTGTATTGTCTTCAGGGCCCTTACTGTGCAAACTCATGAAAATCAGCTTTTTCCTGCCGGCTTTAAAGGAAATTCACAATTGTGTATCTTTACAAATTATGCTCATTTTCTTGGGTACAAAGCTTAAACTGGCATAACACATCACATAGAATGTATTTCTAACACGATTTCTAACATACCACATAGAAGAAATTTCGGAGGTTCATACCTCTTAATCATCTTACCAAACTTAACACAGGCTATGGGACTCTTTGAACTAATTTGTGATTTAGATGGAATAGATGTAAATCGAGGATTTAAGTGACAGTAATTTTTGAGGCTTTTCAGCCCGTTGAACCCTTTCACAATGAAAATGCAATGTCCAGAATTAAACTCTGGCAACACAGCTTTCTTCCCTTAGCTAGCTCTCCTGAATTTGCAAGTGTCTGTAAACTATGTACTGAAAAGCATGTAACTGGAACATAGGTTTTAAAAGAAAAAATATACAATTATATTTTAAAATTTGCACTGAGAAAAGAAAGCATAAAAATAAAGCCTGCGAAAAATTAATCATTAAAACAGTTCTGGTTTCCATCAAACAGGACTAAAGGACAAGTCAGTGAGAGTAGGTGTAAGAGAATTTGGTTTATCTTCACATGCCTTTTTAAAGCTTGACCTGCAATTACCATGTAAAGTCTCTTGAATTTCTCTGGTAAAGGATGTAAAATAGCTATTATCGTGCTGGAGGATTTTTTTATCTTTTTTTTCAGTTCACAGTCAAAACAATTTGAGGATGAATGAAAGAAGGAAAATTAGCTCGAAACTAAAAGGTAGATTTTTCCTTCTATCATTCTTTTGCATTGGTATGGGTATGAATCTTACCCACTGGCAACACGAATGATTGCATTCAATTGGAGCATAATTTATTAAATTAATTCTTGTGCCAGAATTTTAAGTGTTCTGGGAAGGTTGTTTTTCTAAACCCAGAGAAAAGGCAGAAGAATTGGAATTATGTTCACATCTCTAGCCAAAGCAGTTAGCACTTAAAAGCACCAGATTTTGGAACGGTGTAGTTTATGTTTGTTTGTTGCCAAGGTGGCCTATTCTGATGTCACATATTGACAGCTATCATTTAAGATGGACAAGGGGCAAGGAGCATCTGTTGTTTATAAAATACAGTAACTGCAGTAGAGAATGACTTTGGGGAGAGCATGAAAAGCAAATATCACTACAGAGATAGCTGAAGGGGAGAGCTTGCTTCAGAATAGGTATTCAGCAGGATAGTATTGAAAATACTTAGGGAAAAGGCTGCAGAACATGGCTATGAATCAAACAAAACACATGCAATACCATGCTGCTAGTAGGGAAACAGGCGTGCAGTATTCGCCTTGTGAATAAGAATATGATAGGAAAAAAAAGTGATTTTGAGAAAGCTCATGCTTTTCTTTCTCATTGTAGGTAAAACAGGGTATGTCTAGAGTTACAATAAAAAAGAAAAGAGGTTTTCTACCAGGTCAAAATGTTTGGATTTCCCACTTGATTAGAATAGATGCTGTTGATTACAATTTGAATAAAGGTCATTAAACAAAAGCTTTAGTGAAACGAGGGTAAATACAGCTTGATGTTCTGACTTGATCTCAGACTTGATTCATCACTGTAGACCTGCCCAGAAATTCCTGGGCAATGTTTGACACTTCTTGATGTATGTGGACTTGATCCTATCCTAGGCTTGCTGATGATTTCCCTTGGATTTGAACTTGGATGTTCTCCATTTCTATAAACTTGTCTGGAGATCTGGACTCTGGGCTAACCATCATTATGCCCACCATGTCTGCTGGTCTAAAACCAGGAATTTCTAATTTTGGAGAGTATGGGTATGATTTGAAAAAAAAAAGAAAAAAAATAAAAAGAGAGATGTTAAGAATTCTGCTGCAGTGATAACCTGCCTGTAAATCTCTCAAGAAAAGATATTGAAGTGATAAGGATAAAATAAAAGACATGAAAGGAAAGGGGAACCAAGTCTCAGCACTTCAAAGTTGTGAGTATAGCTACAAAAAGGAAACTGAGCAACAGTTAGAACCTTTCTCAGCACATCACATGGCAGCTGCAGTAGCTGCCTTCTGACCCTACAATGGCTTCCAATGAAAGCCTCAGCCCCTTGCCCTTTTACTAACCTTGTGTCCATCAGTTGCACATATTCATACTTAGATTTACAGTGAATCTGGCACTGAACTTGGAATTTGAGGAAAATAAATGTTGGGTCCTCTTTACAGATGCTGTTAAAGAAAAATTATGCCTAAGGTATCAGTGTTAACAAAAAAGGAGGGCTATGCATGAGCCACTTCTCCTTTATGATCAAGCACAGTTCTAACTGTCGGATAAACTCAACCTTGTTTATGCTTGAATTAGTCCTTGTGCAAGACAAATGAATAATCAATGGGTTCAGCATGGTGCAAAAGAATAATAGGATTGAAAAGTAGTAGAGTCTGGTAAACACTATAACATCTCAATAGTCTTCTATGGAGAACCTAATCACGATCATTAAATATTGTAGGGAAGGGCTTTAATAGCTGTTTTGATCATTCCTGCTGAAACTAGCTTTTGGAGAAAGAATATGCAAAATGCAGTAAAGCACTTTGAAATGAGGAGAGAGCTTAGGAGAGCTCTGCCAAAGACCTGTCACATTTGCTAGTAAAAATACAGGCTACATTACACCTTTTAAACTACTGGTGCAAGGACTCCTGGCCAAGGGGTAAGCCTGACCTCTATGCTGCTATAGATAGCTTTTCACAAGTAAGGTTGCTCAGTGTGTATCTGAGTGTGTTAGAGAAAAAGAAGGAAAATAAAGAGACATCAGAACTTATGCCAACACATTAAAAATCTTTCAAGGAGACTGGCTCAAGAAAGAAATTAATATCAGACCTGTTTCTTTTAATGTTGGCATGAAGAAGGGATTTTTTTTTGATGTGTGGGGAGAATTAGGTTAAAATTTTTTGTTGATTCAGTTTCCCATTCTAGACTACCTTACCAAACAGAATATAGCTATTAAATATCTTCTAGTTGGACTTACAATACTTGCAGACATTCTAGTGAAACATTCTACTAAGAATCTGTTTACTGCTCAGACAACAAATATATGAGAGAGTAAATTACGAATTTTTAAACTAAGGTACTTAAACCAGATACATGACTTCATTTACATTCATCAATTCATTGAATTAAAATTTTGTCAAGAAAAATGATACTGCTTTTGAATAAACAGTTCAAATGAAGTATTTAAAATCTATGTAATTGAGAGAAAATATGTGGTGAACAGTCACAGGGAATGAATATATTTGAGAAAGTGTTAAGCTGCTCATGCACATCTGATGCATGGTAAAGAGGCTAATTGTTATTAGAATCTTCACCGTGAATCATTTGTTCTTCTACACTCCCCTAATCACTCTGATTTTGATCTGATCATGTGGTGCCAACTACAATTATTTAATTTTAGTGATAAGCATTGAAATAAGAGTGATGTCTACTTAAAAATAGGAATTTTATGTAGCTTAGGGCATAGCCAGGAAGAGGAGACCATCTCTAGCACTAATATGCATAGACCATATTGCATTAAAAATAACCAAACCTAACCTTTTTCAATTGTGACGGTAATTTTCTACCTAAATTCTTAAAGAATGGATGGAAAGAAGGTTTGAATTATATTGGCAAGGCAAGGAGAGAAAATGTAGTTACAACATCATGAAGCATTAGAAGGTTAAGAAAGACATCCAGAAAGCTCTTTACAATGGTATAAAATATTGTAACATAATAATCACTATTTCCTTGAATTCCTATTCCCTTCTAAAGTTTGATACCTTCTCTGGCAGGATTTCTTGTGTTATCATGGAGAAGAAATCACTTAGTATTTAAGTAAGACTGAGCCAAGATGAAATAGATACACATTGAAAGGATAGTAAGCTATTACATATTCTAAGTACATTTTCCCCAGATACACAGGGGAATACATACTTCTAAATTTCTCTTAGCTTGAATGTTTCCTCTCTGCCCACTGTGAGTACATCTCACAGTGTTAATCAGTTTCAGTTCCAAGCTCCCCCTGGTGAACAGGTTCCCTGCCGCTGCAGATTGCATGAATGGTAATTCATGCTGAAGCTCACAATGCTTCAAGCAGCTAACCTGCAAACATACACAGAATTATTCCTTTTCTAAAGCTGTGGTAGACAAGAGTGAAGCAGATTGGTTTCCTTCCTTCAATATTATCCCAACCTCATACATGTCTTAACTATACACCTCTGGGCATGCAATACATGGCGTCACTTTCATGCTGTAAAAAGATGACTTTGCTGAGCTGCAGCAGAGTCCTCACATTATTCACTTTGCTCTGTTGGGAAAGAAAGAAAAAAAGGAACCAAACCAACAACCAGCAAACCACCTTGCCTATATGAGTTTCAGTAGTGGTCCATCATTGATTTCTATGTATTTTGGATATAGCCATTCTGCTATATGTGAACTGAATAATCTAGGAGAGATTCTCACATTCATGAGGGGTGCATGCCCTTGTATCACTGGATTTTTTCATCCTGTTGTGGATGAAAGATAGGTTAATGATTAGAGAAAGCTTCTGTGCTCTTCATTAGATCCTCTCTCATGGATAACTGTGGACAAGGACTATGAGTCAAGGACTATTATTACAGAGTGCACCTATTCTGGAGAGAAGAGTTTGTGCAAACGTTTCTGTTATAATTGTCAACCAACTTTTTCGGTGACTGAAGCCTTTTCAAGGTAATCAGTTACCAAGTAATGCTATGTTTCACACACAAACTCAAAAGAAAATTATTCTAGATTTCAAGTATCTCTTTGTTGAACATTATCCCATTTAAGTCATCAAATTTTAATGACTCTTGTCTGCTCTGAGTAAAAGCAAGAATTTCTCATAAGACCATCTGTGGGATTGAGCTCGATGCTGAGCTGAAAGTCAGAAGAAGACATGTAAGGCCCAGGTTCAAAGTAATGCTTGTAACCTGTCACTGAATATGAAACATAGCCCATAAACTGTAAATAGGCTGATTTCTTAACATCCTCATATATTTAATATCCATGTAATGCTTTTTGCTGGAGCATATATAATTTTATTTTGAAGATCAACTGTATAAAATTAACATTTAAAACTCAGGAATGGGTCATTCACTTCTGACCATTTTGAATTTTCTGAACACTTGTATATCTTTTTTTTCTTTATGATTCTTATAAAAAGTCTTTAACTAGCTGTTCCCTTCTAATAGTTGAAGTTTGCAGTTCAATCTGTCACCTGTTGAAATAGGCAAGTATGTCTGGGGCAACAACAGGCATCTCATTAAGGAGATTAAATGAAAAATTAGAAGTAACCTTTAAAGAAAGAAAGACAAGCTTAACATCTTTCTTTCCCTCTGCTCCCTGTGACTATAATTCATACTCATTTGCTTAAGGTACCAGTCAGTATTTTATGAGAAGTGCCTTGAGAGAGAGAAAGGTATCATGTATCAGGTCACCTTTGTTTTCTTCCTATTGCTCTTCCTTTTCATCCACTCTTTGCTCTATGTGGCACAATTAAGATTTATGAGACTCAGCTGTATTGAGAGAAGGCAAACTAGAAGCAGCTTTCATTTGTAATTTCTGTAACACATTATGTATTTTGAAAACTGTAAGTGGAAGTATGTGCTGCTGTGAAGGTTTGCCCTCTATTTAAAGAGTATGACAAGCTTCCTGTCAGAAGCTTAGTCCGACAATCACTGAAATAAACGGGAATGTTATTTTTTATTTAACCAAGTGTATATTCAGACTTCAGCAATGAAATGTAGAGCACCACTGTTCTGTGTCTGATTGTAGAAATGCTTTTTAATCAGCACTGATCCTCAGCTACCTTCTCATCCTTCTTCAGACATAGAATTTCACATTGCTCAGTATCGCTGCCAGATTCTTTACTCAGATTCAGCTCTAATTCAAGCACTTCATCAAAGCTTCAAGCCTTTTGAATTTACAGTTTTCTTCAGAAGCATGGTGCAGTTGCAGTGATAGGACTGAAAACTTTGGCAAAGGTACTTTCTGGGTTTTAGAGATGAAATGTGTAACCTACATAACCTGCTATCCTCTGGAGGTCAAATAGTAGGGTCATAGGATGGAAAAGGCTTGGAAATAATCTAGTTCAAACCCTGTGAACTGTAGGTAAGGGTCCTGTACAAGGTCCACAGAACATCTGTTTTATATGACCTTGTATATCACAGACTACATAACACATTCTACCATCCTGCAGCAAACTTTCATTTATGGCAAAGGATCAAAACTCAAAACTCTCAACCATACAGTACTTCAGAAAGAAAGCAGAATCTCTGTGTCCAGGATTCCTGTAGTCAGAGTATATATGAGAGACAAAATCTTCACCACTGTCTTTTACGCATATATAACCTACACCTAGCATTTCTAATACACAAGTTCCTCATTTAATATTTGTCTTGAAGTGTCTTGTTATTTAGGCAGTATACAAGAAAAGTACCTCCTCTGGATAAGGAAGGAAGTTTCCTTCACAGGAAAAATTACTTAATGCCTCCAAAATGTGTAACAAAAGTGAAAAACTATAGCTAATTTGAGGCAGGGCTTATGTCTTAGCGAGGTTATTAGTTCTCTGAATGAGGAGCTGTCCGCTCTGCATTTCTTCAGTTCCACGTAGTGTAATGTACAGAAAAACCCCAGTAAATTGAAATGGAACTTACTAAACTTCTCATGCCAAATAGCATAAAGTGAAGGATTTAATAATATTTTTAATGTCTATCAAATACACACTATTATAAAGAATTTCTGTTTTTAACATACAGTGCCATTTGAATATTTTTGCAGGAGAGGATTTTGAAGGAAAGGTAGGGCTATTTTTCTGTGTCAGCTTAAAAAATAAAATCTGTATACTACAGATCTCAGTTATTAAGTGAATCTGTCATTCTAAATTGATTTGAGATGGATTCTTTTTGCTAGTCCTTTGGTAAGAGACAGTAATAATGCAGTAGTTGTTTGAGGAAATATGAGTAATAGATGTCATATTGATTTAGGAAACCATTAAAGAACACAGAAACATTTTTTAAAGTGTTTTTCACACTTGTGTGTCGGGCAAGCCCTTAACTGAAAATATGATTGACAGCTGATTAGCAAGGAATATCACTCCCTTGGTGTTAAAATGGCTAAGATACAAGAGTCAGACAACTTATTGAATTAGAAAAATACTTTTAAATAGGACTTCAAATCTCTGCACAAAATTCTTTCGTGCTACAAGAAACTTGTAGACTAAATCAGCTGGTTAATATTGATTCCTGTAGTAGTCTATTAAGTGTAGACAGCTATAACTGTGTTAAAATGTTGATATGTCATCATTTGCACGTGAAGAGGAAGAGTAGGTTGGCAAAATTTGCCCAAAGCACCTCTAACTTACAAAAATCTGTAATTATAGGAGCATCTCTAGACCTCAAGATTTGTATCTTAACAAGAAAAATAATGTCTTAAATTAATTTAAGGACTCCTTCCTTATGATAAAAGGATATGATCAAATATACCCGTTTGGGTTAAAATATAACTATGGGATTAATTCTGCTTTAAAAAGAAAACAATAACAAAAACAAAAACAAAAACAAAAACAAAAACAAAAACAAAAACAA